>JAHRHZ010000017.1:9902424-10039507 GCA_024137785.1 Ginglymostoma cirratum | reverse complement strand
GGCCTAAACCCTTTGGCCCGAAACGTCAAGTTTTCCTGCTCCTATGATGCTGCTTGACCTGTTGACTCTGTTCATTGCTCCATTTCACCTTCAATTACATGGAATGTTTAAGATATTAACCTCTTATGAAACCTCACATTTAAAACACATAACAACTTATTGGTTGGTATTCTGATTGTTCTTTAATCCTGATTTGTAATTTTCTTCGATGTCCACATTTCAATGAATCCATATGGTCAATTATAATGAATCTAAATCAGAAAAGTATGGTGGATTTCTTTGTGCTATATTTAAGACATGTTTAAAGTCTGTGATGCAGAGATGTGTATTTTTTATGCAAGTGGGATACACGGAAGTTATAAATTCATAGAATCCCAACGGTGCGGAAAGAGGTCTCTGCACTGCCCCCCTCAAAGAACATCCTACCCAAACCCAGTCCCCCACCCTATCCCTATAACCTCACATTTCCCACGGCCAATCCAACTAGTCTGCACATTCTGGATGCTACGGGGCAATTTAGCATGGCCAATCCACCTAACCTGTTCATCTTTGGATTGTGGGAGGAAACAGGAGTATCCGGTGGAAACCTACGCAGACACATGCAGAACATGGAAACTCCACACAGTCACCCAAGGCTGGGATTATATCCAGGTCTCTGGTGCTGTAAGGCAGCAGTGCTAATCATTGAGCCACCATGCAGCCCATGGTTGGAATGTGACACACTGCTATTTACTTAATTGTATTGTGGACGTATAGATTCTTTTATCCCATATGACTTGTGATGATCATCTCATTAATTGAATCTCTTGTAATAGACTTGTGTACAACTAGCACATGAGAGTTGCAACTAGTTGGGAATGTACAATTGTAGTGCAGGGACAGAGAGGAAACAATAGTTGATACATGCGGTATTCCTCAAATTGTTGACTTATAGGACTCAATATAATTGAAAGTTTGGAAGTAAAATTGATACAAAGTTTTCATTTACATCTGTTTACTGTGGTCATTAGTCTAATACAAGAGTAAAATAGAACAAATGTTAGAAATATTCTGCAGGTCTCAGGTCTGGTAGTATTTGTGAATAAAGAAGCAAAGTTAATGTTTGAGATGATGACTTTTTGTTAGACTAAGGAAAGCTCAAGATATAGTAGGTTGTAAACAAATACAGAGGCAGGGAAAGGAACTGGAGACCGAACAAGAGAAAGTTTTTGATGAGGTGGAAGGACTATAGGATGAATGACAAGGATGAATGTTACAAGTACAAAACCAAAGAGTCCATGTAGAGGAGGTGTAAATAGAAACAGCAGATTTATTATCAAAAGCTGTCATGTGAACAGGAAAGTTGGAATATTTATGATCTGTAAATAGTGAACATGTACCTGGAAGATGAAACTTGCACTTGTGGACAGAATGGAAGTGTTCTGCAAATGTTTACCCATCTGCCTTTGGTATCCTTAGTTGGGTGCATCATGAGCAGCAGGTTTCGTATATTATACTAAGAGAAGTGACAGTAAATAACTATTTCACATGGAAGCTGTGTTTGGGAACTGTAGGAAGGGTACAGTAAAACTGCAGTGTTTTATTTCTTGTGATTGCGTGAGATGTTGTCTTGGGATGAATAATGGGTGATTGAAGAGTGGACTGCACTGTTGTGGACAGAATGGTTTTTCTGAAATGCTTAATATGGTGTTTCATCATGATATCAACCTGGAGTTATTGTAAATGACAGAGGATATCCTGTTTAATGTGAAGTTGACTTTCCATATTGCCAAGCTGTTCCAGCACACGAACAACACTGATAACTACCCAACAATGTGGAAAATTGCCAAACGTATGTTCCGACCACAAAAAGCAGGGCAAATCAAATGTGGTCAGTTACAGCCCCATCAGTCTACTCTCTATCATGTGTAAAGTAATGAAAGGCATCATTAACAGTGCTATTAAACAGTACCTTCTCAGCAAAACCTGCTCACTGATGCCCAGTTTGGGTTCTGCCAAGGTCACTCAGCTCCTGACTTTATTACAACCTTGGTTAAACATGGACAAAAGAGCTGATTTCCGGAAGTGAAGTGAGATGACATCAAAGCCGCATTTGACCGAGTATGGCATTGAGGAGCCCTAGCAAAACTAAGGGTTGGCTGGAGTCTAACTGGGCACACAGGTATATGTTCTAGGCCCGAAACGTCAAGTTTTCCTGCTCCTATGATGCTGCTTGGCCTGCTGTGTTCATCCAGCCCCACGCCTTGTTATCTCAGGTAGATGTTGTGGTTGTTTGATGTCAGTCATATTAGCTCCAGGACATCTCTGCAGGAGTTCTTCAGGGTCGTGCTCCAGGCTCAATCATCTTCAGCTGCTTCACCTTCCCTCCACCATAAGGTCAGAAGTGGGGATGTTGGCTGTTGATTGCCCAATGCTCAGCACCATTCATGACCCCTCAGATAGTGAAGCAGCCCGTGTTCAAATGTAACAAGATCTGGACAATATCCACCTTGGGCTGACCAGTGGCAAGTAGCATTTGCAAAACACGAATGCCAGGCTATGACCATCTCCAATAAGAGGTTTATCTAAATTTAACTACTGCCTTGATATTCAATGGTGTTATGATCTCTGAGTTTCCCCATTATCAACATCCTGGGGGCTGTCATTGACCAGAAACTCCTCTGGATTTGCCACATAAACACAGTGGCTACAAGAGCAGGCCAGAAGCTGGGAAAACTGTGGTGAGTAACTCACCTCCTGCCTCCCTAGAGCATGTCCACCATCTACAAGGCACAAGTTAAGAATGAGATGGAATCCTGTTCGTTTGGCTGGATGTGTGCACTTCTAACAACACTCAAGAAGCTCGACACCATCCAGGACGAAGCAGTCTGCTTGATTAGCATTACCTGCACAAGTATCAACTCCCCCCGTCACTGACGCTCGGTGTGTGTACTGTCTACAAGACTCACTGCAGAAGTTCACCAAAGGTCCTTCAACAGCACCTTCCAAACCCACCTAGAAGGACAAGGGCAGCAGATACATGGAAACACAACCACCTGCAAGTTCCCCTCCAAGCCACTCAATGTCCTGACTTGGCAATATGTTGCTGTTCCTTCACTGTCACTGGGTCAAAATCCTCAAATTCCCACCCTAATAGCATTGTGGGTCAACCCACAACAGGGTTCGAGAAGGCACCTCACCATCATCTTCTCAAGGGCAACTAGGGATGGGCAATAAATGCTGACCTGCCAGTGATGCCCATGTCCCATGAGTGAATAAAAAAGACCTCATCTTTTCATTGTCTAACATCCACATTCTCCTTCCAGGTGAAACAACAATTTTACTTGATGTTCGTTCAGCTTATTAGATAGTATCCCATATTTGCTGCTCACAATGCTAAGCCCTTGAGTTGAGAGATCAAACATAAATTTGGTGATCACTTTGTGAGTCACCTATGTTCATTCCATAATTATGCCCCTCAGTTTCTAATTGCCAATGATTTTAATTCTTTGTTCCATCCCCTACTCTGACCTGTCTGTCTCTATCCTCCTATTGTTCCAGTGAGGATCAGTGGAAGTGTAAGGAGCAGCGCCTGTTCATTCAGTTAGTCTTCTGCATTTAACATTGAGTTCTACACTTTCAGTACCACTGTGCTTTTTTTTTGAGCAGCAATCGTTGGCAATTTAGCTATTCCCATTTACACGTCTAGAATCAATATTTATATCTTCACATGTATGATCATCATCACTTTTTCCTTTACACCCTCATCCATACTAAATAGTACTAAGTATTGTATAATTATCAACAAGCATTCCAACTCCTGAGCTTGTGATGGGAGGAACGTTATTGTTAAAGCATCTGAAGATGGTTGGGCCTAGGACACTACCCTGAGGAATTCTTACGGTAGAGTCCTGGGTCTGAGATTGACGTTCAACAACCTCAGCAGTCTTCTCTTGTGCTAGGCATTACTCCAACCAGCAGAAAGTTTTCCCCCAGATTCCCATTGATTTCAGATTTGCTAGTGCTTCTTGATACCATACTCACTTAAGTGCTGCCTTTATATCAATGTTGATAGCACTCACCTTATCTCTGTAGTTCTGCTCTTTTTAAATGTTTGCACCAAGGCTTTAATGAGGTCAGGAGCTGAGTAACCCTGGCAGAACCTAAATTGTCACCATTATGGCACAGAGCAGGAGCTGCTGGATATCACTGTTGACAACTTCTTCTACCAGTTTGTTGATGATTGAAAGTAGACTGACAGCATGATGATTGACCAGTTAGTTTTGTCTTGTTGTTTTGTTTGCAGGACATGTCTGGGCAATTTTCCACATTGTTAGGTAGAATCCTGTATTGCACCTGCACTGGAACAGCTTGGCTGAGGGTGTGGTTGGATCTGGACCTCAAGCCTTCAGTAATTTTCTAGAATATCGTCAGAAAATAATCGGTGTCTTCAGATGTTTCTGAATATCATGCAGAGAAATCCAATTGGCTGAAGATTGACATCTGTGATGTTGGCAACCTCAAGATGAGGTTGAGGTCACCTACTTGTCCCTTGTGATGAAAGATTGTTGCAATTGCTTCAACCTCTCTTTTTCATTGATGTACTGGGCTCTGCCATCATTGAGGATGGTGATATTTGTGGACCCTTATCGACATGTTAGTTTAATTGCCATTACCACTGATGACTTCAAAAGGCAGGCTTGTAGAGCTTAGATCTGAATCCATTGGTAGTGGGATCACTAAGTTTTGTCTGTCACAAACTGCTACTGCTGTTTGGCATTCAGATTGTTCTATGTTGTAGCTTAACCAGATTGACACCTCATTTTTAGATATTCCTGGTACTTCTCCTGGCATGCCCTACTGTGCTCTTTATTGAGCTGAGGTTGATCATCTGGCTTGTTGGTAATGCTAGGGAAGGAGATATACCAGACCATGAGGTTACAGATTGTGCGTAAATAATATTTGGTACTGCTGATGGCTCACTATGTCTCTTGGATGCTTAGTTTTGAATGGTAATGCCACACACATGATAGAGAGTATCTCCAATGTAAAGATAGTACTTTGTCTCCTCAAAGAATGTGCCAAGGTCACTCCTATCAATGAACACTGCCATGGAGAGAAGCATTTGTGACTGGCAGATTGGTGAAGACAATGTTAATTACAAATATTTCCCCCTCTTGTTGGTTCCTTCACCACCTGCACCAGTGACAACTGCATCCTTTAAGACTCAGCCAGATCAGTCATTAACGATGCGACAGATCTAATTTTGATGATGGATATTTGAATTCCCCCATCGAGAGTACATTCTTTGTCTTTGCTACCCTCCATGTTTGCTCTAATTAGGTTCTACATGTTGGAATATTAATTCATTGGCTGAGGGGGGATGATAGACTGTAGTCAACAGGAGGTTTCTTTGCCCATGTTTGATCTAATTGATACAAGCTTCAAAATTAGTGAGAAGGATTTTGCGTGTTTGAAAGAGTTGAGTTTCCTTTTTTTGGTGCGTTGGTCAATGCTGGTTTTCGTTCCAGTTTCATTCCTTTTCTTACACTTTGTACTAGTCAGACACAATTAAACGGCCCATAGCCCTTTAAGAGGGCATTTAAAAGTCAACCAGATTCCAGACTCATAGCAAAAACATATGTAGGCCAGACCAAATATGAATGACAGATTTCATTCCTTGAAAGGCATTTATGAGCTAGTTGAGTTTTTATGACAATGCATAATAATTTCACAGTTACCATTAAAACAAATTTATTAATTGAATTTGATTTTTAACATTGCCACGTGCCGTGTCTCCAAAGCAGTAGCCTGGGACTCTACAATAGCTAGTCCAGTGACATCATCCCTATACCACCACCTGCATGAGCAGCTTTCCTTTATCTCAACTATGCAGTGCATTGTAATGCCTCAAAGGAAATTTGGATAATTGTGACTTCGGAACCAGCAGTGTTCCATAATAATTGAGTATTGGCAAAGCAAGGGAGGCGATGACCTAATGGTATTATTGCTAGACTGTTAATCCAGAGACCCAGAAGTTGTTCCAGGGACCCAGGCTCGAATCTCACGATGGCAGATGGTGGAATTTGAATTCAATAAATATCTGGAATTAACAGTCTAATGATGACCATGAATCCATTGTCAATTGTCGGAAAAACCCATCTGGTTCACAAATGTCTTTTAGAGAAGGAAACTGCTATCCTTACCTGGTCTGGCCTACATGTGACTCCAGACCCTCAGCAATGTGATTAACTCTTAACTGCCCGCTGGACAATTAGGGACAGGCAATAAATGCCTGGTCAGTGATGCCCTCATCCCATGAATGAATAAAGGAAAAAAACCCGCCTCAAATAAACAAGATTTTTACTTAGATAACAAGGTGTAGAGCTGGATGAACATAGCAGGCCAAGCCGCATCAGAGAAGCAGGAAAGCTGACGTTTCGGGTCAAGACCCTTCTTCAGAAATCCTGAATTTTCTTTCCTGCTTTCCTGCTCCTCTGATGCTGCTTGGCCTGCTGTGTTCATCCAGCTCTACACCTTGTTATCTCAGATCCTCCAGCATCTGCAGTTCCTACTATCTCTGTAAAGATTTTTACTTACCTGTGTTTGGTGCAGGTGCCCAGTTCCTCACTTGGTGCATATGACACTGCGCGTTTTGTATGTGTGACTAATACTGCTGGGTGGGGGATCTCTGAATTTGTTGACCATGGAAAGGTACATTTCTTTCCTAAACCAGAATAGCTGCCACATTCTTTCAGGAATAAGTTATATACATATTTCTTGATGAATATTTATATCTATATATAGAGAGCTATTTCGTGAAATTTGGAATTACTGGTAGGGCTTTGGTCTTTGCTATTTGCTTGTGCAGGCAGGTTTTGCAGTCCCAATTCATCAAGGTATAGTTTGGAATGGGGCTATGGTACCAATGTGTGCATATTTCAATTAAAATTCATTGCGGACTTTCAGTGACAAATTCTAAAAGTTCAGGTAAAGCTCAATCCACAGCTAGGCAAAATACAAAAAAAAACTCCAAATCTTATTTGCTGAAGGAGAAGAACTCCTTATGGGGGGAAAGTGAGGTTTGTGTAGATGATAGTATTTTGTTTTTAATCATGTATGTGTATTTATTGGTTTTTTTGCATTGTGATGGATTACGGTTGGACAGATCTTCATTTCTTAAAATTTTCTTGTGAATTTCTTGCTTTGCCAATACTCAATTATTACTGAACACTGCTGGTTCTGAAGTCACACTTGTCAAAATTTCCTTTGAGGCATTACAATGCACTGCATAACTGAGATGAAGAAAAGCTGCTCATGCAAGGTGGAAATGTGATGGCTGTTCAAGCATTTTGGTGACTTGCCTACTTATCCCAGGATATGTACCTGTGCATATCAGAGGAGTGCAGGCTTTACCTTTACAGCCTCCAGTCCAAAACATTGCCTTCCACAAACTTGCTTCATCTGTTGTATGGGAGTCAACAAATGTATTTAGCACTGGGTTAGAAATGTAGGTTACTGTAGAGGAAGCTTTTATGTTACTGCATTCTTTCAAACCACTCCTGGAAACACATACTACATTCTTCATGCTGGCCTGTAAGAAAAGGGCAAACACTATTTCTAAGGGCAACTCTTATTGCATGAAGCCAGTGTTAAATGCAAAAGACATACAGCTTTCAACGGATAACTAGGTTCTCTCAAGTGTAAAAAGAATGCATGGTACTAATGTTACTTCAAGATTATTCATAATCTCATGATATTCATGAAGAGAAAGTACTTTGAGGTTCAGATGTTTATTTTTCAATTCATTTGTGTGATGTGGGTGTAACTGGCTAGGTTACTATTTATTACACATTATTAATTGCCCTTAAGAAGGTGATGTTAAGCTGTCTTCTTCACTGTTCCAGTCTATGTGGTGCATTTATAACCACAATGCTGTTGGGAAGGGAGTTTCAGGATGTTGACTATACAACAGTGAAGGAATAATATTGCTGTATAGTTCCAGGTCAGGCTGGTATGTGGCTTGGAAAGAAACTTGCAATTTGTAGTGTCCTCATATGTCTCCTACCCATGAGCTTCTAGCTAGTAGAGGCTCTGGGTTTCATAGGTACTATTGAAGGAGTCTTGCTGAGCTGCTGCGTTGCATCTTGTTGATGGTACACACTGCTGCCCCTGTACATCAGTGGTGGAGGGAATGAATTGTTATAGTGCTATGCAGGATGCCAGATGAGTGGGCTGCTTTGTCTTAGATGGTGTGAGCTTCTTGAGTGTTGTAAAAGCTGCAATATCCAGGAGAGTAGAGAGTATTCCATTACACTGTTGACTTGTGCCTTGTCGATGGTGGTCAAGCTTTGGGGAATCATATTCCAATCTCTGACATGTTCTTGTAGCCACAATATTTATATATCTGATCCAGTTGAACTTCTGGCTAATGGTAACCCCACGATATGGATAATGGGGGATTCTGTGATGGTACTGCCTATTAAATGTCAAAGGGAGATGGTTATATTCTCTCATTTGAGATGGTTTTGCCTGGTAGGTGTGTGGTAAAAATGTAGCTTGCCATTTATCAGCTCAAGCCTGAATATTAACGGGTCTTGCTGCTTATGGACATGGACTGTTTTGATATCCGAGAACTCGCAGATGTTGCTGCACACTATGCAATCATTGGTCTAATATCCCAACTTCTGAACTGATGTTAAAAGGTAGATCTTTGATGAAGTAGCTAAAAATGGTTGTGCCAAGGACACTACCTGAAAAATTCCTGCAGTGATGTCCAAGGATTGAGGAATTTGACCTTCCACGATCACAACAATCTTTCTTTGTTCTGGTAATGACTTCACTGGTGGAGAGTGTGCGCCCTGATTCCCATTAACTTCAGGTTTACTAAGGCTCATTCATGCCACATACACTGAATACCTCCTTGATGTCAAGGGATGTTAATCCCACCTCCCCTGTTATGTTCAGCCCTCATATCCATGGCTGGTCAAAGCTGTAATTAGATCAAGGATGAAGTGGCCCTGGTGAAACCTGAATTAAGCCATAGTGAGCAAGATATTATTGATTTATTGTTAACAATCTCTCCCATCACTTTGTTGATGTTCGAGAACAGATTGTGAGTGCTGTTAATGACCACGTCAATTTGTCCTAATTATCAGAACTTAACTCGGCAATTTTCCACATTGCTGGATGAATATCAGTGTTGTAGTATTACTGGAGAAGCTTGTCCAGGGATGGGTCCTCCGAACTATTGCTAGAATGCTGTTGAGGCCCATAGGCTTTGCGGTATCCATTGTCTTTAGGCATTTCTTGGATTGAATTAGCCAAAGACTGGCATCCTTGATGCTGGGAACTCAGGTGGAAGTCAAGATGGATCATCCACTGAGAACATCTGTTTGAAGATGATTGCAAATGCTTCAGCATCATCTTTTGCATTGATGTACTGGGCCCCCCCATCATTGAGGATGGGCACATTTGTCATGTCTGAGCATCAACGACAGTCTGGACATCATGTAGCCCATTGCAGCAGGAACCATCATGACTGTGCTCGTTTGATTGTTGGGAAGGCCACGCATCAGTCTAATGTTGTGGGAAAACCTCCCTCAAGTACATCGGAGAAGGGATAGAGTTGTTGCCGGATTCACAACTACAAGGGGTGGGATGTGAATTGGGTTCATTACTGAGCCAAATAATCTCCAGTATCCCTGAGCTCCCTCCAATTTAGTCGTTATTTGGGGATTAAATGAAAGCATAATAAAAACCAAAAGAACTGCAGATGCTGTAAATCAGGAACAAAAACAAAGTTTCTGGAAAAGCTCAGCAGGTCTGGCAACATCTGTGAAGGAGAAAACAGAGTTAATGTTTCAGGTCCGGTGACCCTATCTCAGAGCTCATTAAATGAAAGCAATATGAAATTACGAACATATGGCATAGGAGTAGAAGTAGACTATTCAGACCCTTGAGCCTACTCTAACATTCAGTGTGATTGTGTCTGATCAGTTTGTGTTTCAAATTGCACATTCACATCCACCCTCAATAGCCTTTATTTCCCTTGCCTAACATCACTGTGCCCATTGGAACTCGAGTGGTTCCTCACCAGTTCTCAAACCATTGAATCAGACTTTTGTCAGCCCAACAAAATCCTACCATTATAACACATGTACCAACCATTATACAGGAAGCAGGGAATGATGCTGCGTAATGTTATATGTTCCAAGAAGAGGGCTATTCTTTGCATTCATGAATGGATGTGCCAACATGAGATGCCCTAACAGCTGCTCCAGATATATCAATATCTATGTTTGTTGTTTCTTAGTTGCCTTCACTCCAAGACAAGAATAACATTGTAACTTATGGTTATTGAAATAGTATATGCAGAAAGAAAGTGGCTGTGTACAATCAAATGAATTTTTAATCTCAATATATGTCCAAGAATCAAAGTTGATCAAAGACTTACTAAAACCCATGAGGGAAACTCAAATATCAGCCCCTTTAACCATCATCATCAAATTTTCCAGATCCCTGATCTATTTCTCCTCTTGTATTGGCAACATTTGTTGTTGGTGTCTTAATTCGGGTGTTATCCTTGTTTGTCCATCGAACATAACTTTTTGCACTCAGGGTTTCGTTTATTACAATATTGCTCTTTACCACAACATTCCAATAATTTGAGGAGCTGGCCTTCAGCCACCTTGTTGTCTCCTCCGACAAGATGTGTAGGTTAAGTGGATTAGCCATGGTCAGTGTGAGGTTACAGGAAGAGGGTGGGAGGGGAGGGTGCTCTTCAGAGGGTTGGTGAAGACTCAATGGGCCAAATGGCCTCTTTCTGCACTGTAGGGATTCTATGATTCTATTTCAGGATTTTAGGTTTTAAATTGGAAATACACTTGAAAGTCATGAAGCATTATTTGCTGGTTCTGACAAGCATAGCGCCAATGTAACACATTCATTCTGTATGCTTCAAAAGTGCCAATCTATTTTCTCTTATGACAGCTGGAGTTAGTAAGATGATAAAACAAGGATTTTCAATCAGCTTTAAATTGAAGAATCTTAAGCCCTTTATTCAGTTTTCTCCTGTTCCTGTGTCGAAATTAAGACACAATTCTTAAAGAAAATAAATAAACTTAAATGAGAAGAAGGTGGCCTCATAAAGGTCTTAAGGACTGTGACAGTAAACATTGGGTGGAAATGAATACTGACAGAGGTGGGCATGTCTACTCTCCAGAGAGTTGATGGCAAGCCTGCCATGACCATTCTGCACTGTCCCCAACCAGTGTAGTCCAGGAATAAGGTAAATGGGGCAGGTCTTCTGGGGCCAAAAAGGAAAGCCCTGGCAATGGGAGAAATGGGTTAATATTTAGGTCAGAGGGTGATTTTCATGTTCTTGGGCCCTGTGCCTCCAGCAGGTCTTTGCATTGAATATGAGTTGTCCAAATAGAGAGATTCTGCCACTTACCTTTCTGAAATTGGCCCCCAAGATATTCCCATGTGATTTGCCCTTACCCGCTTCTGGTTGAATACCACCAGTAACCTGGCCTGTAAGTGGGCAGTTAAAGGTAATAAATTGCTCCTGGATTAGAAAGCTGTTTTTGTTGAGGTCTCTGCCCACCCCTTCTCTTAAGCTTTTACTTTAGTTGTGTCAGTATCACAGATAACATTCCGATTTCATAACACATACCCTGACTATACCCCCACCTTAGGGGAGAATACAATTCTGCCCACTAATCTTACTGTTAATAGTGAATCTCACTGTTTGAATGCAGCAACAGAAGGATCAACAGCATCTAAAGTTTATGCAGAAATAGAAAGGTGTTTGGTGTACTCTGCAACAACCCAAACAAAGAACATGTATTTATTGCAAATATTACCTTAAACTTGTCACCTTGCAAGTGTGATTAACAACATTTCAAATAGATGCCTTATCATTATGAAACCACATATCTTTTTTTATTTTCTTGTTATTTTATGAGTAATTATTATAAAAGGCTCATAAACCATGAAGATGTTGCTATTTAGATGAATGTTACATAGATAAATGATTTCACATCTTATTTTAGCTTGATTTATTTTATAATTCAAATCACGTGCACACTTAGAAATGAACAAGCCAAAAATACAAAACTTGCTTTTATTTTTGTAAAAGATATTAAACTTTGCAGATCCAGACCCTGTTGTTGAGTTATCACAGACTTGAGTATAGTTTATGAGCAGTACAGTTTAATTCTTATGACATATGAGAAAGTTTATTGCTCATGACTATTTGAGAGCTTGGAGCCGATGCTGCTTGTAACACAGCGAGAAGATGTCTTTGTTGAAGGATAGAAGTTATTTCACATTTTTTGGCACTCCTTGGGAATATAGACCAGCGAGTACGTATAGTTTCATATACCCATTACACTGCCGAAAGAATGTGTATGTTTTCTCAGATACTGATGTGGCATGACCTTTAATTTTCCTGTGGCAGTTGCTGCTTGAACAGTCAAAGTGGTGCCAAATTTCTTGCGCATTTCTTTCTCTATGATAGACTCCTAAAATGCATTCCACATTAAGTCATTTTAAATGCAAAAGAGAGAGTAGTTACTTCTAACAATAACAGCAACAATTTGTATTTCCAATATCTTTATATAATGGAACATCCCAAGATGCTTCACTGAACATTTTGAAGCACATTTTAAGGTTATATTGGGGTTGACGATTAAATTTCTGGTCCAGTAGGTTGGTATTGAGGTGCACTGTTAAGGAGCAAAGTTGGGGAAGAGTCGGAGAGGTGTGATAATGGAATCCCAGGCTTAGGTGATTGACAGCTTGTTCAGAGGCTGAACAATTAAATTTGGAGATGCTGAAGAGATCAGAATTGGAGGAACACTGAGTTCGTGAAGGGTTATGAGGGTGGAGGAAGTTACAGAGATGGAGAGGGTTGAGTTCGTGGTGGGATATGAAAAACAATTATGAGAAGTTCATAACTGAGTTGTAACTGTGTTATTTAACTATCGACAAATGTAGCTAATTGGGAATGGAAGACATTAAATGGAACCTTGAGAATTAGGATGAGGGCAACAGAGTCTTAGAATACCTCAAGTTATGGAGGCAAGAAAGTCATGGAAGGTCAGTAAGGAATGTTTTGGAATAAACATATTGATAAGGGTTTTGGCAGAAGATTGGCTGAGACAAATTAGCATGACTGCTTTCTAACTGCTGAAAGTAAAGTCTTAACCATCTTAATTTACTGCATCTTTCAAACTTTGGTGTTTGCTAAAACATCTTGAAACTTATTCTCATTCCTGTAACATATCTTTTGATGTCTTATCTGTTTCTTGTTTAATCGTTGTGCACAATGTGAACTGGATTTTCCTCTCTGTCAAATTTGGTGTGAAGAAGGGTCAGAGTAGGCCTGCTACCTTGACTGTGCTATGACACTAACTCATTTTCCTGGGTTGAGAATGCTACAGTCTGCAGTGTTTTCTCCAATCAGGATTCCTGTAAGCAAGGAGTCTTCGACTATCAAAGGAAGCAAATGTGTGCTGCACTGGAACATTTACATTAGATGTTTAAATTGACAAAAGTGCCCCAACAATTCATTTATTTAAGATCTTGAACGAGATGAGGCATTAGGAAAGGTAAGGTTTCGAGGTCAGAAAAGCCCATGATTGGACTCCATTCTTTCAAAGAGTGTTTTGTGCGTATCCTGTCACTCTTCTAGGTTGTTCCTCTACCACTCACGTGATCCCTGAGGTTGGTGGTAATGATGGTGAAAGGGAGGCAAATTAGACTGTATATAGCTACATATTAACATCAAATTATAACTCCTACGTAACAGCAATTATTTGCAGCATTCCCTAGCTACAATGCAAAGTTCTATGTTTCTGGAACCAGCTCTCACTGTGTCAATTGAAGACCAGCATGCTGCCTTATCTTGGATACTGATCATAGGTAGCATTTTGATGTAACAGTAAAAAGGAACTCAGATTCTCAAGTTCAAGAAAAGTTCTGAATCTCTGTTTTACTGGTCTGTACAAGTTGAAATGAAGATGTCAAAGTGGTGCCTATGTTACTGTGAATTTACTTTAGGATGGGATGTTTTCTTGTTGAGAGTGATTCATTGCTTTCTTGAATTATTAGTTGCTTTCTATGAAATAATATTTATTGCTTTGCTTGAATTTTATCATCAAGAAGGTGATACTTATCTATGCTTTGACTTGGATCTTAATTATACCTACGCCTACATACAGAAATATGTGGATTTTTAATAACCACTTTGGCACTATGTTAACTTGAATTTTAGAATTAAATGATCTCTGTATGTATGGTTAAGGCTTATTTATATATTCTAAGAAAAGACATTCCATCAAAGCTTTTTATCTTTTACGTATCAGGAATATTCACAAGAATGCCAGTTTAAGAGGAGAACAAATATTTATACTGTATAAGAGGAGAATGCTGATTGGTTGGCAATTGGACTCGACTTGGAGGAGGCATTACCATAGCTATTCCACTTACTAATGCTGATTGATAGACAACAGCCGGGCTTTTTCAACTATTGGCTGAGTTGGTTCATTTCTCAGGGTTGGTTCATTTTTTTTTGGGCAATGACCTGACTAATCAGGGTCAACCTGTCTGGTTTTTAATTTAAACAAAACCCACCAGTTACTTTGATATTCTCTGTGAATTGTCCTGATGAGTGCAACATGAAAAGCTCTGACAAAATCTTTCTGCAGGAATCGTTAAAATCTGTGCCATCAAATACTTAAATTCTGTACTGCTAAGTTACCATGTGCTTGTTTATATTTTTAAATCGAACGGAGGTTCATCATAGATTAAAGATGTTAAGAAAATATTTCACGTTAGTCTGTAAAGGACAATGCTATGGTGCTCAAATGTACTGTGGCATGGATGGTAGGATAAAGATTGCACTCAATGATTTATTTTTATGACAAGTGCCTGACCTTCAATGTAATATTGAGTAGAGGGGATTAAAAACTAGCTATTTTCTCCATTGGAGGGTGAAAAAAATAGGCAAACATATTTTCCATTGACACCTTATACTTCCTTGCTGCAAAGCAAATTAATACTGATAGGGCTCAATAGCAAACTTTGTTTCTAATTTTTGTTTTGAAGGATGTTCTGTGAGATGTGTGAGCAAATAGGATAGGAGAAAAATGCATTTACAATTGAGCTGAGTGGGAATTATGAAAGTTACATATATTTGCCACTGCGTTCATAAAACTGTTAAGCTTTCTACTTAACCTCAAAGGTCATATTACCTTGAAACAGTGTTTTGTTCTTCTCAAACTGTTGTATGCTTTTTATTAAATCTCTGCTCTCATTTTGCTTCATTCTTTTCAGTATCTTACATCCATTAAACATGTTTAATAGGAAGCCCAAATGTATGAACAAAAACTTTTTAGTAAATGACATCCCCCGTCATCTTATTCTGATTCTTAAAATTAGGAATTTTTCTGTTCATTAACTTAGTGTCATTAACTAGTTCACATATCAGTTTCATCTGACTAAATCATAAATAAATTTCTCATAGTCCATTGGTACCTTTTTACACAGACTATACTGGGGGGCTTTATTAGATTAGGTGGGTAATAGGGATGGGTCTGGGTGGGATGCTCTGAGGGTCAGTGTGGACCTGTTGGGCCAAAGGGTCTGTTTCCACACTGTAGGGATTCTATGATACTGACATCTTTTCTGGCCTTTGCTGAAATCAAGCTATGGTAAGCCTTTACAGCACTTTAGGGAAATTATCTTTACCAGAAGAAAAGATCAAATTTTTTCTCTGAGTTTTTGTTCTGGTCAAATCCTTAACTGGTGAACAATGTATTCTTTTAAAACAAAAATCCATTCCAACTTGTCTTATTGTGATTGAATTTTTAACAGTTTCAGGGTGTTTTCAAATGGCATTATAATTATGGTTCAATTGGATATCATGAAAAAGTCAGCATTTATTTAAAAGCAATTAGCACTTGATCTACTGGAATTATACAGTAAAATGAATGGATTACTAAACAAGATGCATTCTAATTTTGAGATGTAATTTGCCAAAGTTCCACTTGTGTAATTAATAAAGAAAAAGGGATTGAGAAATAACATGATCTAGGTTTTTTAAATTCTGAGATGAATAGATGATGTAAAGATGTGCATTTGACTATTTGTGAATACAGAACTAGAGGGCTTGTGAATCAACTTACCTCAGGTAATACAAGTTATTAAGGAGTTCCATCTCAATAGTCTTAAGTTAACTCCAGAAAAGAAGTCGTTAATATTGTGTCTATTATTGGCAAAAAAAATAAATTGGGTAAAATTCTTCTTTTAGAATGGTACAAAGGGTCATGATGATGCGTATCAAAAGGGAAGGTTGTATGTTGAATGGAACCATGTAGTTCGTGGATCAGACCAAGGATGACAACAGATCAAATATGAATAAAATAGGATGTAAGTTTAGATATTATTGAAATCTTCTCAATATGATTCTTGAAGCAGAGGTGGAAGAATCTTGTTGAATCAGTTTTTAGGAGAAAAACTGGTAAAATCAATGACAATGAATTATCTCTGGTTTGTAGAAGGATAGGACTTGATGGGTCTAAGGACGTTTGTCACTCTAATTGTAGTAATCGAGGTATATGATGTATTTATATTTTAAATTGACATTAAAAATTCAATTTAAACTTTTAACTGATGGATTACAAAAAGAAATGATTTCACTTTGCAGAACAGAAAGTCCTTTATTCAAAGCTGCAAGACAAAATGATGTTGAAACCTTGAAGAATTTAATACAGGAAAAAAATGTAGACCCTTATGAGAGAGGTAAGTAAAACGTAGCAGCAGGTAGCAATATATTGCATAAAATACTGCATGCCTCAAAACTGGCAAACATTTTTCACTCTAGCAGAAAATCTGTCAAGGGGCTAAATGACATCATTATTATAACTGGTTTGGTATTCTATTCAGGTTTTTATAACTACCCTGAGTTAACATTGTGTGTGCAAAAGCCTGATATTGATCTAGTATTCTCCACAAAATACTTCTGCAAATTTTGATCTGTCTCAATGCTCCTTTCAGGTTAGAATTGAGACAGAATGATGGAATCACTGCACAATAGTGGAAAACACTCCAACATTTAAGTGGGCCATGGTTACAATTTCCTGTATCTGCAAAGACACAGGAGAGAATGTCTGTTATGCATTTCCATATGTGTGTGTATGCATTGAGATAGAGGGGGCCCTGGAATCAAATCATAGCCATTGATAAGTTGCAGTTTTAAAACTGATACACTGCAAGCAAGATATTTGACCCAAGCATCTGCCTCCCTGCCCACTACAAACACGCACATGAATGTAACCACATAAGAACAAATCACTGAGACTCAATATACTAGACCCATTGCAGATCTTGAAATACTAATTTCAAACATATGTACAACAGCATCACTTTACAATTTAGAATTAGAATTGTTTACATTTTCTATTTTCCACATTCATTCACCACATTTGGTGGAACAAAGGAAAAGTGCAGGGATAGCAAACAGGAAAAAGTGCAGTCTATAGCAAAAGTCTGGTTCTGGTTATGGTCTGGGGCATCACAAACCATAGTCACTGAGTGCAACCTTTTTCTATCTAGAAAGCATTTGCAGCCTTTTGCCCAGAAACACGGGAAAGACTATTGAATTAATTCATTTTCTAAAATTCAAAATTTGGGGTCACTGGAATGTAAATGTAAATTTGTGCATAGTTGATCAATGGATCTGACTACTAACAAGATGAGACAAATAGCAGCTCCAAAGATAGAATGAAACAGTGACAAAAAATGACAAGTTTAATCAAGTTTCATTCATGCTGGCAAGAGAGTGCCGAATAATTGTAATAGCCATTTTGTTCACAAGACAAAATTTGCCTGTGGAATTATTGATTGGATAGGAATATAATTCTTCTTCCAAGTGAGTAAATTTTCTAGCCTCTTCTGTTCCACCTTTAATATGTGTTGAAGCCATGTTGACCTCCTTGTGATGGTTTTGAATTGCTTATCTCATTTGATTTTATCTGATTTGCTGTTTGTTGTTCTTGTGATGTTAATTGCACAAGTTATTTGCACTGACTTTAAGAAGAGGAGAACATTGCTTGTACACAACACAGCCCCAATGTTAGGAGTTATATTAGTCAGAATACATCATGGATACATTAGTCAGAAAACCATCTGCAAATTTAACAGAATAAAACTATCAGGAATTTAAAAAATGTAGCAGTATGTCTGTATTTGTTGAAATTGTATTTGCATTCTTGTACTAAGGTGAGAGTTTCATTCCAGGAATGTATACTACAGTCAAGTTAAACACGTTTTCAGACATTATACAGAAGAGATTGCACAGAATTACTTACAACAACAGTTTGTGGGAAATAGCAACATTTAAAAAAAAATCAACTGGAGAAAATTAACTGCAGAAAGCTGATAGATGCATTAGGTTCATTCAAAATATTGAATGGAAGTGAGAAGCTTCATGTTTTTAGAACATTGAAGAAATTCTAATTTACCTACTGATGTGTGTGGATTTGCAAGTCAGTATTTTATTCTTATTTACATTTGCAAAGTGAGTCTGATAAACTGTAAGACTGTTGTGAGAAGAAATGAAAGGTCTTCCACAGTGTGTAAAATTTAACTTAACTGTGAAAAGTTTCAATGCAGTTCTATTTACAGCATTGCAAATATATTCAACCACAAAAATTATTTGAGACCGAATTGTTCTTGGCCTGTGAGATAGAAAACTCTCAAAAAATCCGAAACTCATCTAACTTTACATTTCAGAAAGTAATATAGCATATAGGATAAGAGAAACTATTAAACACAATATGGAATTAGAAACCATCCAGATAGAAAATCAAATAAAGAGCAAATCTCAGCAGCCGTCAAGTATTCCAGGTAAAATATAACAACAAGTGGAGGGAAAAGCTTTCTGATACACCAAATGTTTGTAACATGTGTGAATTTTACTAAACAGATATGTGTCCAAGGACAAGATGTTTCCAACCAATGAACAAAACAAAAAATCACAAATTGTTCATGCAAGCCAATGTAGTTTTGTATCATAACTGTATCATAGTGTAACATAAAACAGAGCCCTCTCGGTATCTCAGAGATAGCAAGAACTGCAGATGCTGGAGTCAGAGATAACAGTGTGGAGCTGGAGGAACACAGCAGGCCAGGCAGCATCAGAGAAGCAGGAAAGCTGACGTTTCGGGTCGGGACTTTTCTTCAGAGAAAGAAAACATTTTTTCTCCTGAAGAAGGGTCCTGGCCCAAAAAGTCAGCTTTCTTGTCCCTCTGGATATCTTCTCTGGTTTTGAAAAGGAGTGGACATGATGGTCAGTCCTTAGAAAAATTTGTAGTTGCCTTGTCACAATAGGGATTGACCAAAGCCTTCAATGTTTAAACATTCCATGAAGTTCTGTAGCAAATGTTGTTGAAAAGATCCTTCAGTAAAAGGTGGATTTAGTAGAGGAAGAATTCTATAATTTGAAAATTGCAAAAAAAGTCTAGTTTACCATATGTTCCCTCGAAAAGATGATAAGAAGAAAAACTCTGAACAACTTTTCCAGAAAACTGGATCAAAGGGAAGCCTGTTTCCATTACTGTTCTCTTGTCTACCTGTATTTCAGTCATACTGAGCAAGGAAGAAGGAATTACCAAGGTGGAATTGAAAGATGTGATTTCTCAGGTGGAAACATCCATTGATTTCTGATGTTACTTAAGTTTCTTATTACTTCTTAATCTGAGAAACAAGTGACTAAATATGAATCTATGAGTTTTGAATGAGCAAAATACTATGAGAAATATGCACCGGCATCAGCAGACCAGACATCATCACAATTGGGAGAAGCAGAAATTGTTTGAATTGGGATGCTAATTCAAAAAATTGGCAAATACCAATTTCAAGACTGACAACTACATTACCGATATTCATCACGTTGGATAATTCACCTTAATGGCACTACTGTTCAAGATGTCCAAAACATCATCTTGTTTTCAGATGCTCGTGTTAGAATTCATAGAATCCCTACAGAGTGGAAACAGGCCCTTTGACCCAACAAGTCCACACTGAGCCTCAGAGCATCCCACCCAGACCCAATTCCCTGTAACCCACCTAATCTACACATCCCTGAACACTATGAACAATTTACTATGGCCAATTCACCTAGCCTGCACATCTTTGGACCATGGGAGGAAACTGGAGCCCCTGGAGAAACCCATGCAGACATGGGGAGAACATGCAAACTCCACACAGACAGTTGCCAGAGGGTGGAATTGAACCGGGGTTGCTGGCGCTGTGAGGCAGCAGTGCTAACCACTCAACCACTGTACTGCCCCAATGTTGGAAGGCACCCTTTAAGAAATGAATTCCTGCAATGTAAGGAGATTTAATCAGAACATAATGAACTCATGGTGGATCTTTAATATTTCTAACATAAGAGGATTGTGAAAATTGACAATAAATTCTTAGGACTTGGGGTTTATTTGTCAATGCAAGGTTTTTGAGAAGCAATACCCCTATCAGTAGTTGTTTTAGAGCATCAGTCATTGTAGTGATAAGTAGGGCAGGAAAGTTTAGACCGTATCTGACAGCAGACAAAACTACTCAATCGTCCTGCATTTAAAAAATTGTGATTGAATGAGTACTGAACGGCAGATATTTTACAAGTTAAAAAGTAAAATGCTGGCTACATTCACAAACATTTCACCATGTCAACTCAGCTGCTTAGTGCTACACAAATTCCAGGAATAACATTGAAGCTAGAGGATTATGATCCATTGTAGAAATATGCTACAACAGCATTCGAATGATTCATTATAATTAGAAAGGTTTATCACATTAGCGTTCTAAAAATGCATCGCTAGTACAAATTTGGAGATTTTGCCTGTGCTTTATGAAATTCTTATGTCTAACTTGGACCCAGTAATATCTGTTACTGAATAGTTCTGCCTTTGGAAATAGCCAAGGCCTTTCAGAATTCATAGAAGGATGTGAATGTGAAAGATGTTTATTTTATCCCCATTATCTGAACCTTATCTCTACCTATACAAAATAACAAGTCAGTTGCATTCCTACACGAGACTGCTGTATTTATGTTATAGTCTAGTTAGGTGGTGGAATGCTTTTTTTAAAATGTAGGCCAAGTTTGAGATTTCAGATACCTACAAAGAGAATAAAGCTAAAATATCCCAGTTTTATATAAACCAAAACAAAAATGACTACCCAAAGTTAAAACAGTGAAATAATCTACTGGATATATATTGCAGATTATTTCACTGTTTTATATATTGTGTGTGTATTATATGTATATATATATATATATATATATATAAAATATACAATTTATACTCTATAACATCCAGAATTAACGGGAAATAAATATGTGTGACAGACTGTGGAATCAACAACTCAGAGAGCAAATTAAAGAGCAAATGTAGCCAAGACAGATCCTATGAATTTCCCAGCAGCCCCAAGCTGTTAGTGACATTGTGAGGCATCAATTCTCATGAAAACTTTCAGTCTGCACTTTCAAAGTCTGAGCTTTGGAACTCATCCAAAGGTACTCTGTCAAGGACTGCCTCAATGACTGCTCATGACCTTGTAGTTCACCTTCATTACCTGGGACTATGTTCCCCTGATTCTGGAGACTGCACTTGAACACTTATTCTCAAGAAAATTTCTGGCTTTTTCTTGTCTGACAGCTAATTTCACTAAGCTAACGTTGCTCTTGGTTTTTTCCCAGCTCCAATCTTGCTCTGGTACACTTAGCAAATGTTACATATGAGCTTTCTTCTTCCCCCTCTCAGCTGTGCTGTCCTGTTAATAATTCACAGACGTCTTCTGAGCTCTTAGAACGTTTTTCTGAGCCCTAACTGTGACATCTAGATCTACCTATTGGCTCCCAGGACTTCTGAGTGTGCTTGGAGTGTGCTATAGGTGCACTTGTTTTAAAACAGAACCTCTTCTCCATGTAAGTACCAGACTAACAAGCAGCCCAAAGTTTTCTGCTTCCATGGCCTCGCCTCAAAATAGCTTACTAGAACTGATGGCTCAGTAACCCTTAAAATACTGTTGACTGACCCTCAAAACAAAAACAGAAATTACTGGAGAAACACAGCAGGTCTGGCAGCATCTGTAGAGAGAGAAATAGAGTTAATGTTTGGAGTCCCGAGATACTTCTGCAGAATATTTGACATTTGATTAGATAGGGGTGACCTATTGCAAGCTTCATAACAAGCCTTGCCCTAGGTCCTAGGTGGGTTTGAATGCAGTAACCTTTGCAACACCATGTTCCCTGAATGTTCCAACTAACCTTCTCTCCATAGTTGTCAGCCTAGAACACACCCAGCACAAATATGTACGTTAAAAAAAATCACTTTTTGTTTCTTGAAAGAAAGAAGGCTTCACCATGATTGTTCCTTTTATAATAGCTTTGAAAATATAACAAAGTTATCATCATAAATTTCTAACAGACCACTTATTACAAACTGTAGAGAGAACCCTTTATTTACACACTTGTGTATATCCTATGAACAAAGCTATTAAAGCTCACTGAATAAAAAAGAAAATTTGTATACATAACAAACAGGATCTATCGGATTTAAACATCATAGCATTTACATAATTCGGGGCAGATTCATTTTCATTATGCCCTTCCTTTATCTCTGCAAAGAATATTTCAGTTAAGTCCACAGCCCAATTGGCATTGGCATTCATTTCAATAGTTTTAGGCCCAATTCCATATTTAAGTTCATTTTCTGAACCCAAACATGGTATGTTCTAATTTCAAGACAATAAGGTCACATAATTTCCTTGTGTGCCAACAATTCATCTAATTTCAGGTCAAAATCTCTTTGGTTTCTTGAGCATGTTGTAAAAATGTTTTTCAAGCAGGGATGTGCTGTATTTATGCTAGTTTTGACCTTTTTGAAATCTTTCACTTTATCCTGGTCGCATTCTAAACATGCTTCATTTAATTCCTTGTGTGATGTCACGGCTACCTTGGTTCTGAAATTTTATTTTCCTTTTCAGCATATTTAGACTCCAATGCAATTCATGAGCTATATCTTCTGATAATTTTTTTTTCTTAACTGCGCTCCTCTGCTGTTGGAGACACGTTTTCAGTGGGTCCTTTAAGTTTTGCCACAGAAGCCATGCATATTTGATTGGCAACTAGCTTCAAAATGATCTGAATCAATACAGATTTTGCAGCTACACTGTATTGATTCACAGCAGATAAAGATGTACCAAGAAAGTCCTGCTTTATTTGCTCATCACCTATATTATCCAAGGGATATTCCACAGCCTTCACCATTCATTTTCTTTCCATTGAAACTTCAAAGGTGGCACTCACAATTTTACTTCTTTCACCATTTCCTTCAAATATGTGCTGTTGTATCACTTATTTTCCATTTCATGTTCAAGTTGTAGTATTTTTCATTCAACTTGGCAAATGCTGTGGCCAGTTCAGTTGTCTTTGTTTCAGTCATCTACAGAACCCTTATGTAAGCTTGAAAACGTCACATGGGCATTCCTTTCATTTTGCAACTTTTCTTCCATGCTTACTGATTGTTCCTCAATATTTTCCTTTGCTCATTTTTAAATCTGAACTCATTCTTTCATGTTATTTTTATTGTATTGGAGCTTACAGTTTTCATTGATCTTTTCATGAAGAAGTTCTAGTTGTTCATCAGTCTTTTTTAATTCTATATTCGACTAACTGTTCTGAGTCTTTAGTGATTCCTCTTTCTGTCCATGATACTTCGTAAAGATTTTTGATATTTAGAAGTTCTTCAAGCTTTAATTGAAGATCTATCTTTGCTGAATTTGCTTCTATAAGTTTATCATTTAGATGTTTCAACTCTTTGCTCAAATATTTTACTTATTGTGGTCGATGCTCAAGTATTGCCACCCAGTTAAAGCTTTCCATTAGCAAAGTCCTTTTAATTCTCTCTACATTGATCAGTTTTCCCTTCAATTGCTCATCATTGGCAATAATTGAACTTTTCATGTTTGGTCATAACAACTGTTAGGAGTTTAACTAGATCAGCAAAATAAAAGCTATACCATGGCCATTGCTAAGTGTTGGCCAAGTCATTGCCCCAGATAAAACAATCCCTTCAAGAGGTAAATAAGGAATAACACCCACAATAATAACTTCCTTTGCTAGGTTACTTCATAATTTAACTTTGTACAAGGGACTGGTCCATAAATTCCATGCATATACCTATTACAGTAAGTCCTCACTTAAAGTCTCCCCACTGTATATTGTTTCACTTTAACGTCATTGACCCAATAATGCCATTGTATCCACTTAACATTAACTGTCTATTCCAACTTTAGTGTTATTTACAATGGATTTCTCCTACTTTTGATTGCATTCTCATGTGATTCTCCATTAACAATTTTACTCTGGCCCTTGGTCCCCCCCAACCGCCACCCAGCCCATCACTATTGCCCTGGCTCCTAATAATGCCTTCCTCCAGATTCATCACTGCACAAAGCCTTGGCTGTTCTCTCAGCCATGCTGCCTGCAATTTCCTTTTTCTCTGGGCGTTGCACCCTGGCCTTGTCTCCTCCCAGGCTTTGCATCCCCCTTCCTCCCAAGGCTTGGCCTCTTACCCTCCATTGTTACCTTAGACATTGGCGTTTTTCTCATGGCAGCTGACTACATTCCAAACTCAGCTGACAGCTCCACTCCCTGTTTGGCTGCTAGTCCCATTTCTAAACACACACTGATGTCCCGTACTCTTTCTAACAGCAGGTATTGGTCAGTGCAGCTCATCCCAGGATTTCACAAGATACCTGCACCAACCAACTTCTGCTATTAGATGGAGTCTTGTCAATCTAAAAGTACGGTGCTATATGGCGAGGGTATTTTCTTTTCTATTATAGACATATTCCTTTAAGATTTATTGATATATTTTATTTGACAACCTACTTTACTTATTAATGCTGCATGTGCATGGTAAAGTGTTTCAACTTGTGCATTGCTTTCTCCAAATTAGAAATGTCTGAAGGAACCTAACTCTGGTTTTAATATTGATTCCTATAGGATCCTATGATTCACTTAAAGTTGTTTTGTTTACATTTGGGATTCTCAGGAGCTTACCATAATACCTTTTTCTACTAATACACTATCTGAATTACCCTGGTGTGTCTCGAAATAATAACTCGTTTTGTTGTACAAGTAAGGGAAAACTTCTCCTTTAGAGATAAAACATCAATTAATCATTTTAATAATATTAAAGGAAGGATACCCTTGACTGTTCTGAGCTGCATTCCCAATTTTAGTAGTTTCTGTTGGAGTTTCTTGTACCATTATCACTATTTTACTATTATACTTCTAACAATCAGTGCAAATGTATCCTATCCTGTTACAGTGGTAGCACCGACTTTTGGGTATCACTCCCATTTTCAGAACCTTCCACTCTGGTCAGAGGAAGAGATCACTTTGCATTCCCAGCTTTCTCCTCCTGCCCCTGGCTGTTTCTCTTGCTTTCACCGATTCAACTTTTACCCTTCTCTGTTGATGAGTGTGTTGGAAGAAGGGTTTCTTTTAGGGTGTGAGCTCATAATTGCCAATAATCTTAGCTGCTTTATCTAGCTTTTGAAATCCTTTAGATCGCCACATATGTCCTTATAGAGGTAGGGAATGACTTTAAAGACACTCTTCAAATAGAAATACCAGCATGAGGCTTTTGTACATGGGATCTATTTTATGCATCCACATCCCACAGTCAAAGGTAAAGTGTTTCATCCTTTCAAAGTCTGCTTACACTGCTTCTGGAGAATTTGAAATTTATCCCTGTAAGCTTCAGTGACCAAACTGTAAGCACTGAGGTTAGAGTTTTATGCCATCACATGATCTGCAGATTTCTCCTGAGAAAGCGTAGTGTGTAAACTTCATGAGCTTTACTGTTTGTCTGCTCCACATTATCAGTACCCAACCTTCCATGGGCAATTTAATTTTTTTGCAATTTTTTTTCAAATGAAGTGAAAATGCCTCTACGTTGTCATCTTCACATTTTGAGACTACATGGGGTAATTTAAACAGCTCCATACTTGGCCCTGATTTGGGGGCAGATGTCTTCTTGATATCTTCAGGGGCATGCTCTCCTCATATTTCAAGCTTTTTAGATTGTAATTCCCATATTCTCTCTTCCACATTGCTTATCGTTTTCTTCTATTTTCCTTTTCTCTTCCCTCACTCACTAATTTCTCTTTTGTGACTCTTCTTTTACTTTTTGAAAAACTTTATCTGTTGAAGTGAAACTGAAAGGATTGTAGCTAAAGCTTGAAGTTTGTATAGATATCACCTAATCAGTTGTTGCTTCCCTACCCTTATAGTAGTGGCCCTGGGACTTGAATGATGATGCCAAACTTAGAGATATATTCATCATTACTGCTTATCCAATGGATCACCATGAAAACAAGCTGCTGTTGCCAGCAGCCAATAATTTATCTGTATCTTCACAGTCCGTAGGAATACATAGTCATGGGATTTCATGTACCTGTACTTTGGAATCATGATAACTCACTTGTTAGTTATATCTGAATATGAATAAAAGAACTTGCAATACTTTTGAGATATTGCAAGAGGTCATAAGAAAGGAATAAGCTTTACCTGAACCGAAGCAGCAGCAACATTTTTAGAAATGAGACACTGGGGAACATTTTGAAAGAGGATACGGAGAAAGTTTAGATTTGAGACTGAGGCTAAATTTTCATCTGGGGCTGGAAAAAAACGCCAACCTGTACACTTTCACAGCTTTAAAACTGCACATCCAATACATTTGTGACTTCACACAGCATTTTTGCTTTTTCAAACTGGAGTTCCAGTCCATTTTGCAAGACATGGTGAAGCAAGTGAGGGCTGTGGACGTGGAGGCAAGTTCTTTAGAAGGCTTGTCATTGTTATCCATCATGGTATCCCAGTTAATTCCCCAATACCTCCCTCTTCACATTCTTCAACCCCACCTACATCTCAAGCCTCCTTAGATCATCCACATCACCTCCTACCACCACGATCACCGCCTACCACCACTATTATCCCCTCCCTATATATCCTCCATACCCACTCACCCGGTATGCACTATATACACATTCCATGCAATATCACTGAAAAATGTTTTAAATTCCTTAAAGGAAAATAAATCTTATTTCATCTATGGAAGTCTCCATACTCCTGATACTGAGACAAAGAGAACTCATTCTTCCAAATGAAAAACCGAATACTCAAAATGCTATTAGGTTGGAATAAACCAAAACCACACCAAGATCTCACAATATCTTGGAATGGTAATTTATTCTCAAAGGAGTGAGATACCTACTTTTCTGAAAGCCGCATTATCCCTTGAAACTCAGCAAAGCATTGGTAATGGCCACAGCTGCCCAAATGATAAACTTATTTCCAGGAAGACAAGGTCACGAGTTGCTAATTTATATTTGAAGCAGAATGTCTATCAATCGACTTTGTAAGGAAAAAGGAGCTTATTTCATTGGTATATATTTTAAGTATCAAAACCATTTTTTAAAAAATCAACCAGAGATATTTACATCACAGTAGAAAATATGACAGCATAAGTTGGCAGGCCACTTCATAACATTTTTCAGTGTTTTTCCAATGGAGAAAGCACTGTAATGCATTATAATGCAAAGAAAAACATACAAAAGGCTGAACAATGTAAGGGGCAACTTAATTTTAAAGGCCAGATTTCTACGATGGACCATTACAGTAAAAATGCATTTACATTACAATGCATCACCTAACAATGACATTCGAAAGTATGAAAACACTAGGCTTTCTGAATATTCTAGACTCCTCAGTAGACTTCACATTTATTTTATATACTGTCACATCTGGCATGTGTTTAATAGCCTTCCAAAATTGCATGCTGTCAGGTAAAAAGCATATATGTGGGATGAAATCCAGTTTTCATCCCCCATTTAAAATGGGTGACCCAACTTTAGCAGGGATAGGTGTGCCTGTTCACTGACGGGATTTCTGCAAAAAAGACCAGAGGAGAATGGTGTCAGGCCAGGAATATGGAGGAAGGACTGATTTCCTCCAAAAAAAATGTAAATGTCGCCATTCAAACACTGAAATGCAGCTTCACGTGCTGATAAAAATTTGGCCCCAAAGAGGGAAAGAAAGCAAGTTAGTGAAATGGGAGGAGAGGATTTAGTTGGAGTCCTATTCAAGCAAAAAGAAAATGTAGTGGGCTATAAAGCAATAAGAAGTAAAAGTGTATCAGAGATAAAAGGTACTGCAGATGCTGGAGAATCCGAGATAACAAGCATGGGGCTGGATGAACACAGCAGGTCAAGCAGCATCATAGGAGCAGGAAAACTTGACGTTTCGGGCCTAAACCCTTCATCAGAAATGGGGGAGGGGAAGAGGGTTCTGAAATAAATAGGGAGAGAGGGGGAGGCGGATAGAGGATGGATAGAGGAGAGGATAGGTGGAGAGGAGGCAGACAAGTCGAAGAGGCGGGGATGGAGCCAGTAAAGGTGAGTGTAGGTAGGGGGGTAGGGAGGAGATAGGTCAGTCCAGGGAGGACGGACAGGTCAAGGGGGCGGGATGATGTTAGTAGATAGGAGATGGGGGTGTGGCTTGAGGTGAGAGGAAAAACAGGTTAGGGAGGTGGAGATGAGCTGGGCTGGTTTTGGGATGCGGTTGGGGGAGGGGAGATTTTGAAACTTGTGAAATCCACATTGATGCCATTGGGCTGCAGGGTTCCCAGGCTGAATATGATTTGCTGTTCCTGCAGCCTTCGGGTGGCATCACTGTGGCATTGTAGGAGGCCAAGGATGGACATGTCATCTGAGGAATGGGAGGGGGAGTTGAAATGGTTCGCGACTGGGAGGTGCAGTTGTTTGTTGCGAACTGAGCGCAGGTGTTCTATTGCTGTTGAACGAAAACAGAATACAGGAAAAATGTGAAAATGAGTAATGATGTGTAATCATGTAGTCAGAATTGTGTGATATGGTTAGAAGGCTTCCAAACAAATTTGTCATAATTAAATCAATCATAACAATGGAAAGAAAAAGAATCTTATAACCATAGCATTCATAATATTTTCAGGAGAGATAGGAAGGGCAAAGGGGGATTTGATACTTTAAGATGTTATGATCTGATCCAATAGCATGATGTGACAGCTATTAGAGAGACATGGCTTCAAGAAGATATAGATTGGCACCTGAATATTGCAAGGCGTATGATGTTTAGGGAGAACAGAAGGCTAGAAAAAGATAGAGGATGGCCTTTAATTAAATATGTAAGCACAACAGAGAGTGATGACCCAAACCTGGGAAATGATAATGTGGAAGTAATTTATGTCAAAATGAGAAATGAAAACAGCAAGAAATCACCTTGTGGGAGTTATTTGCAGACTGATCACAGTAATCACACGGCAGGAGCACAAAATAAGGAGTGATAAGGGACAGTCAGGAAGGTACTGAAATATATCTTACTTTAATCTACAAATAGATTGGAAAAATCAGATCCGTAAAAGTAGCCCACATGAGTGGCTCATAAAATGTTTCTGGATATTTAATAATCGTTTAAGTATTGTTAATAATACTAATAGTAATAGTAAAAGATTAGTGAAGGATAGTGTGGGACCCATCAGAAGCAAGCAGGGTAAGCTGCTCTCTGAAGTAAAGGGTATGGTAGAGTTACTAAATGAGTACTTTGCTTCTAGATTTACCAAGTTAAAAAATGATGACAATGGCTTACTTGAAAATGTAGGCACTGAGCAATTGAGCAACATATAGATAAAGAAAAGTTGCAAAAAATGCTGGCAGCACTCCGGTAGAGATGTTGCCAGGCCCAGGTGGGATGCAGTAAGGGAGTAAATTGCAGAGCCATTGACAGAAATTTTCCAGGTCTCACTGAACACAGGATTAGTCCTGGGGGATTGGAGGATTGCAAATGTGATGCCATTGTTTAAGAAAGGGGCAAAGGATAACCCAGGAAGTTACAGACCTGTCATCTTCACATCAATAGAGGGAAAGCTGGTGGAGGTCATAATATGAGATGAGACAAATATACACCTAGACGAAAATAAGTTAATAGTAAACAGTCAACATGGCTTTGTCAAGGATGGGTTTTGTCCGACAAATTTGAATGAATTCTTTGATGAGGTGACACAGACAGTGGGTGAGGGTTGTGCTATGGATGTTGTATGTTCGAACTTTCAGAAAGCATTTGATACAGTGCCACATAGCATATTGGTTAGCAAATTAGAAGTGTTTGGGATTGATGGGTCATTGGCAGCATGAATTAGAAGTTAGCTAAAAGATAGGAAACAGAGAGAAGGGCATTTCTCAGACTAGAGAAAAGTTGAAAATAATGTTTCCTAGGGATCTGAGTTAGGTCCCTTGCCTTTTTTCATTTATAGAAATGATTTGGAGATGAGTGTTGAGGGCAAAATATCTAAATCTTAGATTATACTGGGTTATGGAGAATAGTGAATTCTGAGGATGATCCTGAGTGACTTCAAAGGGAGATTGACAAATTGGCTGAATGAGCAGACACCTGGCAGCTGAATTCCAAAGCAGAGAAATGTGAGGTAATGCATTTTTGTGCGAGAAACCTAGAGAGACAATATACGGTCGGTTCTGCTTTAACGCAATAGTTGTGTTCCTGTGCAACATCACGTTATAGAAAATCGCGCAATAGAAATAATGGGGTCTATGAGAAAAGCAGGGTTAGGGGAGACCACCATATAAAATATCACTTAAAATTGCTCAGGAGTCATTCAAAAGCCTAACACAAAGGATAGCACAGTTTGAATAAATGTTTAATTCATATCTAATAATGAAATAAAGTAAATTTAACACCCTATCTTGAGAAAATGTCAAGATGACGTGATGGGGGAGGAGGTTTTGAGGTCGTTCTGTTGTTAATGCAGGGGCTGAGGTCATCATCATCATCATCACCTTCAGGTGCAGTTGTGGGTGCAGAGTTAGCGCAAAAAATATTTAATCCAGAAGTGGATGGCTGTGGTTCATTGTCTTCTGACTGTTTCTTGGGGGTTGGCTTAAAAAAGGCATCCAGATTTTGCTGCTATGCTCTTTTTCTCCTTTCATGAAGAAGCTGTTCATTGAGTGCCAAATAAGATCTTATTCCACGAACTGCTACCCTGCTGCATTCTGCATTGTAATTATTGTCCGCTGCCTCTCAATTTCTCTCAGGATAGAAGACAAAACAGACATGGAAAACTCTCGCAGTGTTGTATCCTGGACTTCATCATCTTCATCTCCAACTTCCATTTCCCCCTCAGCAACAAGTTGTAGATGAGCTCTAGAGAGGTCTTCACAGTGGGACTCAGGCAGCTCTTCAGCATCCTCACTCTCCACTTCTTCAAATATAACTTGCTTTGTAAGATCAACACAATGTTTTTTGATTCTTGGGAGCTCCTCTGATGGATCAAACCCTTTAAAATCTTGGAAAATATCTGGGAGAAGCTTCCGCCAAACTGCATGCAAACAGTCCTTACTAACATCACCCCAGGCCTCCACAATAATGTCAGTTGCATTCTTGATGTTAAAGCTCTTCCAAAATTGAAGAACACTGTCGTTATTATTCCCTTTAGTAGCTGCAATCAGCTACTTAAATCTGCACCTTAATTAATAAGCTTAAAAAGCTGCTATTGCACCCTGGCCAATAGTTTGAAGGAGAGAGGTTGGGTTTGGGGGTAGAAATAGTACTTTAGTGTTTTCAGAAAGCTCACCCCAATGGTGGGAGGACGAGTTGCTGCATTATCTAGGATGAGGGAAATTTTGAAATCCAATTTTTTTTCCCTGCAATAATTTCGAAAATCATCTTCCAAAACATCAACAATAAGATCAGAAAAAATGTGCCCCTTTTGGTTGACCTTATGTGATGCTGGTGTGGCATCATATGATGTGATCATGTGATGCCGGTGTGGAGACTTTTTAGGCACTAACATTGTGCATGCTCAGGACAAAGCCCGTGAAATGATCATGTGATGTCAACGTGTACTGCTCCACGCACGGATGGAATCGCGTTATAGCCAACACAAGTTCGCATTTTAGAAATGGTGTTCCCCTATTTGCCAGTTGCATTATAGCCATTTGCATTGCTGGAACACGCATTATTAGCAGAACTGACTGTAGAATCAATGGTACAACTTCGAGGGGAGTACAGGAGCAGAGGGATTTTCACTTGCATGGTTCTCTGAAGGTGACCAGGCAAGTTGAAAAGATTGTTAAGAAGGCTTATAGGATCCTTGGGTTTATAAATAGAGGCATGGAGTATAAAAGCAAGGAAGGGATGCTGCACCTGTACAAATCTTTGGTCAGACCACATGTGGAGTGTTGTGTTCAGTTCTGGGTACTTCGTTCAAAAAAGGATGTTAAAGCCCTGGGGAGAGGGCAAAGGAGATTTACTGGAATGAGGGATTTGAGATACAAGGAAAGATTAGAGTAATTGGGTTTGTAATCATCGGAGCAGAGGAGATTAAGAAATGACCTTATTGAAGAGTTCAAAATCATGAATTATTTTAAGATAAATAAGGATATTCTATTTCCACTGGCTGTTATGTCAGTAACTAGGGGTCACAATTACAAGATTGTCAGCGAGAGAGCTAAGAGTAAGATGAGGAGGAAATTCTTTACTCAGAGTGTTGTTAGAATTTTGAATTTGCTGCCAGTTCCAAATAAAGTTTCAAAACATACCTGGATATATATTTCAAAGTGATGACTCAGGGCTATGGAGGTATGGCTGGAGAATGGGGCTAGGTGGGTAGCTTTCTCAGGAGCTGGTAAAGGCAGGGTGTACTGTACCCATCATGTACTGTAAAATTCCATGGTTCTATGATTCATTGTGGAGTTTCTTAGAACAGCACATTCTAGAGTATGAGAGAAATCTAGCTAGAAATATAAAAGCAGAAGGTAAGAGTTTCTATAGATCTTAACAAAAGACAAGTGTTAACAATGTGAGTGTAGATCAAAAGAAAGTAAGTCTGGGGAGTTAATAATGAAAAGTATAGAGATAGTAGTTGAATTGAACAGGTATTTTTCAAAGGTCTACACAGTAAAGTCATCACTATAGAGGAAGTAAGTAGAATCACAGAATCTGAGAGTCAGGAGAAACTCTAGAAAATTACAATGACAAAGTACTGAGCAAATCATTGGAGCTATGGAATGACAAGTCTCTGGTCCTGGTGGACTTTATTTGAAGATCTTAATCAACATGGCTAGTAGTTGATGGGTAGCTTTACTTTTTCTAATATTCCATAGATTCCGTACGAATTGGACTGGAAAATCACAGGTGCAATTCCTCTATTCAAAAATAGTGAGAGTAAAAAGCAGGTAGCAACAGGACAGTTAGCTTAATATCTATTGTGGTGAAGATGTTAGACGCTATTCATAATATGTTATAGCAGGACACTTATAAATCTTCAAGGTAATCTGGCATGTCGTTCAGCAGAAGAGAAATCATGTTTAACCAATTTATTAAAGGTCTTTGTAGAAGTAATCTACAACAAGTGAAGGGAAACTGCTGGATGTTGTATACTTCAATTTCTGGAAGGCATTTGATAAGGTGCCACATCAAGAAAAGTAAAAGCTCCAAGTGTAGGGGATAATCTATTGGGATGGATGGAAGACTGGCTAGATAAAGGATGCAGGATAGGCAGAAATGGGTCATTTTTTAGTCGGCAAGAACAAACGAGTGATACGTCATGGGTCAGTGCTGGTCCTTCCAATGTTTTACAATTTAAATAAATAACTTAGATGAAGGGACCAAAGGTATGGTTGCAAAATGTGTTGGTGACAAAAAGGTGGGTAGGAAAATGAATTGTGAATTTGATTTAAGAAAGCTGCCAATGAATACAGATAAGTCATTAGGCAAGTTAATAGAATGTTATTGCTTATTGCAAGGGGAATTGAATACAAAAGGAAGGACATTATGCTTAAGTCACTCAGGGTGTCAATGAAACCACATCTGGAGTACTGTGTACAGTATTAATCTCCTTTTTTTAAGTAAGGATACCAATGTAGTGGGTGTAGATTAGAGAAGGTATACTAGACTGACACCATGAAAGGGTGTGCTATCTTAAGGAAGATTGGACACACTAGGCTTGTATCCACTGGAGTTTAGAAGAGCAAAAGCAATTTAATTGAAGCAAATAGGATCTTGAGGAGTCTCAACAAATTGGATTTGGATAGGAATATGGAATTCTCTGCCACAGAAAGTGGTTGAAGAAGGGATTAAATGTAAATCTTGAGGCTAGAGGGATTAAAGAGAATGAGGAGAAAGCAGGAACAAGGCTATGAGTTGGATGATCAGCCATGATCATATTGAATGGTGGAATGGGCTCCAAGAGCTGACTGGCGTATTTCTGTTCCTATATCCTGTGTTTCTGGGATGTTTCCTCTAAGGGAGAATCTAGAACAAAAGGCCACAGTTTAAAACTAAGGAGTCACTCATTTAAGACAGATGAAAACATGTCTTATTGAGCATTGACAGTCTTTGGAACTCTACGCCTCAGAAGACGTAGAAGCAGACCCTTTGAATATTTATAAGGCAGAGCTAGGTCAATTCCTGACAGGCAATGGGGTCAAAGTTCATCGCTAGTCAGTAGGAATGTGGAACAAACACTTCAGCCATGATCGTATTGAATGGCGGAGCAGGCTCAAGTGGGCTCTTATTGCTCTTAATTTGGATCTTTGTTCATTGTCCCTCTGGATGAGGATGAGAAATTAAAAGGGAAATCCTGCAACTTTTGCCGTGCTGACAATTACAGTCTACTAGATAGTTTAATTTCCACTCAGGGATGACTTTGCAGGCAATTTACACATAGTTAAGAAATACGGAGCAATAATATGTGAGCTTAACTAGCCAGAGAAAAATAGGCATGGTTACCGTGAGGAAAGTTTTTTTTTAAATGTACCCATGGCTTCTTCGCAGATCAGTGTACTTCTAGCCGAACAAGCTATGTAATTTATGTTCTGAAATATGGTATTGAAAAAAACTAGTGAGAAAGACAGGGGAAAGAATTAAAGAGGCTAGGTAAGGCAAATGAAGATTAAAAGGAGATGTTTTTTGAACTGGAATATATTTGGTCCTATGACAGAAACAAAAAATCTCCCAAATTAACTAGAGAAAAACTTTAGCAAACTGACAGATTAGCAGCAGGAAATTTTCAAAAATGAGATAGAACATACTGTAAGTATGTCTCCAGAAGGTGAAACGGGAGTGCATTTTGGAATATAACAAATGTAGGGAAGGGAAGAGGAATGTTGAAAAGTTTAAAAAAAAGTGAAAGGTGAATAGATAATATAGATGATCCAAAGGAAATATCTTATAAGCAGATAAAATGTAAAGAGATAAAAGAGGGTAGGACATCGTGGAAGTCGATTTGTGAAAGTTAAAAATATGACTTTGCATTGATGTTTACAGTTCATGTTTCACAATACGGCCTTCCTTTTTGAGGAAGTGATAGATTAGCAAGACAAATGAAACAGATTTAGTGAGAATGGATTTTCAAAGTATAGTCGGTGGCTCATAAGATGCTTGTTATAAAATATCGGTGTATGTTATTGGATGAAACCTAATGGAATAATTAGAAAGTTGGTTGAAAGATAAGAAAGAAAGGTTTGGAGTTAAGTGGCTGTTGCTTATAATTGAAGAAAAGTTGAAAATAAACTTGGATATGAAGAAGGCAATCTCGACATTTGGTGACACTACAAAGGTGGAGGTTTTGGCATTAAGTGGATTAGTGGAATGGAATGACAGATAAAATTTAATGTGTATAAAGCACTGTCATATATCTCGTGGGAGACAAAAACATGGAATGGAGATTAGACTAAATACAATGATATTATATGCATGGCCAGACAGACCTAAAGGTTTCCAGTATATTATTCCCTGAAAATACGAATACAGAGAAATAAACCCATAGTCAAGGGCAATATAATTTGAGTGATTAAGGTGGCAATTATTGCAACTTTTAAAGTATTTACACTGTTGAAAACAGCAACTCCTGAAACAAAGGAAGATGCCAAGTTCCGGGAAGAGAGAAAGACACTGATATTTGTTTTTGATCACTGTCATTAAAAATGATCGCAGATGCAATGGATTGAATGCCGTCCTGCCGTACTGTAAACTTTGATGATTTAAACACTACATTGTTCATGCCCATGCCGACCTGATAGAATGTCAGGAATATACCACTGACACAAATGACCTTTACTCGTTAGCAGTTTTACATAATTATATGCAGTGGAGGAGCCTTGTGATTCTGTTATTGTTCCTGGTATTTACAGAGGAGAGGACTAACAAAATAAGTAGTTTAAAGGATATAATTATTCAGGCAATAGGAAAACAAAATTAGACTTTTTCAAAGATTGTGCTAGCGATCTTTCCTGTTTTACACTATGATGAATATATGTCTATGCTTTTAAATCTTAACTTGTTATGTTATAGGTGCTGTCGGAGAAACTGTGTTGCATGTTGCAGCATTATATAACAGTAAGGAAGCTGCAATTATATTGCTCAATGCCTTTCCGTTCTTAATTGATGAACCAATTGACTGCGAAATGTACAAGGGTAAGCAGCTGTAATCTTTGATTAAAATATCAAAAACATATACCCATCTTTCAGAATATCATTCGTAAAATGGAAGTGTGATTTTATTCAGGTTCAAATACTTTTCCTTAATGGAAGCTCACTTAGTGTATACTTATCTATTCTGTGGTGAGCGTATTGTATCAATGTTGTCAAAGGAGATAAGCCAAATATACACAAAATTTTAGTGATAATGGTCTTAGGAGGAAATTTTTTCTCGTCATTTTCACACAGAAAGGACATTTTCTTTCTTCTTCCTCTGTCCTTGCTAACCACTTTGACTTCCTGTTCTTCTGCAATTTTCTGCAATATGTCATTATTATCCCATTTTGTGTCTTCCACTTCTTGCCCTGTCCATCCCAGCCCTTCACACAACTTGCTCTCCTTAGAGGCCCCACCAAAACTTTGAACGTACCTTGAAGTATGGATCCATTACAGGTTGGTTCCCTCAAGATCCCTGTTGTTGGTGCTATTGAAATCATTTAGCTGCTGGTGAGTTAAATGTTCAGCAGTTGCCAGAAACAGGACTTCCTCCCCGGTTGGGCCAGAAAGTCAGTTAAAGTGGATTACTGGCCTGACAAGCATTAAATGGCTATGTGGGCCAAACAGAGCACCCCTTGGTTTATGAGATAACAAGGTATAGAGCTGGAGGAACACAGCAGGCCAAGCAGCATCAGAGGAGCAGGAAAGCTGACGTTTCGGGCCTAGACCCTTCTTCAGAAATCGGGGAGGGGAAGGGGGTTCAGAAATAAATAGGGAGAGAGGGGGAGGCGGATAGAAGATGGATAGAGGAGAAGATAGGGGGAGAGGAGGCAGACAGGTCAAAGAGCCGGGGATGGAGCCAGTAAAGGTGAGTGTAGGTGGGGAGTTAGGGAGGGGATAGGTCAGTCCAGGGAGGACGGACAGGTCAAGGAGACGGGATGAGGCTTGTAGGTAGGAGATGGGGGTGGGGCTTGAGGTGGGAGGAGCGGATAGGTAGGAGGAGGGACAAGTTAGGGAAGCGGGGACAAGCTGGGCTGATTTTGGGATGCAGTAGGGGGAGGGGAGATTTTGAAGCTTGTGAAGTCCACATTGATACCATTGGGCTGCAGGGTTCCCAGGCTAAATATGAGTTGCTGTTCCCGCAGCCTTCGAGTGGCATCATTGTGGCACTGCAGGAGGCCCAGGATGGACATGTCGTCTGAGGAATGGGAGGGGGAGTTGAAATGGTTCGTGACTGCGAGGTGCAGTTGTTTAGTGCGAACCGAGTGTAGGTGTTCTGCAAAGCGGTCCCCAAGCCTCCGAATGGTTTCCCTGATGTAGAGGAGGCCACAACGGGAACAGCGGATACAGTATACCACATTAGCAGATGTGCATCTGCTTGATGTGGAAAGTCTACATCGGGGAAACCAAGCGGAGGCTTGGGGACCACTTTGCAGAACACCTATGCTTGGTTCACACTAAACAACTGCACCTTCCAGTCACAAACCATTTCAACTCCCCCTCCCATTCCTCAGACGACATGTCCATCCTGGCCTCCTGCAGCGCCACAACGACGCCACCTGAAGGTTGCAGGAACAGCATCTCATATTCCGCTTGGGAACCCTGCAGCCCAATGGTATCAATGTGGACCTCACAAGCTTCAAAATCTCCCCTCCCCCGACCACATCCCAAAACCAGCCCAGCTTGTCCTCGCCTCCCTAACCTGTCCTTCCTCCCATCTATCCCCTCCTCCCACCTCAAGCCTCACCCCCATCTCCTACCTACTAGCCTCATCCCGCCCCCTTGACCTGTCCGTCCCCCCTGGACTGACCTATCCCCTCCCTAACTCCCCACCTACACTCACCTTTACTGGCTCCATCCCCGCCTCTTTGACCTGTCTGTCTTCTCTCCCCCTATCTTGTCCTTTATCCATCTTCTGTCTGCCTCCCCCTCTCTCCCTATTTATTTCTGAACCCCCTTCCCCTCCCTTATTTCTGAAGAAGGGTCTAGGCCCGAAACGTCAGCTTTCCTGCTCCTCTGATGCTATTTGGCCTGCTGTGTTCATCTAGTTTTATGCCTTGTTATCTCAGATTCTCCAGCATCTGCAGTTCCTACTATCCCTTGGTTTATATTTGGTTACAGCATTAGGACAGCCTGATGCTAATTACCTATGATATTCCGGCGGTTTGTGACTGGGTTTCGTATTCTTCTCCTTTGTGTATTTGACTTTACCAGTCAATCCACGGTTATTTATGTTTTTATCTGAGCCACCTTAGCATTTGATTCTTCCCTTCTTCTTGGGTGATCACTCAATCTCTAATGCTATGAATATTTGATGTCTTGTTCGACCTCCAGTTAAGCTTCAGATTCCATATCTAAATAATTGGTATCATAATTGCTGTAGACTTGAACAAAGTTAACTTCCCTAATCTCCTCCTTATTGAGCTTCCAACCCCTCTGTCCAGAACCGACACCCACCACTACAACCACTACCACACCATAGTTTCCAACATAACCAGAATGCTACCATTTTTGCTCTATCAAACATAATGTCCCATTCATCTATCATCTCTATCATATTCTGATATAAACTCCTTGTCAAAATCATCGTCTTCATCTCCAAGTTCCTCCACGGCTTTGAACCTCCCTGTATATGTTGTGTATCCTTCCATTTATCCAGTGTTCATCCATTTCTGATTGACCATGTCTTTTCCCTTCTTATTGATTTGTCAGCTGTGTCATGACCCTGCAGCACTCCGTCTGAAATCCCATTATTTGATTTCATTCATCCTCACATTCAAAACTCCTTAAAGCTTACTTCTTCAAATTTGCTTCAGCCATCTTCTATACTTTCCTCCATTTCTTGCTTGGATCCTAAACCATGAAACACTTTGAGACATTTTACTATATTAAAGTAACTTTTTTTTTAGTAATTGGAAAGTGGATGAATTCTTACCTAAACTTCAAGAACACCAAGATGAGGTGTAGCACAGCTATCAGGAGGGCGAAATTTTCTAAACTTTTTGCCTGAGCATCAAAGATGAGAGGAATATCAGGATGATATTTCGAATTATGATGGCGATAATCCTTGTGACATTTCTGACTCATATATTGCCAGTTACAACTGAGGCGGCTTTATATTGTGCAACCAATACTATCAGAAACTGGCTTGCCCTATTCAATTCATTTTATGAAGACTCTAATAACGAACAATAACCAATACTCTATCTGTTGGAATTAAGTTTAACCCTAGAGAAATGCACTGAGAAGTGTCATTTTATCACCCAGGTGTCGTCAGAAATTATGTCATGATAATGTGACCTTAGATAAAATAATTGTTCGTGAGTAGGATGATTATAAAATAAGAGCCCATATTAAGGCAAAACTAGAATAAAAGTTTAGTATTTCTTTGGTTGTTTCTCTAGAGATGTTTGTATATTCAGTGAATAAAGGAGTTTTCAAGACATTTTATTGGGCTGTATATATTTACTTTAACATCTGAATTATGAATAATGAGTTATGAGTAATTGAAATCATTAATAACTTAAAACCAAATTGATGTGTGAATTTTAACAAGTCTTTATCTGTGCCATGAAGACCTCCTAATTTGCATGACTATTTCAGAGTTGTGCTACAGTGAACTCACAGAATTAGTTATTGATAATAGGGTAGGTTTGTCATTCCTGGGTCTCAATTCTTCCATCAGGATGAAATGCAGTTCAGGGAATCACCAAATGTAAGCAGCAGGGGAAATTTTGGAGAACATGATCAATTATGTGGCTCTTTTTGGGAGCCCTATCTAGGGGTGGATGTAGGGAGGGCTATAAAATCTGGAGGATCAGTCAGTAGGAGGGTGTTCAGCAGTGAAAGATTGTCAGCCCCACCATCAGAGGTAGCATTGCTAAAATATGAAGAGGAATACAAATGCCCCTCTGTTACTGTTTGTTGACCACAAAAGAGGTAAATGCCAAAGAGTGTAAGGGATTGGACACGAGGGGGAATGTCTACTGCAGTATTGCAGGCAGCTGCAGTTACAAATGGGGAGGTGGTGGCATCATGGTAATGTCACTAGATGAGTAATCCATAGGCTTAAGCTAATGCTCTGGTGGCATGGGTTCAAATACAACCATGGCAGATTCCCTGAACTGCATTTCATCCTGATGGAAGAACTGAGACCCAGGAATGACAATCCTACCCTATTATCAATAACTAATTCTGTGAGTTCACTGTAGCACAACTCTGAAATAGTCATGCAAATTAGGAGGTCTAAATATAATAATATTTATTAATATCAATTAATAAATCCTGAACTAAAAGCTAGTCTTGCTAATATTAACCATCAAATGATTGTCATAAAGCCCATCTGTTCACTGATATCCTTTCAGAAAGCAAAACTGCTGTCCTTACAGGTTCTGGCCTACATGAGATTCCAGATGCACAGCAACATGGCTGAATCTTAACTGCCCTCTGAAATGGCTTTGCAAGCCAATTAGTTCAAAGGTGACTAGGATGGGTAATAATTGCTGGCCTTGCCCGACACACCTGTATGCCATGAAGGGAAAAGAAAAGCTAAGTTTATAGACTCATGTTTTCCAATTGAATGGTGTCTCTGCCTCTGATACTACCTGATCTGCCACTGGGAGGGTGTCAGTGATTCTCAGAAGACCTGATGTGATAGCTACCAATTGAAATGCAGTTGACACTGTGCCCTCAAGTAAGCCCATGGAGGTGCAATTTGTTACTGGTTTAGAGGGTGCTAACCATTTCCCCCTCACATCATTCAAACTCCTTCATAATGTTTTGGAGGCAGGAAGATGTCATGTTGTCCTTCTGTCTGTTTTTGGGCTTCCGCACCTCTAACCCATCTCTAGACCTGTTTTCATAGGCTGTTGAAAATTCAGCTCATAATATTAGCTCAAATAACTTTCTGCAGCAGAAAGACATTCTCATTATTTAGTTGTTCCTTTGCAAATTACCAATTCATGCAGTGAAAATGACAGATCAAGTCATACAGCACGGAAACAGACCCTTCGATCAAACTCATCCATGCTGACCAAGTTTCCCAAACTAAAGGAGCTCCATTTGCCTGCGTTTGACCCATATTTCTGTAAACCTTTCCAACTTATGTATCTATCCAAATGTATTTTAACTGTTGTAACTGTACCTGCTTCTCCACTTCCTCTGGCAGCTTGTTCCATAAACAAACCACCCTCTGTGTGGAAAAAGTTGCCCCTCAGGTCCCTTTTAAATCTTCCTTTTAAATCTTTCTCCTGTCACCTTAAAATTATGCCCTTTAGTTTTGAACTCCCCTACCATAGGGAAAATACAACTGGTATTCACCCTATCTGTGCCCCTCATGATTTTATAAACCTCTGTGAAGTCACCTGTCAACCTCCTAATGCTCCAGTGAAAAAAGACACAGCCTATCCAGCTTCCCCTTGATATCTCAAAACCTCTAGTCCTGGATAAATCCTTGTAAACCTTTTCTGCACCCTTTTCCAATTTAATAATATCCATCTAAAGCAGGGCAACCAGAACTGCATGCTCTATACAAAGGCCTAACCAACGTTCTGTACAACTCAGTGACATGCCCTCCACAGCCCTTTGCAGCAATGAGTTCCATAGGTTCATCATCCTCTGGCTGAATAAATTTCTCCTCATCTCAATTTTAAAGGATCATCCCTTCACTCTGACACTGTTCCGTTGAATCTTAGCTCCATTGATATTGACATCCAATTTTCTAGTTGCATGAGTGCACATGTTATATTTTTGCAGCCTGCATCGGGTCTGAAACTTGAGAAGGAAGTGCTGTAGTAATGATGCAGGACATGGCTGAAAGGAAAACAGACGGAACTGTCACCCAGTGAGACAAAGAAAGATTTAACGGGTTAAGCAATTTATAAACTGTTCAAAACATTACGTCTTCAAGGAGGTAAACAGTTTCAAAGCCGAGGGAGGATGTGGCGGTTAGAGTGTCGAATTTTAGGAATCAGACTTCATGGAAGTACAGTAAGGATTGGGGGATGGGGCAGGAAACAGTAAGAGGTTGGGTAGTGGACTGTCAAATTTTGATGTCCCATGGGAGTTGGTCAGGTTTTTATTATTTCATGGGATATGGACATCACCGCCTAGGTCAGCATTTATTGCCCATTTCTAATTGTATTACTTCAGAGTCAACCATATTCTGTGGGGCTGGGGTCATGTGTGGGCATCCTTCCTTATATACAGGGCCCAAAACTGCTTTCAATAATCTGACCAGAGCCTCAAGCAGCCTCAACAGTACATCTCTGCTGTTGCACATCTCTAGCCCTCCCAAAACTGAAAGAAAGCACTCTGCACATGTTACTGTTTGGCAAGCTGTAGTTTGCAATAACTGGAATAACTTATCTATCTTCAGGTGAAACAGCTCTGCATATTGCAGTGGTGAATCAGAATGTCGACCTCATTAAGGAGCTGCTGGCTCTAAATGCAGATATCAAACATTCTCGTGCTGTAGGAACTTTTTTCACTCCAGGAAAAGATTGTCGATGTTATTATGGTACGGTAAGATTTCTTAACTGTACATTTACAATAAAACAGTGTTCAGAAATGAGTTAGCTGCTTTGGGTCACATATTATCACTCTTTATTGATGCTGTAGTGTTCCAGATTTGATTTCAATTATGGTGATGTTTGTGGGCGCTGCAATTAATCTCAATATCCCCAGTTTAAGGAAGGCAGCAGAACAACTGGAGTCTAATTGTTGTGCACTGATTCCTGTTAGAAATAAAGGAAATGAAAACATGATCAAGCTTGGCTATTTTATCCCTCACAGTCGGAAAACCAGCTGATTGTGACAGGTCAACTTCAGAACCGAATAGTTGTAACATCAGTGTGAGATTAAAGGAATGCTGGTGTTTATAAGAATGTGTATCAATATGTAATGTAACTGTACTGCTTTCAGGACAGGAGGAAAGAAAATTGAGAGTGAGTGAGAAGAACAAAAATTTGTCTTTCCATCTTAGTTCATGTGATGGGTCATCATCCTTTTTTCATAGAAATTATTTGCTTTAGTCCTTAATGTTGACTGTGTGTGATAATGTAAAAGTGATGATATAAGCTTCTCCATATTTTTGACTTTGATGAAAATAATGAATGAGATGTAAAGAAAAGGTTGCTTATTTGAAATCAATCACTTTTGAAATGTTTGTTCATAAATTGTTTGGTCCTCTCTGTCCTTGAGCTACAGTTGATTATGTGGGATAGTGTTCTAAGACTGTAAGGAAGGGAGTTCCAAGGTTTTGTGCCAAGTTTCGAATAGTGATTGTGGGTAACTTAGAGGCACAGTCAAATCTGGACCAGTGTCTCAGGTATAGTGTCTTATGTGGAAATACTTACTGTTGTTCCTATTTTGGAGATTATATATTAGAAAAAACAAAGTCAAGAATGAGATGGACCATTGGAACTCAACTTCGTACAATCATAATTTTCTCAGTGCAGCATCTAATTAGATTTGAATAAACCTGATGGTCTTATTTCTGTGAAATTGTTCTATTGTTCTGTTTATTGAGGAGGAAAATATTTTTTCAATATTTGTTAGAGATCTACATTTAAATAACCCTAATTTATGTTCACATATCACATTGACTGGTTCAACCTGAAGTATTACTCTGGATTACCTTACCTGTAAAATGCAATCTATAAACTCGTGTGTTCCTGCTTGAATCATGAACTTCATTTTTTTTCACATATTCGTAAAGAAACTTTAAGTCCAACCGCAGGTCTTCTGATAGCCTTTTTTTTCCCTTTTTCTCAATAACCTCTTCCAACCATTTTTAGATGGTGTTAGGTACATTTAAATGGAAACAAAAACAGGTTGTTTAATTCACAGAGTAGCCTTTATATGCACCATAACTAACAAGTCATGGAATGACAATGAAACCTGTCTTTATTTTGGACCTAAGAATCTTAGGATGAAATGGGGCAGAAGAGAATCATTGGGCCTATCAAGCTGTGCCTGAACTTTGAAACAGTTACGCAAAGAGTCCTAGTCCCCTATTCTTTCTTCACAGGCCAGCATCATTTTTTCCCTTTACAATGTTTATCTAATTTACTTTTGAAATTTGTTATTTGATCTGCTTCCTTTAACTCCATAGACTGCATTTTACAGCACAAGACAATTTGTTGAATAAAATATCCTTATCCTCCCTCTGGTTCATTTACTAATTACCTTATTTTCTTTTCCTTCAGTTAACAACAATTTCTCCTTATTTACTTTATCAGCACATCTAACTTGTATTTTACAAAGGTTAGGCATAACTTTTGCTTTTGTATTCCATGCCTCTGTTTATAAAACCAAGCATTCTGAATGCTCCTTTAGATTGTGCCACCACTTTTAAAGACTAATGTTTCACTGTCCCTACAGCCCCTTATAATTACATATCTGTTACCTTCTTTACTGTGACATTAACAACATCCTTTTCTACACTATTGGAAGATGCAGAGCACTGATTTAGTACTTGTACTTTCACAGCAACGCCTTTCCTGGCTCATAACCACTCCTCCCTTGTTTTGATTGTCTTTTTGCTATTTATGTGTTCACATAAGATTTTGGGTTCCATTTTATATTTTCTGCTAATCTGGCGCCATGCTTTCTTTTTCCTTCTTATGTTCTTCTGCAGTTCTCCTTTGTAATTTTTTTATTCAGCTTTGTTCTCTACTGAATCATGAACAAACAGTTACCATTAGCATCCTTTTCCTGTTTCATTTTAATCTCCACATCTTTAGTTATCCAAGAAGCTCCTGCATTGAATGTCCTTCTTAGATTTGTGAGAATGAGTCTATTCCTTATTGATATTTTGAAAACAGTTCACATTATAGAAAAGGAAGTGCTGGAAGTCTTAGAAAACATAAAGATGGATAAATCTCCGGGATCTGATCAAGTGCATCGCAGGGCATTGTGGGAAGTTAGAGAAGAAATTGCAGGGCCCCTAGCCGAAATATTTGTATCATCTATAACCATGGGTGAGGTGCTGGAGAACTGGAGGATGGCTAATCTTGTGCCTTTATCTAAGAAAGGCTGTAAGGAGAAGCCTGGGAATTATACACCTATGAGTCTGACATTGGTGGTGGGTACGTTGTTGGAGGTGATTCTGAAAGATACGATTTACATGCATTTGGACAGGCAAGGACTGATCAGGGATGGTCAGTATGATTTTGTGTGAGGGAAATCATGTCTCACAAACTTGATTGACTTTTTTGAGGAAGTAACCAAAAAAGTGATAAGGGCAGATGTTGTTCACATGGTGATAGAAAGGACTGCAGATGCTGGAAGTCAGAGTTTATAAAACATAGAGCTGGAGGGGCACAGCAGGTCAGACAGCATCTGAGGAGCAGGAGAGTCGATGTTTCGGGTCTAGACCCTTCAACAAGAGTCAGGGGTCCTGATGAAGGGTCCAGAACAGAAATGTCAATTTTCCTGCTCCTCAGATGCTGCCTGACCTGTTGTTTATATGGACTTTAGTAAAGCCTTTGACAAAGTTCTGCATGGTAGACTAACTAATAAAGTTAGATCACACAAGATTCAGGATGAGCTTGCCAATTGGATACAAAATTGGTTTGATGGTAGGAGACACGGGGTGGTAGCAGAGGGTTGTTTTTCAGACTGGCGACCTCTGACCAGCAGTGTTCTATAGAAACCAGTGGGTCCACTTTTGTTAGTCATTTATATAAATGATTTGGATGACAACCTAGGAACATAGGAGGCCCGGTTAGTAAGTTTGCAAATGACACCAAAATTGGTGGAAAAGTGAACAGTGAAGAAGATTATTTAAGATATATAAACAGATCTTGATCAGTTGGGTCAATACGCTGAGGAGTGGCAGGTGGAGTTTAAATTGGATAAATGAGAGGTATTGCATTTTGGTAAAACAAACAAGGGCAGGACTTACACAGTTAATGGTAGGATCTTGGGTCGTGTTGTAGAACAGAGAGACCTAAGGGTTCAGGTACATAATTCTTTGAAATTTGAGTCACAGGTAGATAGGATGATTAAGAAGATGTTTAGCACATATGCTTTTATTGCTCAGACGTTTGAGTACAGGAGTTGGGATGTCATGTTGAGGTTGTACATGCCATTGGTGAGGTCTCTTCTGGAGTACCATGTGTAGCTCTGGTCGCCTTGCTGTAGGAAGGATATTATTAAATTGGAGAGGGTTCAGAGGGTTCACCTGGGGAGTTGTATTGGCCTACAACTGGCCTAATTGTATTGTCACTGGACTATTAATCAAGAGACCCAGGTAATGTTCTGGGGACAAAGGTTTGAATCCCACTACAGCAGATGGCAGAAATTGAATCTAATAAATGTCTGGAATTAAGGGTCAAATGATGACCATGAATCCGTTGTCCATTGTCAGAAAAACCCATCTGGTTCACTAACGCCCATTAGGAAAGGCAATCTGCTGTCCCTATCTAGTCTGGCTCACATGTGACTCTAGACCCACAGCAATGTGGTTGACCCTTAACTGCCCTCTGGGGTAATTAGGGATGGGCAATAAATGCTGGCTCGGCCAGTAATGCCCACATCCCACAAATAAATGAATATTAAAGAAAAGATTTACCAGGATGTTGCCATGAATGGAAGGTTTGAGTTATAAAAATAGGCTGGATATGTTGGGCCTTTTTTTCACTGGAGCATGTGAGGTTGAAGGGTGACCTTACAGAGGTTTATAAAATCATGAGGACATCGATAAGGTGAATAGCAAGGGTCTTTTCCCTCGGGTGAGGGAATTCAGAACTAGTGGGCATATTTTTAAGGTGAGAGGAGAACAATTATAAAACAACATGAAGGGCAATCTTTTTGTACAGGGGTTGGTTTGTGCGTGGAATGAACTGCCAGAGGAATTGGTAGATTGAGGTACAGTTACAATATTTAAAAGATATTTGTATAAGTACATAAATAGGAAAGGTTTGGAGGGACATAGGCCAAATGCAGGTAGTTGGGACTACTAGCTTTGAACTTAATTAATTTGGAAATACTGTTATCCATATGGTTCCCAAATGAAACATATTCCATGTGACAACTTCATTCCTAGAACTAGATCTCGGACTGCTCCCTTCCTCATAGGGCTAAATACAAACTGAACAAGAAACACACACATTTTAACATCTGTCCTTAGTCTGTAAGGATAACGTTCCAATTATCACTAATTTTCTTCCGTCTTTCTATGATCTGCCTACAAATTTGCTGATCTGTTTCCTCTCCACAGTTTGGTAGCTCATAGTAAACACCCAGCAGCTGATTAGTTCCTTTAATGTTTCTCAATTCCAATTCTGTCTTTAAACCCTCAAGTACATCATTCCTTTCTAGTGATGTAAAAGTATCTTAAATCAAAACTGTCATTACCCACCCACTCTTTATTTTTCCTTCTCTATCTTTCCAGGATACATTGATCACAGTGCCTGTTTCTTCTCTTTGTCGGAGACAAATCTGGCTTTCAATCACACGTATCTTCTTGCTCCTACATTCACTAGCAAGTAGAGGCTACTGCATTTGAGATCCTGCTTTTTAATGTCCATTATAGCTCCTGAAATACTACAGGATCTCAACATTGGTTGACTGTATCATTGATTCTTACATGGACCATAACATCTGGATGTCCTCTTCCTTTTGCAAAGTGGATCACCAATTCAGATGGCATGATACAATGAGAGTCATAATTAATGTTTCTTCTTCAGATAAAAGATGATTACACTATCAAAAGCATGCATCACCAGCAATTATCACATGTTGTGGTGTGTATGCTCTGCAATGTCCCACATGTCAGCTCCTCAGAAAATTATTACAACGTAATTACTCAATTGCTACACAATTCATATAATGTTTCTTTACATCAGCCCCCTCTTCAGTTCAAATGTGTCTTGGATTTTTAATGTTATGTTTTAACAATTGAATGAGAAGCACCTTGAGTTGGTGCAAACTCCTTCTGATCAACAGAGCAAGTTTTCTGTGAATATTGGCATTGTGTCCGCTATAACCAACTCCTTTGTCAAATTCTCTAGGTTTTGATAGAGTAAAGAATGCATTTGTGGTACAAACAAAAATAGTTTATATGAACACACAGAAAACAGGTTATTCACCTGGTTTCAGAACTGGTTACATCATGGTGTGTATACATTTCAGAGCAATTGCATGGTGGATTCCACGATGGCAACAGACAGCTTCAGTAGTGCTCATATAACCTGTCTTTAAATTTGTCTTTGTTATAATCCCACCTTATGCTATGTTTAATAGATCCTTCTGAGAAACAACAAATTCTATACACGTATACGATTTGTATCAGTATTTTTGTTCGTTTTGAATTCTTATTCTACAATGAGCAGTGTGAAGAATAATAATCTGAGGCGTTTTTCTCTAAAACAGGAGATCTTTGAAAAATCACTTCCATTCTTTCTTAAAAGTTGTGGTAACTAGTACTTTTTATTTTCTTTTTATATGCCAGGGGAATATGTTTTATCCTTTGCAGCATGCATAGGAAATGAACAAATAGTTAAAATGATTGTGGCACATGGGGCACCTTTAAATGCACAAGATAAACAAGGTAGGATCTTTATTTATATATCATTTAATTCTTGTTCAAGTTGTTTTCCTGTTTTATGCCATTCATTATTTCTGCATACAGTGTTACAAGAAAACATTTTTTCTTAAATGCAATTGCAAACTTTCCTAACACAACAGAAATAACAGAAAAAGTGAGGCTTATGGCAAATACGCAACGATCAAAACAGCAGAAGCTCCAGAGTACAAAATGTGCAAGGGGAAACTTAAGAAGGAAATTAAGAGAGCAATGAGAGGACATGAAAGAATATTGGCAGATAAAGAAAAGCAAAATCCTCAACTATTTTACAAGTACATTAAAGGGAAAAGGATAACTAAGGAAAGCAGAGTGCCCTTTTAGGTCCACAGTGAGTAATTTGTGTATGAAGCGAGAGGAGCTAGGTAGGTTTCAAAAAAATACTTTGTATCAGTGTTCATTAGTGCGAGGGATACTGTGGATATAGAAATCAGGGGGAAGGCCCCTGTGATATATGTGAAGAAATTAGCATAACAAGAGAAAGAGAGAGGGGGGGTTGCAGATTCTGAGTGGGCTGCAGGCTTAAAATACGTAAATCTCCAGGGCTGGAATGAAATGTATCCCAGGTTGTTGAGTGAGGCAAGGGATGACATAGCAGGAGCGCTAGCAATAATTGTCAATTCATCTGTGGCCACAGGAGAGGTGCCAGAGAACTGAGGACTGACAGTGTAGTATCGTTACTCAAGAAGGGAGCAAGGGGTAAATCAGGCTACAACAGGCCAATCCATCTATCCTCAGTAGTAGAGAAACTATTGGAGGCAATTCTGAGAAACAGAATTAATCTGCATCTGGAGAAGACGGGATTAATGTTAAGGGGTGGTCATGTCTGTCCAACTTCACTGAAGTTTTCAAAGATGTAGCCAGGTGTGGAGATGAGGCAGTGTATTTGACGTAGTCTACTTGGATTTCAGCAAGGGAGACTGCTAGCAAAGGTAACAGCCTGTGGGATCCAAGGAAGTTTGATTAATTGGATCCAGAATTATCTTAGTGACAGGAAATAGAGACTGATGGTCGAGGAGTGTTTTGTAGCTGGAAGTCTCTATTCAGCGGGGTTCTACTGTCCTTGCAGTTTGTGGTGTATATAGACAGTTTAGATTTGAATGTAAGAGGGTTCATCAGTAATTTTGTTGATGACACGAAAATTGATGGGTTGGTAACTAGTAAGGAGGATAGCCTTAGATTTCAGGAAGATATGGACAGGTTGGTCAGATGGCCTGATCAGTGGCAAATAAAATTCAATCTGGATAGGTGTGAGGTGGAGCACTTGGGCAGGACAGACAAGGCAAGGATGAATACATGATGAATGGTAGGACTATGAAAAGCACGTAGGATCAGAAGGACCTTGGTGTGCACATTTACCGGTCTCTTCAGGTAGTGGACAGATAGATAAAATGCTGAAAAAGGTATGGAATTTAAGGGGAATTATGTTATGCTGGAACTGTACAAACATTAGGCGGCACGGTGCTCAGTGGCTAGCACTGCAGCCTCACAGCGCCAGGGACCTGGGTTCGATTCCAGCCTCAGGTGACTGTCTGTGTGGAGTTTGCACATTCTCCCTGTGTCTGCGTGGGTTTCCTCCGGGTGCTCCGGTTTCCTCCCGCAGTCCAAAGACGTGCAGGCTAGGTGGATTGGCCATGCTAAATTGCCCATAGTGTTCAGGGGTGTGTGGGTTGTAGGGGGATGGGTCTGGGTGGGATGCTCCAAGGGTCGCTGTGGACTTGTTGGGCCGAAGGGCCTGTTTCCACACTGTAGGGATTCTAATTAGTTAGGCTATAGTTAGAGTACTGTGTGCATTTCTGGAATCCAAGTTATAGGAGGGATGTAATTGCACTAGAGAAGGTGCAGAGGAGATTGACTGGGCTGGAGAGTTTTAGTCAAGAAGAGAGACTGGGAAGACTGGAGTTGTTTTCTTTGGCACAGAGGAGACTAAGGAGGGACAAGATTAAGGTGTATAAAATGACCAGGGGAATTGATCTACGATAAGGAACAGGAGGTTTAGAGGGGATAAAGACGTAGAATCCCTAGAGTACAGAAAGAGGCCATTTGGCCCATCAGGTCTGCACCAACTCTCTGAAGACCAGACCCAGACCCCCCAACCCCCACCCTATTCTCATAACTCCCCCATTTCAGATCCACCAACTCCCACCCTATCCCATAACCCACAATTTACTGTAGCTAATCCACCTAGCCCACACATCCTCGGACATTATGGGCAATTTATCATGGTCAAGCTACCTAACCTGCATGTGTTTGGACTGTGGGAGGAAATCAGAGCACCCGTAGGAAAAACACACAGACAAGGGGAGAACGTGCAAACTCCACACAGACAGTCACCCAAGGCTGGAATTGAACTCAGGTCCCTGGTACTGTGAATTAGCAGTGTTAACCACTGAACCACGGTGCTGTCCATTGTGAGAAAGGGATATGAGGAAAGATTTTTTTAATTCAGAGAATGGTGGGAATCTGGAACTCCCTGCCTGTAAGGGTAGTAGAGGTAGAAACCCTCATCACATTTAAGAAGTATTTAGATGTATGCTCGCAATGCTAAGACATACAAGACCAAGTGCTGGAAAATGGGTTTAGGATAGCTAGGTAACAAGGTGTAGAGCTGGATGAACTCAGCTGGTCAAGTAGCATCATAGGAGCAGGATAGCTAGGTGTTTGTTTTTTGACTAAACTGACCCAGTTGGCCAAAGGGCCTTTTTCTGTGCTGTGGACCTATATGACTCTAAATAGTATAAGTTTGTTCTTGAATTTCATTTTAAAGCAACACTCATCCCTCCTTTCTCTGAATGAAGAAAATTACAATTAGTATTTGTTATTTTAAAGTATACCAAAATCCATTTATTTAATTTCACCCTCCCTAGAAGCCCATAGAGCAGGCTTTGAGGTGTTGGTGACTAGAATCGCCAGGTTACGGCTCCAATTTCCATGCTGAAAAGTGTTACCGTCTAGTTTCTATCCAATGGGTGACAGAATAGCAAACTGCATGTCAATGAGGCAAACTGCCATCATATTGAGGATGTTAATGCACGCTAAGGCATATAAATAGGCCTCTTGCCACTCCATTAGCAAGAATATTTCGCCATTCAACATATGGTTGGAAAATGAGACTTTCTGCGATCTCACGATTTAATGTGTTTCCTAGCCATGTATCAGAATCAGCTCATTACCACTTCTGTGGTCTTCACCTGAGTCGTCTTCATGGTATATTAATTATGTAATATGCAATTAAAGCAAATAGTATTACCTTCTGGCTATCACATTTAAAATGAGGTATGGAAGTTTTGTCACCTTGCTCGTCCTTCAAAGTGAGGGTAGATTGATCATCATCTGGGGTATTTGGTTGGATTTCAGTACTGCAAATGCTCCTTCAAATAGGACAGAATCAGGTTGAGTTTTAGATGAGTTGCTGGCTCGGGGTTTTCTCTCTGCCTCTGATATTTGCTTGCTTTCAAAGGAGGCCGCACTGTTTTTAATTTGGTTGCGCTAGGTGCTGATCCTGGATGAGATTGTTCCAGGACTGAAGTCGATATCACAATTCCTAGCTGAAGCCTTCAGAGTGCCCTTGTGGTGTTTGCATTGACTGCCATGAGAGTGCACCCCAGACTCAAGCTCTCCTTAGCAGATTCACTTTGGTAAGTGAATGTTAGACTTTCTGGCTGCATGACCAGCTCAATTCAATTGTAACTGTCTCAACGTGGTGTGTATATTTGGCACCCCAGCTGGAATGAGCGCATAGACATCTGATATTTTGTACTGCAATCCAACCTTAAGAAGCTTCCAAAAGCAACTCAGTTATAGAGTCATGGAGTTATAGAGTCATAGAGTCATACAGCACAGAAACAGACCCTTCGGTCCAACTCGTCCATGCCAACCATTTTCCCAAACTAAATTAGTCCCACTTGCCTGCATTTGGCCCAGATCCCTCCAAACCTTTCTTGTTCATGTACCTATCCAAATGTATTTTAAATGTTGTAACTGTACCTGCACCTACTACTTCCTCTGGCAGTTCATTCCACATATGAACCATCTCCATGTGAAAAAGTGGCCCCTCAAGTCCCTTGTAAATTTTTTTCCTCTGACCTTAAAAATATGTCCCCTAATTTTGCACTTACCTACCCTGCCAGACTCCAATGCTCCAGGGGAAAAAGTCCCAGCTTATCTTTATAACTTGAACCCTCCAGCATGATGCTGGTATACAAAGTTCCCTACAATGTTCCAGATATGCACCTTTTGCAATACTTGAACTGTAATTCTTAGGCTTCTAATCTGGGCTAGAACATGTTTACATTTAATTTGAAAGCCATATTTTATATTGCTAAAGATTGATAATTTCATGCATAAACTTCAAAATGGCAGGTATCATGATCCTATTCAGCTAAAACTGCTGTAGTTTACATGTTTGTATATTATTGATACCTTGGTTAGTACCTGAAAATTTGTGGCCTAATGTGGCTTAACACCATGTTATACTCAAACATGCAAGCTATCATGAAAGTATATTGATCTATATGGAAGGACAGAATAAAATGGGCATAAATATGGAGCTGAACCAAAACTGTCAGAAACTGAAAGAAACAAAATTTAGTCACTATAGAACTGACACAAAATCACTGGAGTATGTTGTTCCTTTAATTGAATGTATCTGCCCAGAGTGTTAAGTTTGGTTGTTCTGGAGAAAACCGTAACCTTAAAACCAAAATATCCAAAGATGACAAACCAAGATGTGAACCACTTAAAGGTAGTAAAATATTCAGTCCGTTAAACCCTCTTCTTATACCTAAATGTCATTCAAAAAACAACCTGACATTTAATACAAAAAATCCCAACCACAAAATTCTGATCTTCTCTCTGCTCCGTAATATTGCTTTCCCAGTTCCAGGTCTACAATGGATACACAACTCTCCACACCTAGTTGGTAAGTGTGCCTAAAATTGTCAGTAAATGAACAAAATAATTTGAAAACTTATTTCATTAGTCATAATTGTTGAAATAAGCATAATACAGAATTGAAGACCAGTACATGGTCATTAAAAGAACATGATCCTAACAGTGAAACACTGTTATGTTCCATACAGTATTGGGCCTGAAGGCATACAAACTGTTTCTGCAATATTGAACCTGTAGATATACATGGTGGTTTCAATATATGTTTTAATGCTGTGTTTCTAAATTTGTTTAACATTCTGTTTTTTAGGTAACACCGTTTTCCACATGCTTGTGCTGCATCCAAATAAGAGTATGGCTTGCAGAATGTACAATTTTATTTCATCACTTATATCCAAGGAAAAGATTGAGTACTTGGAGAATATCACCAACAAAGATGGACTCACTCCCATGAAACTGTCAGCATTTGAAGGAGATGTAGCAGTAAGATAACACAGCTCTACTTCATTTAATTCCAGATGGTGATAGTTTTTTGACAGAATGTTTAGCATAATTATAGGTGCCATAAACTGTAAGCTTTTGTCACAATTTTTATACAGAAGGTATTGGAAAAATAATAGACCTTGTAATTTGGTTTGGCAGCTAGTCCTTCATAGCAGGTGGAAACTATTTTGTAAATGGGAATAATTCGGTAACATGAAAAAATACAAATAATACTCCAATACATCTATTCTGTCTTGTACAATACAGGCCACACTATATTACCAGTTTGGACTTTTCTTCTCTGTCAGAGTTAAAGAAAACACATTATTTTGTGTTTATAAACATCATTCATTTGAGTAAAATTATTTTTCTTCAACTTTATACATAAAGCAAAAGATAGTCCAGTTGGTGCCCAAATTTTGACTTGTTCTATGCTCAACAAGTTTGTATTTAGTTTTAGTTTGTGAATTGCATATTCCATGCATGATTACTTAACTCATCATCAAATGGACTTTTATGAAGCTCTATATTTGATAGATACCAGAATCCCTCAGTTTCTTCTAAGTACATCAGATACAACACTGTTTGGACTAATTGGGAAAGGCAGAAACATTGTGCATTTTATGTGATAATGTAATACTTTACTGCTAAAGTGGATCTGCATCTTTTTAAGGCAACAAAATCAAGTTTCTGTTGAGCAAACAGAATGCAAGAACATAGGAACAGGAGTGGGCCATTCAGCCCCTTGTTCTACAGTTCAATCAGATCATGTTTGATCTGTGTGTGAACTCCATTTATCCACCTTTGTTCCATATCCCTTGATACCCTTACCTAACAAAAACAAATCTTATCAATCTAAATCTTGAAAATTTCAATTGACTCAGAATCCACAGCCTTTTGGAGGAGCAAGTTCCAGATTTCCACTACCCTTTGCGTGAAAACATGCTTCCTCATTTCACTTCTGAATGGACTAGCTCTATGTTTAAGATTGAGTCCTTTTGTTCTGGATTTGGACGCAAACCACCTGATTGAAGTCTGAAAATTGAGCCGGAGTTGCTGCCAGCAAGGTAGGTTGCGGACGGGGTAACATTGCGATTGTGAAGGGAGGGGTCCAGGGTGTCAGTAGGCCAGATATTGTTTATGGGACCCACAGGAGTGTCCCTGGACCACTGGCACCGACAACAATAAGTCAAGATGTAACTATAGCCGATATTTTCACTTCCATCACCCACAGAGCTATTAACTATGCAAGGTCCGATCCATTTATGAAGCTCAGAATCAGTCTTATTCAGAACTGTCGACCTTTAGGTATTGTCACTGGGGCAGTAATAGTCATTTCAAAAACCTGCTGGGCAATGGGATCTGCAACACTTAACAAAGAACATAGAACAATACAGCGCATGACAGGCCCTTCGGCCCACGATGTTGTGCCGACCTATTATCCTGCTCTTAAGATCAAAAGTACCCTGCATGCCCTACATTTTACTATCATCCACGTGCCTATCCAAGAGTTCCTTAAATGTCCCTAATGTATCTGACTCTTCTACCAGCACTGGCAGTGCATACCATGCACCCACCATTCTCTGTGTAAAGAACCTACCTCTGACATCTCCCCTATACCTTCCTCCAATTACCTTAAAATTATGTCCCCTTGTGATAGTCATTTCCACCCTGGGAAAAAGTCTCTGGCTATCCACTCTATCTGTGCCTCTCATCATCTTGTACACCTCTATCAAGTCACCTTTCACCATTCTTCGCTCCAATGAGAAAAGCCCTCACTCCCCGAACCTTTCCTCATAAGACCTGCCCTCCAGTCCAGGCAGCATCCTGGTAAATCTCCTCTACAACCTCTCTAACGCTTCCTCATCCTTCCTGTAATGAGGCAACCAGAACTGAACACAATATTCCAAGTGTTCCAAGAAGTATTCCAAGAAGGAATCTTGTCACAAAATAGATAGTTAACTTTCTTTTAAAATATTTCTTCATTGTTGAATTCTGTTAATTTTCTGCTGTTGCCTTTTAAGTTGAAACAAAGAAAGTCAATGCTTGCTTGTGTATAGGTTATGTTATGAAATAGGAAGTAGCTCTTGCCACTAGATCGTGCCATAAGTAAATAACACTGCTAACACTACACTACACTATTTGTCAGGCTACAATAACACTGCAACTCAGTTGGCTGCCAGTTGTCAACCTTCCCACATCACATGAAGAACCCCACATTAATCACTCCATGCAATACTTCATGTATTAGATGCACAATGCAGCTGGAAGGAGATAGTAGGGAGTGAAAGATTTACAATGAACATTTCTGGGTTTAGAACACTGGCATTGTGAGACAGATCTCAAATCTGTTCAACATATGGAAAATCTGAGAAAGTTTGCATGTTTACACTTTGTTTTGAAGAAGACTGTAAATGCCTATTTAAGTTTTGTTCTGGTAAATGTATTACTGTACAATCCAAATAACATTTCTTTCTTTAAAAAAATGAATTCATTCAACAAATCCTCCCATTGGTTTATGGCAGATTTGGATAACTGGTGTGGAAAATTACTTAGAGATGCACATCCCCTTGCCTTTATCTCTGATTTCCAACCCTCACCCACTTTTTGGTTGCTAGAGAGATAGTAGGAACTGCGATGCCAGAGAATCTGAGATAACAAGGTGTAGAGCTGGATGAACACAGCAGGCCAAGCAGCATCAGAGGAACAGAAAAGCTGACATTTTGGGTCGAGACCCTTCTTCCTACCCTGGTTGGTAGGCTTGGTACTTTGGCCAATGTGAGTGTTTGAATGCCAGTGAGGAAACCATCAAAGTGTCATTTTCCCAGGAGGCTGCTGAAATGAAATGTCCAATTTAAAAGCTGCCTGATTAGTGCTAGTGCCCAGTGATTTAAGAACACTAGCAAGGAAGGGTAGCAACATAGGGGCAGGGCTAAGTCATCCAGCATACAATGGAGTTTATTGTAAATGAGCCTGAAGCAAGCCTTCTCTGTGTGTGTATTATGAAAAATGTGGAGTAGAATGCTGTATGTACATCTTTAGGTCGCTTTATTGTTGTCTTTGTCCATCTCCCGTCTTAACTTATAAGGTCAGCCACTGTGTGTCTCCATCCATCTAAACAGGAGAGATGTTAAAGAATGACAAATGGAAGTGTAATCTAATGGACAAAGGAATTTTGTACAGTAGGAAAGGGTAACCAGATAGCTTGTTAGTGTAAGCAAGGCTGTGCTGGAGACAGGTTGAAGAAAAACAGAGGGTGGTTGTTGATGTGGGAGCTAGGGGAGAGAAAGTCACATTATTCAAAATAATTGAGATCGGATATCAAAAGCATATGTAAGGAAATTTAGGTATAGCGACGCTGGAAGGAGTCCTGGGATATAATGTACTTGTCATATACCTGGGACAGTGTGGGGAAAAGCCCTGTTATTGGCATTTATGGTGAAGAACAGGGTAGTAGGTGTGTGATGTACACGGAGTAGGTAGGGTGAGTGCATGGAACAGAGACAGGGTGGTGTTGCAGCAGATTTTAAATTCTGTCCATTGTTTAGTATAATAGAAAGACTGTCCCTCAGTGGTGATTCTAGAAAACCTATAATATCTAAAATAGGTAATAATTTTCTCCATTTGCATGGCCACTGGAGGGTTTTTTGTCTTGGGTGAAAAATATAAACTTTAAAATGTGTTAGACCAGAATACGGTAGTCTCCTGCAACTCCAACCTTCCCTAGCTCAAGCCCATCATTCTGGTCATGCACACGCATTAGGCTCACTGATCTTTGAATGTGTAATGACTTGCACATTAGAAATTAACCAGTCTTCAACCACCAGAAAAAAAACACGAACGCTAAGAACCATTGGATTAAGCTAAAAAGTCTTCAAATTGCAGAAAGAAGACATATTTTGTTGAAATCTTACTGTCTTGTACTCATCAGGACTAATTAAATTCAGAGATTTAAAATTTAAACAAACTTGGCAGTTGACTGTCAGTCACCATCTATCTGGTGCATTCTCCTTGGAAATGCCTCTACAAATCAAAGTCAACTTTTCAAACAATCAGCACTCTCTTCTCATTAAATATTGTTTTCCATTCATATTCAAATGTGTTGTCAATAACTGTCATGAATGTGTTGAAAATCTTCGATAGAATGTGCCTATTTTCAGCAATACTGAAGATCTATAGTATCAAATTAATTTAAAAAGCTTTTATTTGAAAGGACCCTCGTAGAAGTTGTGTAATGTTGCATGAGCAGCAAAGTCTTGATCACATTAGGCTGCAAACAGATGCCAAAAATGCACATGCAACATGGATGTTAGCAAATAAAAAATGTTGAACATAGGTTGGAAAAGAAAATGATCATGTATTGCCCTCAAAAATACCTGCACAAAGGTTAATTTGGATGATAAACAAAATCAAACCTCACTGCATCGTATGGCCTACATGATTGTGTCATGTATATAAAAACAGAAACTCAAACAAGAAAATTGATGCAATGAATTAAATAAATAGACTTTTTCTCCAACAGTATAAATAGGTTTTAAGGGTACAAAAATAGCTTACAGATAGGATTAGTTGGAGTATTGTGGAATATATCATTTTAATGCAATATTTCTATTAGAAACTTGCTTTCAACAAAAATTTCTATAATGGCATAGAAGTTTGGACAAAGTTGATTTTTTTTGTTTTATCAAAGGAGTATTGTTGATTCATTGCATTTGTATCTTCTTGTTAAAACTTAAATGATATTTTATAGCTACATTACATAAGTTTGATAAACATGTTCAATAACTCATTAGTTCTGATTTCTTGCTCCTTTCTATGAAGTCTGAGCTAATCAGTTGCAAGAAATTTGCATCTGAACAGGAGTGATGCTGATGTGTGATGAATAGAAGTGCAACCTGATGGACAGCGGAAAGTTAGATGCAATGTATATTGCTGAATCTTTTGTGGCACTGTTCAATTGGTTAGATGGATATTTTCTTTTTTAAAGGAAACGCTGTTGTAATTACTCAAAGATCTTTCTTAAAGATCTTACTCAAAGATTAGTTTCAAAGATCTCTGGGATTACTCCACAGCTGTAAATACTGAATTGCACATACCAGTCTTCTTAAGACCCTACCAAACTGCCAGATGTGTGTCACCTAGTTAAAAGAAAAATAAGAAACTATGAACGCATCTTGTACAGCAAGTAGTAGCAATGCAAGCTGGAAAATTAGACCCTGCTCAACAGTTATTAGCAGTATTACCCCATGACTAAGATTTGCCCTCATTGGCTCCCTTTTGAAGAGGGCTGATCTACAGATCATAGAGTCACTGCCTTTGTCTGTCTTCCTCCTTTTTAAAGTGCCGTTGTTTTGAACTTTTCTTTCCCCAAAGTTCTAAAGCCATACAACAGATTATAAGATAGCAATTGCTGCTCCTAGAATTGGAGGAAATCAGCTCCAAGACTGAAAATACCTCGAGAAAGGAGCAGCTCTTACAGCCATGTTTTTTCCTGTCCTCCATCTTGGATTACCCAGAATCCTTTTCTGGGTACAGAATCCTTTTCTGGGTATTGTATTGCTGGTATTGTAGCCTGGAAGCTGAATGACACTTACGCACTTCAGTGTAACACCCTTAGTTAATTTCAGGTGTAAACTAGCATAGGCAGACTGGGGAAGAGAAAGTTCCTAGCATAAATAAACCCTCCCTGGTTTAACTGGTTTATTTGTGGTGTGCACTGGTTTGATCTCAAAGTCAGTCTGTCAGAAATTGGCAGATCAGATCCAGATCCAGATTTATTTTCAGTTCTGAGTGCAAAATATCCAGCAGACAAGCTAGAAATGCCTTGAAGGATGCAGATTTTTTAAAATAATATATTTTGTGTTTAAGATGATGATGATGGTCTCTCTTTAAGGTTTCAAAATCTAATTGTGGTTAAGTGAACAGAACTTAATTATTTAATGTTTAATTGCTTTTTAAAATGAGATTGTTAACATTATTTCTTGATTCCTAGGCTATTAATATTTTGATTCTGCTGTTAATAAGGTATTTTATATTTGTAAAGTATTTGCCAGTACATTTCAGAATTCTAGAATTTCCTCTTTTAAAGTTTATTCAAACAAATTATTTGTATGTGAGCCAATATATTGAAAGAAATGTATTTGTCTAAGTTAACTGAGACAAGTGTATATGTTTCCTGTACCAATGTGATAGGAACTGTGTGTACATGTACTGATTTATAAATTACAGGTTCGTCTTGTTATAGTCCAGTTCTAAGGAGAGAAATTGAACATTTGCTGCAATGGTTTATTTTCAGTGTAAATCATCATTGTTGTAGGGACATGCAGAGAATTTTGGGCCACGATCTGTACTCCTGATGTTCCTGGTATATGCAGCGCCCGATAAATTTGAGTTGTTGGACCCGAATTGTAATTGATTAACAAACAGATGGAACTTGTGCAACACATGTTTCAGAGTTATTCCAGATCTTTACCTTTCTGGCTACACCAAAGTATCATAGGCATTCACCAGCCTGTGCTCAGTTCCCTTTACTTTGCCCGCACCTATACCCTCCTCCCCTAATCCTATTTGTGGGCATCTTAGCATCAGAGCCAGTAAAATTTGCCCAGGGACCCAACTGCGAAGCTACATCAGATTTGAGGCTGGATCACTCAACTCATTTTGTAGAGGAATCCTGACAGATTGAATTGCACCCTCATAAGTTTTCAACTGTTGAGTTATGCTTACAGAATTTAGTAAGTAAACCTTGGAGTCAGAATGATTTTCACTTCAGTGTTACAGATTGACTTCAGTGCGTGCGACGACAGCTGTAGAGAGAGAAAGCAAGTTGAAGTTTCAGGTTGATGGCTTTTGATCAGAAGTACTCCTGAAGGGTTATCAACATGAAACTTTAATTCTGCTTCTTTCTCTTCAGAGACGTTACCACTCTGGTGAGTGTTTCCTGCATCTTCTGTTCTTCTTTCAAATTTCCAGTATCTGCAGTGTTTAACTTCTGTTTTGTTGCAGATAGTATTTATGAATTAAGTACTTCACAACAAATCTTTGATCCCTTTCATCGTACTATAAACTTCCTGCTCGTGAATGTGTGTAATAGTAATCTGTCTGTTACAGAAGAGAAGCTTATGTTGAACAGTTGACTGAATTTCAAAGATGCTGCTGAGTTACAGATTTCTGTATCTTGACACTTTTGTTTAGACAAATTGAGGTATTCAGGAGAGCAATGGATGATTAGTAGGATAAAAAATATTGCACAAATGTATGGGGAGAAAGCAGGAGATTGACAAGAGGTAATGATGCTCATTTGAGGAGCTTGTGCAAGCACAGTGAGCTGAAAGTCCTCCTTCTGCACCATAGAATTCTGTGATAAAATTCTATTTGAACATCAAGATCAATTTTGAACCCTAGTTTATGCTCCAGGAGTCTGAGTTTATTCACTTGGACTGGTAGGAATAGGCTGGCCATGCATTTAAAATGGCCTCCAAACGCTGCTACCTCAAATGGACCCATGTCCAGCTGGATTCAAGCTGGCTTAGCCATTAGCCACACTAATCCTTGTAAATTAGGCGTCCATGTTGTCAATGGCATCCCATAGGCATATTAACTGCTGGCTTAAGCAGGACACAACAAGCAAAAGCTGGCCCACACCATAAGACTGGGCAAAAAAGAAGCAGAGGCTCTAAAACATAAGTTTAAAACTGTCCTTTTTTTTGCATAGGATCCCTACAGTGTGGAAACAGGCCCTTTGGTGCAACAAGTCCACACTGACCCTCAGAGCATCCCACCCAGACCCATCTTCCTTTAACCCACATAATCTACACATCCCTGAACACCATGGCCAATCCACCTAGCCTGCACTGTGGGGGAAACTGGAGCACCCAGAGAAAACCTACAAAGACACAGGGAGAATTTGCAAGTTCCATATAGACAGTTGCCCAAGGATGGAATTGAACCCAGGTTCTAGGTGCTGTGAGACAGCAGTGCTAACCACTGAGCCACTGTGACGCCTCTTTGTAGGTATTGGAAGAGTTGAAATGTCAGGTCTTTTGCTGCTGTAAGCATAACCTCTTTCCAACCATGAGAACTCAGTAAATACGCAAAAAAAACTTAGCATCAAATTAAAGCATATGCAATCTATAATGCTTACCCCATTCTTTTGTCTACTCAAATCACACTTCTGGTTAAAATTGACATTTTTGTTAGATTTGGTCATAAATTTCAAGTCATAAACTATTAATAATAGGGTGTAAAACAAAATGCTAACATGTCTGTTAATGTCAATTTGAATTGGTAATTTGTTCCAAGTCGAATAATTCCTTTGTTTTCTTTTTAAAAGATTTTGTGCATTAGAACTGTAGCATATTTTGATATTTACCTGACTCAAGATACATTTTGTGTGCTTTTGTTGCAGATGTTCAGTCATTTCATGAAGAAGAGAAAACAGATCTATTGGGCCTTTGGACCTGTATCGTCTACCTTGTATGATCTGACAGGAATTGATACATGGGGTGATGAACTCTCTGTTCTTGACATCTTATGTTCTAGCAAGAAGAAGGAGGTCAGTTACTTTGAAATACTAACTTTCTGGTAGAAATAGCAATATATGTAATATAACTAAATAGACAGAATTGACATCAAGTGAATCAACCAGATAACAATGTGCTTATCATGAGAGAAAATAATATAGTAGGTAACCAGAAGTGAATTAGAATAGAGGATGAAGTAACCTGAGCAGTCCCAGAAACAGGGAAAATAAAATGTGATGGACAGTTTCTTCTTGAAAATACGGAAACTTTATGTCATGATATACAACAACCATTGATGGTTTATGGTTTGAATGTTAACACTGATACGACAGGTAGGTATGTGGACTATATGAATATGACCATACGGAGGAATAATGAAGTAAATGAAAACAAAACATGACTCCAGGGAACAGGAGACACCGATCTCTCTAACTTCTGTATGCATGTTATGACTTTCAGGAATAAATTATAAGATCTGAAGGTCCACGCTGAAGCGGGAAACCATAAGGGCTAATGTCCACACTTTAGGCCTGGAAACACTTAGTTCTTAAGGAGAGGAAGAGAGGTCGAATACTCAGTATCATAAAAAAGTTGCTTGGAACAATGCTGATGAATTGCAGGGTTTCCCCTGAGAGTGTGTGGAGTTCTTTGTCTAGAACACAGGAGTGATATCACCAGGCCTCACACCTAGTTTTCACTTTACAAGGGATGCTTGTAAATAATTTCTCTCTGAACTTAGAGTAAGTCTCAATTCAATTTCCTGGACTTCATAACAGAGTACTTGAAACTATAAATCAGAGTACTGTCTGAGAATTTAAAGCAATACAGATTGTTTTTTAAAAGAAATCATTTACAAACCAGGGAGCATAATGTCCATTACAGGTAAGGAAACAGGAAATATGAGTTTTAATAAGGAGCAATTGTTTTCATTAGCAAGCAGGTTGATCAACACAGAACTTAGACTTCTGGCAACAGGCAAAAGAAGCAGCAGGGAAATTACAAGGAATATTTTTATGGAGCGAGTCATTATGATCTGAAATGCTGTTGGAAGCAGATTCACCAGTAATTTTAATCAGGCAATTGAATGAAATGCATATATATAAAAAAATTTTTGACAGAGAGAGGATTGGCATGGATTTGTGCAGCATATATTAAAAGATATTATTTAATAATTTACTTAACTGTTCAAATACAACGTAGACCTGCTGTGGGTATTGTCCAGAAATTCCAGACAAGATATCTGGACAGTGAACTTTCACCTCACACTTAAATCTGCCATTGAGCTATTAGAGGGAGATTTTGGCCTCTGGTGGCTTGGGGACATGGAGGCTCTGAGGCGGATGGGAAACCATCAGACCTCTGCACTGAGACCTGGGTTTGTGATAAACCAGAATAGAAATGGTTCATTTGGGAAGGCACCAATCATCTTGAGATGCTTTTTGGAATCATACAGAGGTGAATTTAAGGTTTTAGAAAGAATACACAAAGCTCCAAACACCTCACTTACAGAAACCTGCCCCGCATGTGGCAGAACTGCAAATTGGATTGGACCTATCAGCCATCTCAGAGCCTAACAAACCAGAATGGAATTTTGTCTTCCCAGATCTAAAGCCAGTTTCACATGATGTGGTGGTAAGCGGTGCTATGCTGCTACTTGAGAGAGAGCACCAATGGTTTCTCCAGTGTAGTCAATTTGAAAGGTTATATTTCAATGTGTCTGTAAGGCCGTAATATGCAAAAGATTAGTGGCAATCTGAATACTCCTGTCACTGCTGTCCCCTACCATCCTGCAGTCCCTCCATCGCCTGACTTCCATAACAATGTGTGCTTCTAAGGAAACTGTCAACAGAAGCTTTGTAATGGTAGGTGCCAAAGACCTGCTGATGTGACTGAATACTTATTCCACACTGGTTAGAATAGTTTCTCCAGTCCTGGCTGATGAAAGATGGACTCGTTCATGTTCTAACACATAGAGCAAATTCTTACTGCTCTTTGCAACTAACAGGACTGGTAAGGTTTAACAACCCCCTTGGTAGCCTGGGCCTTCAGGGTATGAATGTAAATTGATTACAACACTGTTGATACGTGATTTCCCCCACCAGCTAGCTGGCATTTGCAACATTGCTTCCTCCTTCATTCGTACACATTTACGTTTGGTGTTTTGCATTGGTGAACCACTCCTGCCAAGCACATGTGGTGTCAGTCTCTGAGCTGGGGCTTACAGTGTTCTACTTTCTGAAGTGACATTGTTGCCTGAACAAAGGTGAACTTTTAACATGAAGCAGAGATGTGTGGCTAATGAAAACAATGCAGCTTGTCATGCAAGCTTTGCCTGACACATGTTGCATGTGAAATCTTTTATTTCTGCAACTTTATCTTATTCGTTAAAATTAAAACTAATAAATTTGTACTTTGAAAGGCAATTACTGATGTGATATCCATGTATTTCACATTAATCCATTGCATCCTTCTCTTGTGCAAGTACTTGCAGTCTAAAATGAAAACCGAAAGGACTGTGAATGCTGTAAATCAAAGAAAAAATAGAAATTTCTGGAAAAGCTCAGCAGGTCTGGCAGCACCTGTGGAGAAAAATCAGAGTTGACGTCTCAGGTCGAGTTCTGAGGAAGGGTCACTGGACCCAAAATGTTAACTCTGATTCCTCTCCACGGATACTGCCATACCTGCTGTTCAGTGTAAAATGTCCTTTTTAAGATCTGAATTGTAAAAATCTAAGTGGAACACAGCAGGCTACTGACGAAGCAAATTCTCACTTGTTCATTCATGCTGAGTTCCAAACCTTGTATATTAATAAGCACCACAATTACACTATCATTATGTGCATTTCCACAGCATGGAGTTCCTCCCTCTTCACACACTGCTCCCACTCTTACCAACACCAAATCACCCTTCCTTATCTCCAGCAGACCTGATTTTCAAATGTCCTTCTTGCTAGCCTACTAAGGTCCTTCCTCTACACAGAGCACTTGAAATTTGTTGTCAAAGTCCCATTTATTCCACCTGCCCTCACTTCAATCCCTGCTGACCAACACTGGCTTCCCATTCTCAAGGTGTTAATTTTAATAATGTTCTTATCATGTATACATTCAGCTGCTTAGCTCCATATGGGGTTCTATGACCTAATGATTGACATTCCATCCCTTGCCGAACTCCTCTACTTCAGTACTTATTTTTCTGCTCTGTGAAATACATTGGCATGTTTTTCCACATTCTAAATCCTATGTAAAAGCAAAAATATTATTGCATATTTTGATATTTCAGGTGTTCAATATGAAACTACAAATGATCCTTGCAAAGTTGCAAGTGGTAACAGTAACATTATTTTTGTTCTTATAGGCTCGGAAACTATTAAAGATTACTCCAGTGAAAGAAGTGCTTCATCATAAGTGGACTAATTATGGCTTCAAGTATTTCTTGCTGTGGACTGCACTTTACTTTTTATACACGATCATTTTTACAGTTTGCTGTGTGTACCGTCCTCTTACACCAGCAGGCCCTGATGGGGACAACATCACTATCATGGTTCCAAAACCACTCAGTGTAAGCACAACTATTAGGATTCCTGTGTAAATGACAGGTTTTCAACTTCCACTATTAATAAAATGAAACAGCTGGATACAGTTGATACAGAAAGAACAATTGTAATGGATTGGATTATCAAAGTTAAATATCATACAGTTCAGAAATTGGAGATACCAGAGCAAATAAACATTTAAAATGTTACAGTTGGATTAATTGAAGATCTTGTAAAATTTAGATGACAAGGTGGTTAATTTCACAAAATTGTGCTTGTAACTGTTTTTTCTGCAGACACAGTTTTATGAGATTATTGCTAGTTATTTCATTCAGAGAATGGAAGCCACTGTGGAAAGGAAGGATACAGGACACCTCAAGGATTCCATAGAAAAAGAGGAAATAGATAGAGCAAGCTCCTAAAATAACTTTTATAGATATTACTCGTGTCAGGTTCCCAACTGATGTATTCCATTTTCCGTGTTTTCTCTTCTAAATGCATCCATCCAGGCAAAAACATTTCTCCAGTGTTGCTGCTCTGGAATCATGATCAGCAGTTAGAGGTTATGCCAGTCAATCATACCTCTCCACATTTTGTCCTTTTGTAGTTCCTTTTTTATTTCCTTTTTTATTGTCTTTCTATGTCTTGAGGTAGATTTTGATTGTGCAAAGAGGAAAATAAATGTTGATATACTGGTCACCTATTTTACATCTCTTCTGAAGTAGAGATCAAGAAAGATATAAAAGGGGCTGCTGATTTACAATTGCCAATTTAATTCACTATCATCCATGTATAACTTTGCTTCTTGGTGCTCCTTTCCTTTGCTCTTTTGATAATATTGCTTTCATTTTTTTTTTAGCCATTACTTCTGATTTATTTTTCTCAGGGCTTTTCTTATTTGATGTTTTTGTCCTGGAATTTGCTTTCCTCTCTTGTTTATAGCATTTCATTCTTCATTGTTATTCTGTATCCCTCTGTCGAAGATATGTCGACTATGTTTCACTACAATGAGCGATTTGGCTCTGCATCTTCAGCTGAAAATATTTACTAGAATTCTGCTGTAGTTGCCTATGATTCTTGCATTGTTCGTCTAGGAATGATGATGGACATGCAGCAAATAATCCATTTTGGATAGGAGTCTTCATATTTAGCACAGTTGCTGGTGGCTGAAGTTAATCCTTGAGGGGCAGGCACAATCTGTACGTAAAGTTTCCACATATCATTTTGAGATGGTATTTGGATCAGTTGCCAAGGCAATGCACAGTGTGATGGTGCACACCAACCCACAGGTCTCACCTTTCACCTCTTTCATCAGCTATTGACTACCAAGTTTGATAGTCAATATTGAGGGCCTTTCTGTCGTATATGCAAGAATCCTTGAAGTGGAGATTTGGGTGTCCCACTCGTCAGCTGACTTGGGCTATCTCACTCTAAAGGAGATCTTAGGTGTAAGATTTATCTCTTCCAATCTGTGGACATGCCCAAGCCAACAAAGCCTCCTGCGTTTGATGAGTGCTAACAAATTTGGGAGTTCTGCCTTTGACATAACTGTCACATTTACGATTTTGTCCTTCAGATTAACAGCAAAGGTGAAAATCCTTCAGTTTCTTTCTTTGACAGTTGTGGATTTTCTGTGTTTCACAGCTTGATAACAAGGTGCTGAGAACACACATCTTATAAACAAGCAGTTCTGTCCCAAGGATCAGTTAGATGTTATTCCATGTGCGTTTCATGCCTCGATCAAGGGTAGTAGTTGCTTTTTGTCAGTATTTCAAGTTCTGTAGGTAAAGTTGTCTGGCATTGTGGCTGTGAGATAGCAGAATTTGGTCATCTCCTCCAGCATGATGGTGTTTTGTGTAATCCGAGGTGGAAATGCACCATGTATAATTATATTAAACATTGCGTGTAGTTCATTGTAACATTGCATTTTTGAAAATCTCAGTGAACTTTTAATTTTTATTTTATTTTATTAACCTACTTTTCTAATCAGCCTGTTCAGAGATGTTATTATACTCCTCTGGAACAGGTGACACTTGAACCTGTGCCTCCCATTGCAGAGGTAGGGACACTGCGACTACGCCACAACTTTTATAGTGTATTCTAAACCTGTAGCTCCAATTTGAAACCTCTTCAGTCACTTTTTTTCTTCATGGGATGTCCATGTCCCAAGTGAAGTCAGCATTTCTTGTTCATTTTAATTGCCCATGAGAAGGTAGTGATGAGCTGCCTTCTCGAATATAACTCAGTGGATTACAAGGCAATTTTATGGACAGCTAATTCTCACACCTAAAGCCAAATACTGCAAGGCTGGAATTTGAAGTATAAACAGAAAATGCTAGAGATACTCAAAAAGGTTAGACAGCATCTGTGGAGTGAGAAACAGAGTAACATTTCAAGTTTGGCTAATCTACATATTTAAAGAAGAACTTCACTGGATTCTGACAGGTGTTTTTGCCATCTGCTCAGAATAACCAGTTATAATTGATGACTGCGGGAGGGGAGCGGTATGCTGAAGGTTAAGTCTTTCCAGTGGGTTATACTGCTCACTTATCCATGCCTGATCATCTTGTTCCGCTTTGCTAGGGTGCTGCAATGAATCCACTATCTGTAGTTAATACTTCCTGAAGTGTTATCCCATACTTTAAAACTATCTTCTCCTTTTTCGTTATGAGATTCTCAGTATTGACTGCTAATAACAGCTGTCAAGCGTAAAATACTCTGAATTGTCTATTAGTCACTATTATTGCTAATCTTTCCTCAATAAGCTCACTAATTTTCATTGACCTCAATTATTTACTCACTTTCCTATCACCCACAGCAAGCTGTTTATTAATGATCTTAACAGACAAAAATGGCCTCTCTCCTGTCTCTTTAATAATGTCATTAACAGATTTTAAATGGAGAAAGTGGATGAGATAGGATTAAACAGTTAGGAATTCACAAATCTAACTCCAGCTGTGTACCAGCAACCTTTTATTCATTATTAACCAAAACTATCAAAGATCAAGAACTTAACCTCCCCCCCTTGCATTCCCACCACCAGTATTGTCAAGCACTATAGAAACAAATTTATGGGAAAAGTCTATGGTGTTACCATTTTTTGATCTCACATGTAGAATTCTCTATATTTAAAGTGTTACTTTTAATTATCTATTCCTCCTGCTTTTGGTTTCCATCTTTATTAATTGCTTGAAATTCCTGGGCTAGAAGAAGTGAAAATGGAATAAAGACAGCTCTTCCTTTGAATATTACTGGACTAAATAAACTATGAACAATTATTACTGATGAAGCATTAAAGATTCTAATTCTGACTGTGGACTCTTATTATTGCAGGAAGCTTATGCTTCTGCTGAAGATTTTGCTCGATTAGCAGGGGAAATTCTGACTGTTGTGGGTGCTGTTCTGATCCTAGTTACTGAGGTATGTAAATCACCGTGCTGGCTTAAAGACATACATTGATGATTATCCCCACACTTCATTGTTTTGTGTGTAAATTCTACAGAAATATAGTGGAGAGGAGATGAATCTGATATACCTATTATGGAATTGTCACTGACTTTCGTTTGGGCTGGGAACTTGCTGACCAGGATTCAATTGCCTTCTTCACAGGATTAGATCACAAGATTTCAGATTGGGAAAATTACTTTAAATGCAGGACTGCATGCAGGTTGCTGTCTCGCTTTCTAGTGGTAGACAACCACTGGGAAGTCATGAGGGTTATTTCTGGGATGTTGAGACCAATACAGCTCAAGTGGCTTTCTGTGAGAGCATCATATTGAATCTCCTGATGGCCACAGGATATATGTTAGTTGTCGGACAGGAGTGTTCTTTCAGGGTAATGAAGCACCACCCTTAGGGTAGGAACTTAAACAAAACTCCATACACTGCCTGAAATCCATGGACCCCACTATAACATACTGGACGAGCCATAAAAATACAATGGCTGTAAGAGCAGGTCAGAGATTAGGAATCCCACAATGAGTAAATCACCTCCTAAATCCCTAAAGCCTGTCTGTCGGCTATCTACAAAACGTAAGTCATGAGTGTGATCGAATACTCCCCACTTGCCTGGATGGGTGCAGCTCCAGCATCACTCGAAGCTTGTCACCATCCAGGACAAAGCAGCCTCCTTAATTGCAACACATCCATAAGCGTCCACTCCTTCCACCACCAAAACTCAGTGGCGGCAGTATGTACCATCTACAAGATGCACTGCAGAAATTTACAAAGGCTTCAGAAACAGTACCTTCTAAACCCACGACCACTACCAACTAGAAGGACAAGGATTTAAGATACATGGGAACACCACCACCTACTGGTTGCCTTCCAAGCCACTCACCAATCTGACTTGAAATAGTATTGCTGTTCCTTCAGTGTTGCTGGGTCAAAATCCTGGAACTCCCTCTCCAACATCATTGTATGTCTACCTATACCAAATGGACTGCAGCAGTTCAAGAAGCCAGTTCACCACTACTGTCAGAGATAAAAGGTACTGCAGATGCTGATTGGCCTGCTGTGTTCATCCAGCCCCACGCCTTGTTATCACCACTACTGTCTCTTGGACAACTCGAGATGGTGTAAAAATGATGCTCAACCAGCAACATCCACATGTCATGAATAATTTTTTAAAAATATTCCATACTTTAAAACTGACAATAGCCTTACCTCTTGATGGCACACTTCTGGGTTAATTGCAACATCACCAACCACAACTAGCTAACTGAGCTGATTGGTGCAGTCCCAAATTTCAATGTTCTGTGGAAAGTCTGGATAGGCCTCAACTGCTTAAGCACAGGCCATGTGAACATGAGGAACAACTCAAATTGTGACTGTGGTCATCCACGTCAGACCATTGTCTATATACCGAACCCCTGCTACTCAGCCCATTACTGGTGGAATTAGAATGCTCGCATTGCATCAGCTGAAGCTTTTGAATGGATTGTTAACCACAATTTCAAATTCTGACTGCTTCACAGTGTATACGATGACTACTGCTGTATGTCCTGGTTTGCCTTCTCTCCCCCAAAAACTAAGGGCTGCAAAATTTAGTTATGTAGCAACCTTACTTGTGGTATAATAGTTACCACTTTGGATTCATACATTTCTGGTGAGAGTTGCACTGAATAACATCCTGGTCAGAGTGTTAGTATGGCCACACGATGTCCACTCCCAATGTATGCAGAGTAGACAGACAGTGATGACAATCAGTGCATAATGCCAGTTTTATGCCAACATTGCCATTTTGGAGCTCAGCATTCCAACTGAAAATTTCCCTTAAACTTGCGCAGCTAAATACAGAGTCAGTAGCATGACGAAATTCAATATGATCATGGCTGATTCTCCATCTCAATGCTGTACTCTACCTCTCTTATTGTCTGGAAATTTATCTATTTCTTTCTTAAATGTATTCAGTGACTTGGCATCCATAGGCATCTAGGGTGGAGAACTCTAAATGTTCACCACTTTCTAACTGCAGGAATCTCTACTCATCTCAGTCCTAAATGGCCTGTCCCGAATTCTGCAACCATGGCCGTTTGTTCCAAAAGAGCCTGACAGGGGAAACATCATTGCTGCATCAAGCTCTGTCAGAATTTAATATATTTCACTGAGACTTCCCCTCATTCTTCTAAACCCCATTGAATACAGATCTAGTTGACTCAACCTTTCCACAGATGACAATCCTGCTTTTCCAGGAATTAGTCTGGTGAACCTCACTGTACTCCCTCTCTGGTAAATATATCTGTTAGGTAAGGAGACTAAAACTGGATTCCAGGTATGGTGTCACCAAGGCCTTGTACTGTTGTAGTGAGACTTTCTTTCTCCTAAACTCAAATCCTCTTGCGATTAAGGTCAACGTATCCTTTGCTTTCCTAACTACGTGCTGTGCGCTTCCTAACTACATGCCTTCTTTCAACAACTGGTGTACATGGACACCCATAGCCCTTTGTAAATCAACTTATCCCTAATCTATCACTATTTAACTAACGTTACCATGCATTTACAGACTCAGCCTATCTAAATTATCTTGAAGCTTCTTTAAATTCTATGCATAACTCACAATCCCACCTAGTTTTGTGTCATCAGCAAACATAGAAATATTACATTTGATTCTGTCATCCAAATCATTGATGCATATAGTGAATGGCTGGAGCTTAAGCACTGACTGCTTCAGTACCCCACTAGTCACTGCCTTTCAATCAAACTTCACTACTCTCGTCCCTATTCTCTCTCTGTCTGCTAACCAATTCTCAGTCCATATCGACATACTACCTACAATCCCATGTGTTTTAAGTTTGCACACTGACCTCTTTTGTGGAAGCTTATCAAAAAATTTCTGAAAATCCAAAAATATCTCACTCACTAGCTTTCTGTCATTTGTTCTACCAGTTATATTATCATTAAAATTCTAGTAGGTTTGTCAGACTGAGTGAGTGATATGCATCATGCTGAAGGACGTTGTCATGACTTCAAGGATTCTACTCAGACAACATGCTCTCAGACATGGGGATTCTATCCTGGTGAAGCTGCCAGTCTTACATTACTGCAGCTGTCTGAATGGGCGTGGCAGCCTTGAATATCCACTCCCCATCCTTAATAGGATGGCCAGTGTGGCAGTGGCCAGTTAAGAGGCTGCCTGCATAAAGGTGGTGCGAGTGGACACACTGGCATCATGGGCAGTTTCAGGATCCTAATATGACCTTGATGTCAAGGCCCTGATTACCATCGGAAAATCAACTTTATTAACTCTGTTTCTCTTTCCACAGTTGCATCAAGACCTGCTGAATTTTTGCACCATTGCCAGTTAAATAACTTATTTACATTTTTCTTGTCCATTATTTAGGATATAATGAAATGACCCAGTCCCAGAGATGGTGAATCTTGAGATGGGATGGTAACTTAATGATGTGGGGGCAGCTTCTCAGAACTTTGTCACTGTCTCGTCCCCACCTGAGTTTACTTCCAGATAGAAAGGCCCAAGCTCCAGTTTCCTGTCCCGGCCCCAATGAACATCCCTAAGAGGTCATTTAATGATCAATTCACTTGTTTGTACATGATTGAGGAATTGGACTAGGCCATTGGGAGTGGATGCTGAGAATCTCCATCCTCCCAATTTAGTCCCTCACTCCACCTCCCTCAATCCCAGACCCCTGTCTCCAGTCCCAAAGTACTTACCAGAGAATTCTATATTCATTTTGAAGTAGTATAATGGGAGACTTCCAATCCACCTTAACAGGCAAAGATGATACCAGTTTAGATCCCAACGACAGCATTGCAGTATACTAAAGGGTATATTCAAATTCACAGCACTGAGGAAAAATATCAAAGCTAAGTTCCTGCTTCTGAGAAAAGTTGAGCCCTTTAACTAAAAAAACACCAGAGATTATGGTAATTATAACCATATTTTTGTGAAGTATATATGATTTCTCTCTTTTAATTCTGAACTCTATTTTGGATATTACAAAATTTGTCAGTGCAAACATGTGAACAGTATTTTTTTTCTCTCCTTTCAATTTGCTTGGTTTGGCGTTGGCTCCTCTTTAATCACAGTTTCTTCTGAGTGGTCATTAGTACTTAGGAATTTCTTTCTGTCATATTTGGCTACTTTCATTGATTTTATTTCATACATTAATGACCAATCAGTTCTGATTTGCTACCATTTTACTTTGAGCTGATCAGCAAATATGGTAACAAAACTGACAAACAGGATTTGTGCACTTCATATTGGACGTTCAATACATTTTAGATAGTTGGATGTGTAGACTTTCAGGAAAACTAACGTAAAATTGATTAGTTCACTTCCTTGGAATTAAGGTTTTTTTTCCATCCAAGAATAATTCATCTGTCTTATTTGATCTGCATAATGCAGTTATCTACATAAACGTAGTTCACAAAATTTATCAAGATATATCAACTCATTATCTTTTCAGATTCCACGACTGATTCACATAGGGCCAGCAAAATATTTTGGGAACACTGTAACTGGAGGTCCTTTTCACATTACAATGTAAGACATTTAAATTGAATATTTATTCATATCTGTTCTGATTCAGTTCACAATGTTTTTATTTCATTATGATGACTTTGCTATTACAATAATTCATACTATAATTTAACAGTAATATTTTAAGAATTTTATACATGAAAGCAGTACTAAATCTGAGAATACTTGTGCTAATCCAAGTCTGTGCTAATTTAATTAAGATTTTCCTATTCACAATATCTTCCTCCAAGTAACAAAGCGATTGCAAAGTTCCGTTTTCATTGTGTTATCTTAAAATGGAGCCAGACCTGTGTAGGCAAAATTAAGTTGAATCTGTTATTGTTTATTAAATTGAATTAAAAAAATAAAATATTGATTTGCTTAAACAAAAAAAAATTATGTTCTTTGAAAAAAGACTTAATACGTATTAATTGAGTTGAAACTGAATAAATTCTATAGTTGTCAATTCCATCTGAGCAACATAATAAACATGGGAATTTTAATTTAGTAATAATTGAAATTAATAATGTTTGTAGCATGTGTAGAAAATAGTCCACTTGTTTACCATTTTAAAAATTTTTGGAGGGAAAACAGAAGATTTTCCCCTTTGAGAAAGGTCCAGATACCCCCGTTGAGGTGAGAAGCATAAGTCCAGAGAATTTGCAGACATCATGATCTCCTTCCCAACAATGCTTGATTATGCTATTTTCGCAGTAGGGTTAGCTGAAGTCAGGCCTACTATTTCCAGAAGCAAATTTGAGACAGAATGGATGCTGTGGCAAGGAGTTTCCATTCACTAGGGCATTGGCTCAGTTTATGGATGATAGTGAGGACCTTGATTCTTACTTCCCACCCATAATCCCAGCTCTCGTCACCTGCCCTCCCTATATACCCCACCCCTTTCCTACTCAAACACCATGCCAATGCAGCCAGTATCCACTAGCTGCAGAACTCAGAAACAACAATGGGAAGACTTTGGAAATTATTAAAATAAAGAAAATAATTTTTAAAATCGTTATCCTATTTAAAATCATGACACTATCAATACAATCTGTAATTCAAGATCAACTTGCAGGCTCATAGAACAGTTAACGTAAATAAATTTCAGTCTCTTTCACAGCTGTGGCAACAATCCATCTAGCTGAATCAGTGAAGTTTGGGCTTTCAAGCATTGATAATGAGATTGCATTGCACATTGTGTCATTAAAATCTTCAAGGACATTCAAAGAACTCAGCCATGTGTTCAAGCCTTGAAGCATGGCTAAAGATGTCTGACCTCTTATTCAGAGAGAAAAAAAATCATGGTGTAACAATTGACATAGTCTAATCTGAATTTCAATATTCTTCTGTATTGCCAAATACTTGCCATTTTCACCAAACTAGTCAATTTAATGATAAATTTCCTTTTTAATAACAAATAATATTCAATAAAGTCATTGCCTTAAAGGCACATTTAAATTATTAGTGTTTAATTATGATGTGTGAAGCTGACAATAACCTGTAAACCTGCTGTCAAATTATTCTTGACCCCAGGACAGAGATTTGTATGGTCCATGAGATCTCTGAGCTAGTTTGAACCACATTCCTTTCAAAAGCCAGCCTGACTGCATGAAAGTTGTGAGGTGTCTGCAATGCCTACCTCTGCTGGTAATTTGGGACAGCTGGATGTGTGCACATGACCTGCATCTTTTTCTCACAACATTGAAAATGACTGGTGATGTAATTAGACACCGGAATCCTGGAATTGAGTACATCTCCCTTTCTCAGAGCCCACCCGAATGGGATTGACCCTGTGTTGGGACAGGAACATATAGCCCAAAGTATTTTTCAGGGATGCTGAGTTTCTTTCTAGTGCTGGAGGAAGGGAAAGGTAAATTTCTATGGGCTAAGGTGAATTAGAATGACTGAATTATTCATGTTCTTACCTTTGGTGAACTGCATAGTGTAATACTGAAGAGGTGTTGCATTATTGGAGGGACCACTTATTTAATTGCTTAGGAATCAACTTCTCAATTGATTATTCTCAGGATTCGGGTAACCATTAAAGATCCCTTCAAAGAAATGAAAATATTCTAGTCAACATTATTCCATTGATAAAAATCACCAAAAAATATCCCCGAATGATGTGGTTTTGTATTCGACAATGATGGGTGGAGGGGTTTATCATGTTGAATGGCTGCCATACATTCCTACAGGATGGCTCAGAACTTGCAGCTTTCTTGAATCTGTTGCAAGTTCAGGATTTAGTGGATTTAGCAACAAAAATCCTGAAATTGTTGTCTATTGTTCATTATTCTGCTACAGAATGCACTGTGCAAGGGTAAGCAGTCAGCTCCAACCAAAAGAAATAAGATGAGGGTAAAGGAAATTTGATAGAGGATAGGAAGGAATTGATCCAGATATTACACAAGACTTGTATAGCTCTCCCGCACCCACAAATTGTGTGTATGTGAGATCTGAGAGGCTTTATAATGATCAAATTGCAGAATAGTAATAAAATGGAAGTTTTTAAATCTGCAATTATAATAGTCCATTAAGCATTATATTCACTAATATATAATACTATGGTGGTACGATGTTCATTGCTGATAGAGAATATATGTAATATGCATGCAACATAATGTTTTGAAGGGTCGTATTGTTACGGAAAGGAGGTTACAATAATACAATCATGAGTATGCCAATGTATTTTGTGCTTAGAGAGCTGAATTCCAAAAGAAAAAAAAGTTCTCATTGTTTGTTCTGTCAACAAAGTCTCCTGAAATTTCTCAGTTGGACTGTACACACTTTCTCTTTACCATATAAAACCATGTGAAAAGAAAGACGAGGGGAGATTTTCTGCTCTGATGTGGCCAGCAGCTCATTTGTGCACAGGCCTTTGGGAATGTGGAAGGTTTGATGCAGAGAGAATATGTGTCAGGAGTGCAGATTCAATGAGAGGTCAGAGCTGGGCTCTCAGGATATTTGCTACTGGGTGCAGTTGCTCATTAATATTCTGAAAAGGATATAGGTTTGAACACACACTGCATTTTTGTAATGGCTACACACACAGTGTGCTGTCCTTGTTGTGTGACTTTTGAGGACAGATGAACTTCCAAACCCTAGTCTTTTTAACATACTTTCTTTTTGGCGTTTTGCAAATAGGCACAATTTTGCTTGCTTTTTTTCTCCACTTTCCCAGCATTTAAGGGAACTGGTCTCTGAATGGGAGAAATCGATGTTGAATGGAATGGCTATTGCTGTGGTCATTTCTTGGAAAACTGAGCGATAAAGAGAAATGCACAGAAAAATTAGAAGAAAGTCTGCTTGTGTCTGATGTCATTTGCAGAGATACACCTGGCAAAATTTAGTGATACCCATTGGAGCCGGCAGATGCAGTCCAGAAAAACCATGCAAGAGATCACCATCTGATTCTAAGTGGTGTGAAATCTGACCATATTTAGTGACTGGCAGGAAGGGACTGGTGCAGAATACCTGCTCACTACTGTGTGCAAAGGCAACCATGTTAATCAATGAGCCATTTCAAACCCGATCATAGTGACTGCATCTTTCTTATTCTTAAGCTTTACCCCATATGGCCTTGCTGGGTGAGCCCTCGAAGATGTCCTCTGTCAGCTGTGACTTTCTCCTTAATCATTAGGGCAACTCCCTCACACCTTTTACCTCCCTCTGTATCACGCCTGAAACATCTAAACCCTGGAATAGTGAACTGCTAGTCCTGCCCTTCTCTCAACCAAGTTTCTCTCATGGCTACCGCATCATGGTTCCACATACTAATCCAGGCTTTAAGGTTATCAGCTTTACCTGTTATACTCCTCACATTAAAGCAAATACACTTCAGACCACCACTTCAGTGTTCATTATCCTGGCCCTGCCTGTTCTTCCTATTAGACTTACTTGACTTAATGTTGACCTTTTCCTCAATCGCTCCATATATTGACCTACTGCTCTGTTTTGCACACTGCACCACACCAGTTTAAAACCTTCCCTGTGGCATTAGTAAACCTCCATACAAGGATATTGGTACCCCTCCAGTTTAGGTGCAATCTTTAATGTGGACTTTGCTCACAAGGCCAGCATTTATTACCCATTCCTAGTTGCCCAGAGGACAGTTAGGATTCCACTATGTTGCTGTGGGTCTGAAATCATATACAGACCAGACTAGGTGAGGACAGCAGGTTTCCGTCCTTTAAAGAGCATTAGTGAACCAGTTGGGCTTTTTTTAAAATACAACAATCAGCAGTGGTTGCCATGAGGCTAATTTTATTATTCCAGGTTTTTACTGAATTCAGATTTCACTATTTGCCATGGCGGGATTTGAACGCACATCTCCAGAAGATGAACCTAGGGTTCTAGTCTAGCCCAGTGACAATACCACTTTGCCATTTTCTCCTAACAATAAGAGGATATGATGCCCTTGAAAGACACGACTATGGCAAGACTTTGTATTGTAAATTGTGAGGTGAAGACTATCTTCCTGAATTTAAAATTGCATGAGATACAGTGAAAGATTTATGTTTATGATGGCAATGAGAGAGTGTTCACGGAAATGTATTTGTGGGATATTTTATCCCAGTATATGTAATGACTAGGTAGACTTTCCATATGAAATTCCATTAAAACGTATTGATGTTTGGTGTGTCTTTTTACATATCCTACAAGTAATGTTCACAGAGCTGAGGCTGTTCATCATCTACATTAAGAATGTATTGTCTTCCAGGGAGGGTCATTTTGAAGAAAAGCAGGGCAGCCACTTCATACAGCTCCAAATTGTATTTTTCTAGCCAACAAACCAGAAAATCCGGTGTTGTAAGCTCTATCGCTTGTGCAAATAACTTCTTTGCTGCCTACCTGTTGACATTCAGTTCACTCACTTAATACTTAACATCATCTCTTCCCTACCTTAACTTTGAAAAGTCTGATAAATTTAGAATTGCTGCTGAATTTTCTGTAACTCCCATCAGGCTTTTTCTGCTGTCTTCCTAAACCTAATGCACAGGCCAGGCCCTTAACTTAAGTGAGCAAATCATGGAAATTTAGGTTGATGCAGTCAATTCACTGCACTGCTACCTTACTTGACTTAATACCTCTGGTTTAAAAAAATGCCAAAAATAGCAAAATTTCCCTTCAAGTATCAACAACTCCACAACAGTGGACTGTTTCTCTATCTCCCGCAACCTAAAAACCTCTTTTCTAATTTTGTTTTTAGGATTGTTTATGCTTGCTTTGTTCTAATCACCATGATACTAAGAGTTTTGAACCATGAATGGGAAACCGTTATAATGGCCTATGCTCTGATAAGTGCCTGGTGTAATGTCCTTTACTTTGCACGTGGATTCAAGTTGCTTGGTCCCCTCTGTATCATGATACAAAAGGTTGGTAGCTTATTTTCTTAATATGTCATTCAACCAAAAAATCATCTTGAAGATTCTAATTATAAGCATGGTGTCCCTTTTTAAGGGTCCTGTGTTTCTTTTTGTTTGAAGATTGCATGAATATTCGTGTGGTTGATCATCTGTCACTCCAGAAGGAAACACTGACTTACTCATTTACAAGTTAGTTTTTTGGCTTTGACATTTGTTATCTGTGCCCAATTTTCTTAACTTTTTTTCAGCAATTTAATGATTTCATAATCTGTTTTTATAAATTCACACTGTACACCAATCTTATTAGGGGTGACGGGGTTTGGGAGCTGGGGAAGCTTAGTGTAAGGCCAAAAACTAATGTTTTTATCTAAACATTTTTATACTATGACGTTCCTACTTTCATCTTTGCTCCTCTTCCTCCTTAAAATAATGGTGCATGAAGGAAACGTGTATTCTAAAACAAAAGCTGAGGCTCCATTAGGCGTTAGTCTCAACAAAGACTCACCTGATGGAATGAAAAATTCTCTCTGTTGGGCTAAGGTCCCCACATGAAATGAATTTGACTGATTTCATCTAGTTTTTGGACCCAAACTCAAGTTGTGGAGTCTGTAGTTAACAATCCTGCAGAACATGAGGGACAGTCCGGTAGGTTTAACAATGCATGATATTTTAAATGCAAAAGGCAAATAGTTGATATAAGTAAAATGGAGTCAAAATCTATGGTAAGATCAGTCTTTCCTTAAACAAAAAAAATGGAGTTGATTTTCTGAGAGCTTCTTTGCAGTATAATTGATTTCACTTTTGTACTACTTACTGTAATCATCTCAGTGTTATCATAATCCAATTGTCTGTTGTGTAGCTAATACATTATTTTCCCTTTTCTCTTTGTTAGATGATTTTTGGTGATCTCATGAGGTTTTGTTACGTTCTGATAATTGTCATTATAGGATTTGGTGCAGGTAGGTAAAGCATGCAGTGTTACAAATAGAACACTGCAAATTGTAATTCAAAGAAAATGCTGGGAATATACAGCAGGCTCATCAATGTTTATAACATGAAATGTTACAGTAACATTTTGGAAGCCAATCCTTCATTAAAATAGAAAACTAGAAATCATGCCTTTCAAAATAAATCCAGAGTGGAGGGAGAGAAATCTTGGATTGAGTAGATTTTATTGTAATGCTGAAAATTAATGTAGGCAGAATGATCATTTTAGTGACAGAAGGAAAAGGCAGAGAATAAAAAGTGAGAAAATAATTAATTTGTCGGCTATCTGATGGACAAAAAACATGAACTGAAACTGTCCACTTTATTTCCCCTCCAATCTGGAACCTATTCCCTGTAAGTCATTTTTACGATTCATGTCACTATGTTTGACCCCTTCCAGATTGCCAGGATTAGCTATTCAATTCATTTCTTCTCCTTTTTTTTGTCTAAATAAGTGCTTGGGTATTTGTGGGAGGAAAACTTACTGCCCACAGTACAGTGCAGAGGCATGAACTGCTGCTTGCACAGGGAGACTGTGGAAAAGATTACACCCAGTAACCCAGGACCTGTAACAACAGAAAACAAGAGACCCTCTAGCCCTGATCCCATCCCATTACATGCCCCCCACTCAGCCACCACACCGTGCCCCCCCCCCCCCCAACAACCATTCAAACCCCAATGCTAACCTAAGGGTTGTGTGACCTTGGAACTCAAAAGGCTTTTCAGACAGGGTCACTGACTGTTTTTAAGACAGATATGGAAAAGACTTTTGCTAGGTAGGGAAATCAAGTGTTATTGGGGGTAGATGGGATGGCTGAATTCAAAACACCATCAGATCAGCCATAACATTATTGAATAGGCTTGAGGGCTTGAATCATCTGCTGCTGTATGTTCACATGGCAACAAAAATTTGTTTTTAAGTCAGGCACACTGTAAAATGGTGGTATGGCTTCCATGAACCTTCAACTCGCTTCCATTTACTTCCCAGAGAAAATGGTGTGTGCCAGGTTTGAGGAAGGTGACCTCTGGTAATAGGTTTTTGGTATCATTTTGGATCAGTTAGAGACCTTTTATGCACACATAAAAATTCAAACCCAAGTTTGAAGTAGATCGGACAAAACAGTGAGGTACACTATGTAGCAACTTGAAATAGTTTAATCTAGGTAAGTACGGTTCCAAGACAAGAATAATGGCAGTAAAGATGGTAGTAATTGGATGCCCGGCACAATTTGCCTCCCATATCCAGTGGGTGGTGAAACCACCTGAATGAAGTTGCCTGAAGTCTCCTTCAACTGTTGTCTTTCTCTTAGTTTCCTTGCACAGAAGGATGACGATGAGATTTTCTGGCAACCATCAAAGTGTCTTTCAGTCAGAAACATTCCGATCATTGGGTCAAGTCAGTACCTGCTATAAAAGTACACATGAGGAAAACCCTTCCCTTAACCTGGCAAGTCTAGATGCAAAGCTTCCCAATGGGCATGTCACAACACTCAGTGACAGATCCATAGATTTTCTGCTCTGCTGTGTATTTCTAGCATTTTCTGTTTTTACTTCATTAATTTTGGTGTTGTTATAATATCTTTATGATTTGTTTATCTTTAAACATCACAGGTTTCGATGTTCACTTTCAAGCCTTGGATCCAAATACTTATTTGTACTTCAGGGATTTTACCATCACTATTTTCACATTGTTTCAGCTGATGATGGGTCTCACTGAACTTCCAGGTCCACCTGACATCAAGATCCCTGACATTATCATTGTCCTTTACATGGTGTACATGTGTTTTGGCTTTGTTCTTCTCCTGAATCTTTTCATTGCTTTAATGGGTGATACTCATTATCGAGTCGTCAGTGAACGAAAGTCACTGTGGAAAGCTCAGGTAGTGAATACTGTAATCATCTTTGTCAATGATTTTATTTTTCTGTTAGTTTTTATCAATGTTTGTAATAATATCTGTTGGGAATACGTTCAACTACATTTAGGATTACTGTCAGAAAATTCTTCTTCTCAAAACCAATGATCAATGTATGGAATAGACTTCAAGCAAGGGGGAAACAACCTGTTGCCTTTTAAGAAAGAATTGAACGCTGCAATTGGTGAAGTAAAAGCTGGTTCTGCTGAATGTATGCTCACCATAATTATTATGTGAGCTTATCAATCCAATTACCTAAAAAATTGACAATACATTTAAAATAAGTGTTACTAGTTTCATGTAAATTACAATCAGGATTTCATCAAACCTCCCTATTAAGACAGAATTACAACCACATACATGTAAAATGAATACATTGCCTCCCCGGGCAAGATTTTTTCAGATGGTGGGATATTATCTCTACCCGCTGCCGTACCTCCTAAGAACCAATTGAAGTACATCAGCCTCAAAGAGATTAAATTTACATAACTGGATATGGTGGGCACAGTCTTGTTAGATGTGTGAATCAAAGGTTAGTAGGGGCAAATGAGAATGAGGAATTGAAAAACAAGTAGATCAGCCACTATCTTAATGAATAGTAGAACAAGTTCAAGGGGATGAATGGCCTACTTTTTTTACTTCCATTCAAGGGATGAGGACATTACTGGCTAGGCACCATGTATTGCCCAGACAGCAGTTAAAAGTCAACCACATTGCTATGGGTCTCGGGTTACATGTCAGCCAGACCAGGTAAGGATGGCAGTTTCCTTCCCTAAAGGCCACTGCTGAACTAGTTGGGTTTTTTCCTGACAATCAGTATTGGTTTCATGGTCATCATGAGACTCTTAAGTCCAGATTTTTATGAACTCATTCTGCTGTGGCGAGATTCAAATCCAGGTTCCCAGAACATTACTTGGGTCTTTGGATTAACAGCCCAGCAATAACACCACGGGGCCATCACCTCCCCTCATCTGCTCCTATACCATACCTTCACTTGGATGAAAACCCTGTTGGCCAAACAGACTGGTTGGCAGTTCTGTTGTTCCATCAACCCCTGTGGCAGCAATAGCCAGGACACCATCCAGGACTAAGCAACCTACTCGATTGATACCTTATCCCCACCTTCAACACTCATTCCCTTCACCACTGATACACCATGGCAGCAATGTATACCATCTACAAGATGCATTGCATTAACTTGCCAAAACATCTCGGACAGCACCTTCCAACCTTTCAACCCCAACTGCCTAGAAAGACAAGAGCAGCAGATGCATGGGCACACCACCACATACTAGTTACCCTCAAAGTGATACAGCATCCTGAGTTGGAATTTTATTGCCATTCCTACTTTTTCACTAGGTCAAAATATTTGAATTTGCTTACTAACAGCACTATGGATAACCCTATATCCTAGGATTGCAGTGGTTACAGAAGGTAGCTCACCACCACTTTCTCAGGGGTACTTAGGGATGCGTAATAAATGTTGGACTAGAGAGCGATATGTACATCCCATGAATGAATTTAATGAATGAATGAATGAATGTGAGGGTAGGCAGGGCACCCTAGGCATTGCCTCCCAAGTAATATTTTAGGCAATTCAGAGGCAGGTTGGGAGGGCAGTGGGAAGGCCACCCAGGAAAGATTATGGATCCCTGTCTGCAAATTGACTGAAGGAATAAATTTGGCCCTATCTTCAATGACATTTTCTAATACTTCAAGTGAAATAATGGCTGGACCCAATGCATTAATATGTTACTTCTTCTTTAAAGCTTCCTAGCTGTAGAACAAATAATGTGATTCTGTTAATATTGATATTGTCACTTCAGTTCCAAATTCCTGCAACAACTCTGCACAAATATATATACATTAGGTTCATTGTTGCCTGACTGCTGAAAGGTGTGGAGCAAAAGCCAAGCCATTCATGAAAAGATTTGAAACAACTGCCTGCAGCATCTCTCTGGCATATTGTTCCCTCAAATCAGACATTCAGGGCACTAATTACCACAGCAATTATTACTCCATTTGTGCTCCATTTATGCACCATTTGTGCTGCCTGCTACATGCACACACATGTGTGTGGATCCACGCTATTAATGTCTGGTTCAATGTCTATTAAATGGGTAGGAGCATTCTGGATGCAGAGATGCAAAAAATTACTAAACAACTTGTTGAAGGTCAGGAAGACTGAGCAGCAAGGTTTTCTGTGATGCTGGTCTGGAAGTACTGGAGCAAGTAGTAGAGAGGGTTAAGACATCCTTTTTCCTCTATTAAATAGGAAACTCTTCAGATTTCTACTGAGGAGGAGCTAGATAGAGATTGTAGAAGCTTTGCCCAAGAAAAAGCCTGCAATGCAGCAAAAAATGTGTTAAATTGAATTGCTAAGGTAGAATCTGATAAAATATTAACTGATCTGCCCAGCGTCACTTCCTGCCTTACTAAATGACAAAACTTGAGACACTGCACCCTCCTGTCCCTAACCCCACACACAATTCTACTCTATCTTGCATTCACTGCACCATACCTCACTGAGCATCATTTTCCTTATGCGGGATCTTTACACCCTCGTGGAGGAGAGTACAGTTGATACTCGAATTTGCATTGCCAGCCAGTGTGCCTGTCTCATCCCTGAGTCACTTCCCTGGAGGCAGTGTGCCGGGGCAGCAGGAAGCCAATTTAGCCTGTTAATGGTTGTTCTGGAATCTTCCAGGAAGCTAACAGGTCCTTGAAGTTGGAGGCAGCTTATCTGAAAGCAGGTCAGTCTGCAGTAGGGTTCTGGTGACTGAACTTCCACAGAAATCTTTAAATTTAAGGTTGAAAAGAAGGTGCTTCCTTCTTGGGCCGCCATCTCTCAACAGTTGAATGGTACCCTGTTGCTTCTGAGCTGGATGGTCTCCTATTACTTCTCTAGCTTCATAAATCCACCTGCCATCCATATTAGAGGGCAAGCTTACCCTTTGGCCATTAATATGACAATTTGGAGAAACTCACAGCTGAATGGCTCTTTTCCATAAAGTGTGGTCATCTGACTCCCCCCATTTAACCATGATAACAGGTTTTAAACCCAGTGGAGAGAATTAATACTCTTACTATTATTGCTACCTACACTTACCCATTACTGCACACATGTATACGAGCACACACAGAAATGGCCAGCAATTCCACTGTGGCAGCTGTACCCTCCAAACACCTCACAAGCACCTCACTAGCTCCCTCTCCCTTCCAGATGGAGTTCATGCACAATTCAAGGCAACAAGTTGTCTCTAACATGGGAACAGCCAATTTGCACACCACTTTCCTACTGGAAGAGTGCAATCTGGTCATGGAAGCAGCAGACCAGAGTTTATGGCCACTGGTGACACTGGAGCAGATACCATGTGTGATTTATTTATACCTAATCATTTTCATCAACTTCTCCATCACAAATGCATGCTGCATGATAAACTACAGATGATTTTGGCAAACCCTCTTTCTCTTATCTTCTCTCACACCACAAGAAATCCTAGACCCTTCCTTTCATTTTAAGTGCTGAGATTGTCACCATCCCTCAGCCAACAGAGCAGATATTCCTATAAAAATACTCAATTACATTATCAGTCTCACTCAGGCACCAGTTCTGATATTGACACCCTACAGATTTTAGTGGCTCTGTTTGAGAAGAAATCTGAAGGTGAAGAATTTCTGTGCATTAGTGCAGAGAGTTTGAGCACTGATGCCACTTGTCAAACAACAGCCCTAAATGTTTCACTTGGCTTCTGGGTCTGTTTGTCCACTATTAGATGAGATGGATGGCCTGATAGCTATTATCACTTCCTCCAATGAGGCAGGCTCAATGTTGTGAGTGATTGGATTATTATTAAAATTATTTGGATTCTCCTTCTCCTTTATAGTCAGAGTTTAAATTCAAACTAATGCAATTACTGATAAGATTAATATTTTTCAGATTGCTGCAACAACTCTTCTACTTGAACGGAGACTACCAGCTTGGCTCTGGCCCAGAGCAGGAATACCAGGAGATCTGTTGGGTCTAAACGTAGATAAATGGTATTTAAGGTAAAAATGTACAGCTGTGAGAAGAAATGTTTTCCAGATATTTGCTGCTTGTGAAGAACTATTCATTAAACTTACTTAAAATTTGAAATAAATATGTCAGCCATCGCATGTTTTGGATGCTCTCATTTTGTTTTGTTATCGTTTCTCTGTCCAATGTTTAACAAGTTGACATATTAAACCAGTATCGATTAATCATGAATGTGCCTCTTTAATAGTGAGTACTTTTCCGACCGTTAAACAACAATAGAATGCAGTCGTGTCAGTAGGTATAACTTATTTGGTATCTTAAGGTACTTAAACAAAGAGTTTCTTTTTAACAAAATAATGCAGGTCTTTGTTATATTTTTGCAAAGGTATTTCAAAATTTATAACGTGTCATTTTGACCCAAACTATTTATAATACTGCGAAAAACCAAATTATTACAGGAAGTTAAATAACATGGCATTTTATCATTTATTCAACTACATTACTTTAAAGTTTATTTTTATTGCTATTGCCTGCATAAGGGAACTTCTAGGTAATGAGGCAATACCCAGAAACAAATCATAGTTTACAGGTCTGAGTGAAAACCTATCACAGTGCAGATGTGGAGGGCAGCTCAGTTATGTTTGTTAAAGGCAGTAGTGGTTTGCGACTTATGGCAATTGAACTTTTCTTGTTATCTTCTAGTAGGGTCTGGCAGGGATACCTGAGGCCAAATAGAACTAACGAACAGGGACTGGTTATGTTGTAATTAAGGGATAATTGGGTGAGAATAGGGTGTGTAAATATGGAGAACAAATCATCAGTATGTTAGAGCTTTATGATATGTAAGTTAGAATGAAACTCTGACTAGAAAAATATATATTCATGGATTCTAACTGACCGTTAACTCCAATGACTGTCAACTGTGGCTGTAGATACTCAGTTATTTGCAATTAAATTTAGCTCCAAATACCTGAAATGCTCTCATTTAACTTACCCAGTCTCATCTTTCAATTTCAATTTCCAATTATTTTTTGAGCTCATGATTTGATGTTTCCATTCATTCCTTCCACATTTTCATTTTTTCTATTCATTCCTTCCACATTCCAAAATCTTTCCTAAAGATGTCATTGAGTTAAATAATTACTGAGAAGATTAATACTGTTTCAGATTGCTTGTTTACTTTACACGTGGAACTGGTTGTAGAATTTTAATTTACTCGGTACTATTCTGAAAAGCATTAATCTATGACAAGCTTTCTAATCATCATGATAACTAGTTATAGAGTCATAGAGTCATCAAGATGTACAGCACGTAAACAGACCCTTCAGTCCAACTCGTCCATGCTGACCAAGTATCCTAAATGAATGCAGTCCCACTTGCCAGCATTTGGCCCATATCCTTCCAAACCCTTCCTATTCATGTATCCATCCAGATGCCTTTTAAATGTTGTAATTGTATCAGCCTCCACCACTTCTTGTGACAGCTCATTCCATACACGTACCCCCTCTGCTTGAAGAAGTTGCCCCTTAAGTCCTTTTTAAATCTTGCCCCTTACACCTTAAACCTATGCACTCTAGTTTTGGACTCCCCTACCCTGAGGAAAAGACCTTATCTATTCACACTATCCATGCCCCTCGTGATTTTATAAACCTCAATAATGTCACCCATTCAGCCTCTGACACCCCAGAGAAAATAGTTCTGGCCTATTCAGCCTCTCGCTATAGTTCAAACCCTCCAAAACTGGCAATATCCTTGTAAATCTTTTCTAAACATCCTTCCTACAACAAGGAGACCAGAATTGAATGCAGTGTTCCAAAAGTGGCTTAACCAAAGTCCTGGACAGCTGCAACATGACATTCCAACTCCGAAACTCAATGCACTGACCAATAAAGGCAAGCACACCAAACTCCTTTTTCACTACCCCGTCTACCTGCGTTAGTTCTCAACGCTAGCATTGTAGTGCTTCAGTCTTGCCATTAATTTTCAGACATTTCACTGTATAACCAAAAAAAAACTCTAGTAATGGAATCAGAGTTTAATCATAAACTGTATGAGGAAATTTGTTTTACTCTCATCTGCATGGCTTTTGATATCTTAGTCCAATTTAAACTGATCTGGATTAATTATATCTTTTGATTTTCTAACCAAGGGACAGTGGGAAGGAGAATCAGACAGGATGTGCATATGTAACTAACCCAGGTCTCCACCTCTCCCAAAATATCAAAGTTATATCAAAATACCGAGGTGCCTATGTGAAAGCAGACGTATTGTGTGAGATTACAAGTCAGCCACAACACAGTAGTTTGGCAAAGTGTTCTAACCACAAGCAGTCTGGTTGGAATAAAGTCCATAACATTTGTGTTTCCTTTAGAGAACCAGAGTAAGTGCAGCCTAGAGCTCCAGTGGAGCAAGCAGTGTGAAATTTAGAAGATTGCTCAAGAAACCTCAGGCACACACTCAAAGGGGAACCAGTTAAAAAAAACACTGCTCGGCCTCTTCCTGTTGGCTTTTTAGTCTTTCCTGGACAAACAGAAATACAGTAGCTTCAAATTCCAGCCCAGTTTGTAGTCTGTTCCCTTCAGCACCCTGAATGTTTGAATAGTTGTAATTGCTAGAGGATGAAAATATGTCCCAACTCCTTAAACCTGCTTCACCTGAAAGCTACAGTTAGTTTTGATCCTCCATCTGCAATGACAAGCTGATTACTAAGATATAACATGTTTATGCTGCAACAAATTGAGAGGAAATGAAGGTTAGAACAATGATCTTGAGTTAAAGTACTTCAGGTCTGTACTTTGGTGGAGCAGGTGTGTTTCTGGCCCAGAGTTTATATCAGTCATGGTAACCATGTCAGTGGTAACACACTGCTTCTGAGTCAGAAAGTTGTGTGTTCAAGTCCCACTTCAGAGGCTTGAACACAATAATTCAGGCTCATACCCCAGTGCATTATTGAAGGAATGCTGCACTGACTGTTTCCCAGATGATCTAATAGATACACAATCTGCACTCTTGTTGGATGTAAAGTATCTCATGGTGCTGTTTCACAAAGGAACAGAAAACTTATCCACGGTGCATTGGCCAAAATGAATCCTTTAATCAACATCACTGAAAGCGGATTATTTATTAACCATTGCATTGCTGTTTTAGGGAGCTTGGTATGTGTAAATTAGCTGTTGTGTTCCCCACATTTGAGCTGTGATGAAATCTGGTCAACCTTTTTATGATGTCCTGAAGTAATGAAACAGACATATAAAAGCAAGTCTGCCTTTTATTTAATGTCCTACTCAGAGGCTAAGAGTTAAGAACAGCCTTACAGTTTAGCTAAGTGAAGGGTAGTGTTTTGCAGGGTTTTTTTTGGGTCAGTTCTGTTCACCATGTATGTAAGGGATCTGAGTGAATAAGACTGCCATTTGCAGACAATACCAAAATGGTATCATGCCTTTTAGAAAATCAAAGGATATTGCAAAGGTATTTAAATAAAATGGAAGTAATGTGCATAAAAAGTGAAAGATGGAATCCAATATCAGTAAATGTGAAATGATGCATTTTGATAAACTTGACAGCGGTAATGACACTCTGAATGGAAGTAGATGCAGTAGTATGGAAGAGGAGAGGGACGTGCAAGTGAAGGCTTACAAAATGTTAACATCATTATAAAAGTGCTGGTAGACTTTTGTTTTATTGCAAGGTTTACAATTTAGAAGTATGGAATATAATGATGAGCTTTATGAAAGCTTAATAAATCCTTAGTTAAAGTGTTGTGTCCTATTTTGGACTATGAGAAGGATTCCTTAGTGGGTAAGATACAGATTCATTATAAAACTGTCCAAAATGAATAAATATAAGCATAAAACACCTTCCATTAGAAAAGTGCAGTTGCAGATGTAATGGAAGTGTTTATAATTATAAATTTATGTGATCCAGTATTTGGCATAAGACTGTTCTTAGCAATTGAAGGGTCACAGATGCAAGGTTAAGGACTGAAGCTTGACTCCCAAGTTAGGAGCACAAAGTAGGACAAGTTTCTGACTCTACAGACCCAACACAGGAGAAGGTGCTCTGGATTTTCATTATTTGAGGTGGCAGTGGTGTGTTTGCTGGTAGGTACAGGGGGGTGTTGGTGGGAGGCGGATGGTGACAGATAGCAGGGTGGTGTCCACCACTGCTAAGGAGAATACCAAGGCGACAGAGGGGCTGTTGGCTGCAGAGGCAGACTGTGGGAAAAGGCATCTTGGCAATTTATCCTGGGGACAAACCCTTTGTCCTTACACCCTGAATGTATCAGAACTCATGCTGAGATGAACTACTATAAAGTTTTAATTGTCTATTGAGGAATTTACCAGTTAAAAATACATTCATTGTAAAAATTATTTCACTTCAATTAATGTACTCCCACTACTTAATCCTCAATAAAAACAAACACTTGAATTCATTGCCCCACTTTAAAGCCTTTAAAAGCACTTAGTGATTATCACACAGTGAGCAGACATGCACTCTACTGTGATAAAGATAGGTTGTGTCATAGTGGTGCAGTAGAAGTCATTTAATGATAGTCCTGAGGCTTAGGTCAACAGACAAGGGTGAAACAGCAAACAAATTGTTTTTATACACTGCAAACGGCTCTTTCAAAACATTAAGTGCCAGGACATTGAAATGCCATGACAGCTTGACAGTTCCTTTGATAAACTGACAGTTAGCTTGTTATATTGGCAGATGCTTTTACAACTTGACAGTTCCAATGGGTTTATTCATGTTGTATACACATTCATGCCTTCCCTTAACAATGGTGGGTTTGGGAGTGACACTTCCACATTCATGTCTTTGGTGCCATTTTGACTATGTTGGGAATCCTCTTCATTGTGGTAAAAATGCCAGCTCGGCTTAAATATTTGAATTAGAACAGAGGACAGGTGAAATGGAGTTGTCAAGCTGTGGAATTTAATTTGAGTTAAAGGCAGGATTATCTTAAATGTATAAGATTAGGCAAGAAAGGATGTGAGAATGGTGTGGATAAATGTACGTTAAACCATTTGTTGATGTGAAGGATAACCTATCTCAGTGACAAAAGTCACATGACACCAGGTTGTAGTCCAACAAGTTTATTTGAAATCACAAGTTTTTAGAGCATAACCCCTTCATCAGGTGAAGTGAGAGAGAAGCACACAGAACACAGAATTTGTGGGCAGAGAGATTAAGGGCAGAGAGATGAAAAGTTCATACAAATGGTGTGAGTGGAGTGTCGAATAATAAGTCTCTATAGGTGATCAAAAGTGTCAAAAGATGCAAGTAAAGTGTCAACAGCTGAATAACAAGCAAGGGGATGACCTATAATCCAATTAAATGAGGCAGAGAGAAATTTAAAATAAGATGGTGCTGGAGACAAACCTAAAGACTGGAATAACATGATAGGCATAAGAGTTGCTTGCCAAGGGTCTAACGAAAGTGATAAGTAATTCAAAACTGTACAAATTATTAATGTGGAGATATCATAATGATGAAGGGGCTACACTCTAAAAGCTTGCGATTTCAAATAAACCTGTTGGTGTATAGCCTGGTGTCATGTGACTTCTGACTTTGTCCACCCCAGTCCAACATTGGCACCTCCACATCATGGCTATCTCCATGAACCTGTTGGCCTGTTTTTGTGTGCCAACATGCATATAATAGTTTGTGGAATCGCATCAATTTTTCTAAATTTAGTGTTGGCAGACAGCAATATTCAGCATTGAACATGATTCACAGACTTGGGTCTTAAATAGTTGTCGATCCTAGAAAATGGTAGTGAAGAAAATGAGGCCAGAGCAACATTGTTGCTACTGCAAATACAAACTTTCAGCATGTTATTACTTTCTGACCAGAGAACAAGTTACAAGGGACGTAGGCATTGCTTGGATGTTGAGAAATAAAGAACTCCTGCTGGTAACAATATGATGATTGAGAGATGTGACTAGAAAGTGAATGTGATGAAGGAGGCAAGAGATTGAGAAAAGGACGGAGAGACAATTAGAACAATAGAGAAAGGAAATGAATGATAAAGCAGAAGTAAAGGTTAACTGATATAAAGAGAGAGAAAAAAATCAAGTGAAACAGCATTAACAAGAAAGTGAATGAAAGAAAGGTCAGATGAAATGAGAGATGGATAGATGAAAGGAGAGTGAAAAATGAATGTGAGGGAAATGGAGTAAGAAAATATTTTGGGAGATTTTGAGAAACAAGCAGAGAGCGAAAAGGAGAGGAAGACGGTAAGAAAGAAAGGGGTAATGAGAACATGTGTTGAGTTATCCTGAAGCAGTTGGAAACTATTCACTTATTAACCATGGTGTTGTTTTTAACATAATGATTTGACAGTATAGTTTTCACTGTTTTTGCTGTAGGCAGGAATCTCTCAAGTTTCCGGAGTGTTATCAACAAGGTGAAAGAGTAATTATTAGTCTGTTACATGAAACCATAAAACAAAATGTGCTACAGCAGAGAATGAGACCATGTAGCCCCTGTCAATGCCAGCTAAATGACTAGCTATCCATTCCAATTCCTGTTTGCAGTCCCACTCTGTAAACCTTACAAGTAACAGTGCTTCCCTGATTCAAGATTTGGCAGTAACACTGTTATTACTTGTGAGGACATGTTTACACAAAGCCTGTAGAATCTCGCTTTTGAAAGCCTCCCACTGACTTTCATTAACTACAACCTGTCCACCTTTGTCAGATCATCTCTCAACTTTGTAAAGTCTACCTTTCTACAACTTAAAACTTTTACTTCTGTTCTAACTTGTTCCTTTCCACAATAATGTTAAATCTGATTTTATTACGATCACTACCCAAAATAGTGATTGACTTCTACTGCATCCATCTGCCCAGCCTCATTGCCCAAGACTAATTCTAGAATTGCTCCCTCACTCATTATGCTTATTACATGCTGGTTTAAAAAAATTTCTTCTGCATGTGGCTCAAGAATGTGTGCCCTCTGTGTCCTTCACACTGTTAGTGTGCTGGTTGATATTTGGCTAGGTGACGTTCCTAACTATTATTGCCCTATTGTTTTTGCACTCAGAAATTTGCTTTTTTAATTTGAGTTCAACCCATGTTTCCTAGACTGTCACCCACATGTTGAACTAGGCAGCAAAAGAATTTACAAGATATTTGTTGTACATTTTGTAGTTTATTACAAATATCAGTTTCCACCTTTCTCTGCTGGATTCTTTCCCTGTTCAGAAGCCAAACTCTACTGAGAAAGAACTCCGCTTTATTTTAAATTAAAGAAACAAATGACAAAAACTGCCCCTAAAACAATACCCAGAACAAAAAAAAATGAAAGGGAGAAACTAAGAGAGTACAAAATCTGAATAATGTTGGGAGGAGGAAATGAATCACCCCTGCCCCTGCAGCACTCATCAATTCCAAAAAGCTTCAAGGGTTAGCAAGCAAGGTAGACTCTGGGGAGTCTTGTACTACCTGCATAATTCCCTTGGACTGTCTGATTGGTACCCATTCCATTGTTTGTACATTTCTAACTTGTGCTGTAGACACCTCCCTAATATGTTCACCATGTAGTCCTCTGCTTCACGAATGTATAACAGTGACTCCAGCTGCCGCTGAAGTTCTGAAACCTGGAGCTCCAGCAGCTGGTGACCCTTCCTATAAATGTGTTTATCTGGGACATATAATGTGTCCATGACTTCACACAAAGCACAGTTTAAACCACATGGCCAAGCTAACCTGCGATCCAGTAACTTTAAAACTATTTAATAATATGAAAGGTAGAACAACCTATTAATACCCACCAATCAGCTTCTTTCCCTGTACTGTGGCAAGAGCCAACTACACTAAGGCTAAAAACTATGGATAAAGAAAGGAGCACCTTTTCACCCCTCACCAAACTCACACATTACAGTTTCTGGTATATTTAAAGAAATTGCACATTTTTCTGTAAATTTGAGTTAAAACCATTGGACCATAACTACATGAAAATACTCCCCTTCACGTCTTAAACTGGTAGACTTTATAATTACGAAAGGAAAACCTGACAACTCAGGGCCCAATCATTTAGGATTTAGATGAGGAGAAATTCCTTAACTCAAAAGATTGCAAATCTTTAGAATTTTCCATTCTAAGGAGTTTTCAATATGCCATAATTGAATATATTTAAGCCTATGATACACAGATCTTTAGCCTGTCAAAGATACGGGGATATAGGGATAAATCACACAAGTGGGCAGGAAAGTGAAGTTGAATCTGAAGATCAGCCATAAACATGATAAGTGGTGGAGCAAACTTGACATGCTGTACAAAGTTTGTAAAATCTTAAGGGACATGGTTAGGGTGAATAGCCAAGGACTTTTCCTCTGGGTAAGGGAGTCCAAAACTAGAATTTAAGGTGAGAGGGGAAAGATTTAAAAGGGACCTAAGGGGCAACATTTTCATGCAGAGGGTAGTGCGTGTATAGAATGAGCTGCCAGAGGAAGTGATGGAGACTGGTACAAAATAAAACATTTGGAAGGTATCTGGATGGGTATACAGGGTTAACAGGGATATGGGCCAAATGCTGGCAAATAGGACTAGATTAATTTGGGATATCTGGTAGGCGTGGACGATTTGGACCAAAGGGTCTGTTTCCAAGATGTACAGGTCTATGACTCTGACTCTATGACTTATCGGAAATAACACTGAAGGATTTATTACCCGTTCCTCAAGTATCACACTTGTCTTAAAAAAGTAAGTTTCTCAACTAGGTCTTAAGTAATTAATATTTGTTGTGAATGGAAAAAGCTACTTGAGATATAAGCATTCTAATAAATATGCTTAAGCCTTCTCACATATTCTGAATTGTTGAATTCCAAAAGTGGCATGTGGACAGGATCTGAAAAATTATGGCTACTTTAATAATAACAAAGTTGCATCATGTATTTTTCTTCCATAACCTGTACCTTAATGTGGATTACTCAATTTTATTTTAAAGAGTCGAAGAAAGAAGTGACTACCAAAAGGCAAGGAAGAGGTCTGAAAATGAGGAGAAAGAAAATGTAACCCATCCGAGGAAAAACAGAAGCGCCTACCGTTGGAAACTCATCCATAAAAACATTTCAAAAAGTCTTAAAAAGAATGACGAAGCATGTGATATGACTACTTTGTAAACTTTGATCAGTGTAACACTACAGGTATTGGTTTTCAGGACCACATAATTACTTTTCTGAACATAATGAAACCAGGCAAGACCAATGTCCTGTTAGACAATGGGCAGTTCTTCCTCAGGTGTAATCACTTGCATTCAAAAAGATATTTAAAATTTTAGTGAAGCTGAATTTCAACAGATCCATTAAAATTCTAAATGTTTTTGAATGTGATTTAACCAATGCTACAACTTAGACAACTCAAGGTGGATGTTGTTAGATATTATATTGTTTGTACATTAAGATTGGATAGCCGCTTTAATAGATACCCAGAATCAATTTTCACAAATGTAACTAGAAAATCTATTGTCATTTGCAAAGTATAGTATTGCAAAGTGGAACCTAATATTAAGTGACTGCAGTAGAAATATTTCAAAGAAATAAGACTACAATAATACAAAGTGTCAGATTTTAAATGAGACCAAGGGGGCCTTTGTGCATTTATAAATTATAGCAGTTTTGTTGTAACAGTTTTTAGATCACATCTTAAAACTAGGATGATAAAACAGCTTTCAGTATGAAGTTACTATCACACAGTTTCTAAATGATCTGTGAAATGTAACACAGGATGTTACTGAACACAGAACAAGAATGAAAGTTTTTTTATATATAAAATGTAAGTAAATAGAAAATTATAATCTTATACAGTATTTAACATAAGGTACAAATGCTACTGTATTTGAAGGGGTAACACTGCTGCTGACTGTATTGTAACACTATGTACCAAAATAAACCTCAAACAAGATTTTACTGAAAGAATTGAGAAACATACAGTGACTCTGTATTAATAAGTTGCAGAAAGTCCAAACAGAAAATGTACCTACAGTTTGAAAGCTGCAAAGTAAAATGTTATGTTCAACGATTCAGATGTTTGAATACAGTAAGCATTGACACAATTCAAGAATAAGACAGTTATTATATATCTGCGTCATTCTAAGTGCTAAAATGTTCTTCAATCTGATTAAACCTACAGTATGACTTGCACAACTGAGCAATGGGAATTGGGAGTAATTCAGGTAGGCTATGACCATTCTAAATATATTGAAATTCTATGGCTACTTTTCTGAACAGTGCTTTCTTTGCCGAGGTCAGTAGTATGAAGCGTGGCACATTTTGATGCAAACTCACAATTAACAAATAGGCAATTCAAATTAGTTTGCATCTCTCATCCAATGGCACTTTTGTCACTATAGTTGTCAAAGAATGGATATTAATTTTGTAGCTCATGAAAATAAATGCCTGTGGAATTGCTCCATAAAGTTGCAACTGGTTTGTGAACTTAAAATACATCTAACAGGCTCAGTGCTCTTCTTCTATGATACAGAGTAAAGGCAACACCATGCTTCAAATCCAGTCCTTAAAATAGCACACTCCACTGTGCAATGTAACTTTTTCCCATTACATCCCACAATTACCATTAGATCCTTAATTGACTTTGTCAAATTAAGTTAAATTGGGGCCTATTTTTAAATGTCCAAGTTAATTAGCAGCTGCAGAGGCTACATCAAATAATATCATCCAAGAATCTTTAGTGAGAAGACTTTAATCCCATCAATCTGGGTTGGATTTCACCCAGGTCCCAGAAATTAAAAATGATGCAGCACCCAGTTGCACCAGATTTAGCTTTTCTTTATCATTTTCCAGCTTACGTACATTTTGAGGCCTCCCTCAGGTTCCTCCTTTCAATGCTGAAGAATTTAATTAATCCCACGCTAGCCTTAGAGCTCAATCCCTCGGCAGCATGGATCAGCATACTCTGTACTGCCTTTGCATTACTTGGCACTACCATTTCTGCAGGTCATGTAGAATGCTCTTTCCAGAAAGGACAAGCATCTCTGCAGTCCACACCACAGCCCCCAGCCGCCATACTTCAGATTCAGTAAAACTAGACGGTTCATCCAGCCTCACACCCTATGTCATTCCGTTAACAATCTTGTCTATTTTCTTGGATATGTGAGAGCTGATATTCTTTCCCCAAACATTGCAGAATAGAGACAGTGAAGTACAGACCCAAGAGTATTGGGATTTCCTGTCTATGTCTGTTATTGTGATGTGGATGCATCCTACCTTCTAGCAGGATCGAGGGATAGTAAAATGATGGTGTGGTTGAGAGAGATACAAGGATTTTGCAGCTTTTTGCCGGTCTCTGAAAACAGAACCTTCTGGCTGCCTAGGTAGGAGTGAAAATGAACTAAAATACACTTGACAGATGCTGCCCCTAATCCCTCCTGTCATCTAGGGGTCTGGAGGCAATTCATAAATATGCTGTGATAGACTCTCAATCCTACATGCATAAATGACAGTCAGCCTGGGAGTTAAGGATGCCTTCTTCAACCTTTCACAAAACTGCAGTTGCAATCTCATTATCTGCCTATCTCCAACACACTCCTCAAATGTTAGAAATTCAAAGCAATGTAAAAGAAGCAGAGACATAATAAAATGATCTCCATGCCTTTAACATTTGCACCTGAGATATAACTGTTCTCTGGGATCATCGTCTCAGTGGCCTTGGATTCATGCATTGTTTGCAGCATTTAATTATATCTCTCCATCTGTATAGTTTTTAAACTTCTTTACTGGATCATCACTCCATTTTTTTATTAGACGTATTAACCAACAGGACAAATCATCAACTCCTTTGTTAGAAATCTGTCCCACATCCTTCTGTTTCTGTGTATATTTAAATTTGTTCTCTTGAATGTAGAAGAACTCATGTAAAAACAGATTCAAGATGAATAAATGTTAGAAATCTTAACCATATTGTTAAGTTGTTAATCAGGCTGTCACATAGTCAAATGAGAAACTATTTTCCACAATGTAATGGAACAATGCCACAAGAACATGTGTTAGAAGTTTGCAAAAAATACACTTTGTGAACCTTAGTGCCATTGACCAACAGCTGCTGGATACAAGTCTAATAGCTATCCATTTCCTTACTATTAGCTGCATATACAGCAATTCAATGAGAATGATTATCCCGAGCATTGGGATGTATATTTAAGGACAACCATGGTAAATGTACTTGACAATTACAATGCTGCTTTGAATAGTGATTATCATCATAATCTGGAGACATAAAAAACAGAACTCTGGCGTTTATTACAATGCTCTCCATTTAAAGCAAGTCCTAACTACCAACAACTGATGTGTAAGACATCAAACCTCACCAAAGTCAATCCCAGTACATTGTATGCACGTAGGCTTCTTCATCACACTGGACAAACATTCACTTGCTAACATCATCACATTTCTGACAAGTGATCCAAAGCCTTTAAATGTGCTATTTCATTATTTCAACAAAGTGCAACACAACAAGGCCATAACGACGACTTGACGTTTCTTAGCACCTTTGAGATAGTAATATATTTTAAGGCGCTTTAAAAACTTTATCAATCAAAATTTTACACCAGGTTTTATAAGGAAATAGTGACCAAAAGCTTAGTCAAAGGCCACATTCAAAGCTTCAGCAAATTTATGTGAAAATTTCAAATCTGCTCCATAACATACCACGCAGTAAAACTTGCATTCTATCTGACAATGGGTGGTGCAGTGGTTAGCACTGTTGCCTAACAGTACCGGGGACATAGGTTCAATCCCAGCCTTGGGTGAGAGGCTGTATGAAGCATTGTCTGTGTGTCTGCATGGGCACAATTGGGTACTCTGGTTTCCTCCCACAGTCCAAGGATGTGTGGGTTAGGTGGATTGGCCATGGGTTACAGGGTTAGGGTAGGGGAATGGGTCTGGGTGGGATGCTCTCCAGAGGGTTGGTGTGGACTTGTTGAGCTGAATGGCCTGTTTCCACACTGTAGGGATTCTATATATTAAAAAAAAATGCATCTCTAAATTGGTATTTTGAGTTGTTCCTATAAAGGAAAATAGCCTTATATAAATAGAATAGAAAATAACCATAGGGAGCCATTGTCAGCAAGGTCCATATTCTCAACAGCATGAACAAGAGTTTCACTGTGCACCGGTTAATTCCAGATATAAAATCCAATAGTTTTATATTTTACATAAGAGGTAATAGCCTCCATAGGATGCAGAGGTGTTAGCATGATCTTTAACTCTTTGAATTTCTCACTCTGCTTGGTCAACATTAAGTAAGTTCATAATTTGTCTACAGAGCATAGAAAAATACTTGAAAATAATCTTCAAAACACTGGCACAGACCAAGTGTTATTTCTTAGCTGTAAAAATAGTAGAAAATACATTGTAACCAGGAAGACAGGCACCAATTTTTGCCTTGTATTTACAATTATGATTACATATATAATAACATAAGTTGAATACTCGTATTTATTTAATGATAAAATGATTTTTGACATATTTCTTTCCACATGACGATTGCTTATCAGATGAGATCCTCGAAATTTTATTTAATTTTGTACACTCAGTGCAACTTCACATTTATCTTTGTAGCCACTCTCTATGAAAAGCCAATTGAATGTTGTCCGTGAGTGAGCGTGAGATAGAGGTACAGATAAGTAGACAGATTATGGAAAGATGTAGGAGCAACAGGGTGGTGGTGATGGGAGATTTTAATTTTCCCAACATTGACTGGGATTCACTTAGTGTTAGGGGTTTAGATGGAGCAGAATTTGTAAGGAGCATCCAGGAGGGTTTTACAGAGCAGTATGTAAATAGTCCAACTCGGGAAGGGGCCATACTGGACCTGGTGTTGGGGAATGAGCCTGGCCAGGTGGTTGAAGTTTCAGTAGGGGATTACTTTAGGAATAGTGACCACAATTCCGTAAGTTTTAGAATACTCATGGACAAAGACGAGAGTGGTCCTAAAGGAAGAGTGCTAAATTGGGGGAAGGCCGACTATAGCAAAATTCGGCAGGAGCTGGGGAATGTGGATTGGGAGCAGCTGTTTGAGGGTAATCCACATTTGATATGTGGGAGACTTTCAAAGAGAAGTTGATTAGAGTGCAGGACAGACATGTCCCTGTGAAAATGAGGGATAGAAAGGGCAAGATTAGGGAACCATGGATGACAGGTGAAATTGTGAGACTAGCAAAGAGGAAAGGGGAAGCATACATAAGATCTAGGTGACCGAAAACAGACAAAGCTTTGGAAGAATATCAGGAAAGTAGGACCAATCTGAAATGAGGAATTAAGAGGGCTAAACGGGGTCATGAAATTTCTTTAGCAAACAGGGTTAAGGAAAATCCCAAAGCATTTTATTTGTACATAAGGAGCAAGAGGGTAACTTGAGAAAAGGTTGGCCCACTCAAGGACAAAGGAGGGAAGTTATGCAAGGAGTCAGAGAAAATGAGTGAGATTCTTAATGAGTACTTTGCTTCAGTATTCACCGAGGAGAGGGACATGACGGATGTTGAGGTTAGGGATAGATGTTTGATTACTCTCGGTCAAGTCGGCATAAGGAGGGGGGAAGTGTTGGGTATTCTAAAAGGCATTAGAGTGGACAAGTCCCCAGGTCCGGATGGGATCTATCCCAGGTTACTGAGGGAAGCAAGAGAGGAAATAGCTGGGGCCTTAACAGATATCTTTGCGGCATCCTTGAGCACAGGTGAGGTCCCGGAGGACTGGAGAATTGCTAATGTTGTTCCCTTGTTTAAGAAGGGTAGCAAGGATAATCCAGGTAATTATAGACCGGTGAGCCTGACGTCATTGGTGAGGAAGCTGCTGGAGAAGGTCTTGAGGGATAGGATCTATTTACATTTGGAAGAAAATGGGCTTATTAGTGATAGGCAGCATGGTTTTGTGCAGGGAAGGTCATGTCTTACCAACTTGATAGAATTCTTTGAAGAAGTGACAAAGTTGACAGATGAGGGAAGGGCCATAGATGTCATATACATGGACTTCAGTAAGGCGTTTGGTCAGGGTCCCCATGGTAGGCTGATGGAGAAAGTGAAGTCGCATGGGGTCCAGGGTGTACTTGCTAGATGGATAGAGAACTGGATGGGCAACAGGAGACAGAGAATTGTAGTGGAAGGGAGTTTCTCAAAATGGAGAACTGTGACCAGTAGTGTTCCACAGGGATCCACGTTGGGACCACTGTTGTTTGTGATATACATAAATGATCTGGAGGAAGGTATAGATGGTCTGATTAGCAAGTTTGCAGATGACACTAAGATTGGTGGAGTAGCAGATAGTGAAGGGAACTGTCGGAGAATGCAGCAGAATATAGATAGATTGGAGAGTTGGGCAGAGAAATGGCAGATGGAGTTCAATCCAGGCAAATGCGAAGTGATGTATTTTAGAAGATCCAATTCAAGAGCGAACTACACGGCAAATGGAAAAGCCCTGGGGAAAATTGATGCACAGAGAGCTCTGGGTGTTCAGGTCCATTGTACCCTGAAGGTGGCAACGCACGTTGATAGAGTGGTCAAGAAGGCATACAACATGCTTTCATTCATCAGACAGGGTATTGAGTACAAGAGTTGGCAGGTCATGTTGCAGTTGTATAGGACTTTGGTTCGACCACATTTGGAATACTGCATACAGTTCTGGTCACCACATTACCAAAAGGATGTGGATGCTTTGGAGAGGGTGCAGAGGAGGTTCACCAGGATGTTGCCTGGTATGGAGGGCATTAGCTATGAAGAGAGGTTGAGTAGATTAGGTTATTTACATTAGAAAGACGGAGGTTGAGGGGGAACCTGACTGAGGTCTACAAAATCATGAGAGGTATAGACAGGGTGGATAGCAATAAGCTTTTTCCCAGAGTGGGGGACTCAGTTACTAGGGGTCACGATTTCAAGGTAAGAGAGGAAAAGTTTAAGGGAGATATGCATAGAAAGTTCTTTATGCAGAGGGTGGTGGGTGCCTGGAACACGTTGCCAGCGGAGGTGGTAGAGACGGGCACGATAGCGTCATTCAAGATGCATCTGGACAGATACATGAATGGGTACGGAGCAGAGGATACAGATCCTTGGAAAATAGGCGACAGGTTTCGATAGAGGATCTGAATTGGTGCAGGCTTGGAGGGCCAAAGGGCCTGTTCCTGTGCTCTAAGTTTCTTTGTTCTTTGTTCTAATAGCTACAAAATGGTTCATTTTCAGTCCTGGCTTCTGGTCGCATTTCAGTTAGAATTGCCAACACACCCAGATTGACTGGGCATTATCTGGGCCTTGGTATAGCAGCCTGGGAGAGAAATACAGCACCATGCAGGTTGCAACTGCATGCCCCCACTATCTATCTTTGCAATTCCTGCCTTCACCAGGCTACCTGCTTATCATGTTAAAAAGCAGTCTTAAATTCCCTCAGTAGATCCCACCCTATCACCATAACACTTATCTGAAATGCAGTTTGCTGCACTTTTGGTGAAAGTAATGCACATGAAACAGTAAAATTCCTCATTCTGTTTTCTGAAAATTTCAAAGTTCTGTCTTTCTGCCAGCAGTATGCGACTGTCAGGTGAGCGTAAACAGTAAATTACACAGTGAGGTGATAGAAGTCTAAGGAATCCTCTTTGTAAGTCTTCTTTCGCATTGCAGAATTGCTAACAGCAACTTGCATTTACACGGCATGTTTAACGTAGAAAAACACTCCCAAGGCACTTCAAAGGAATGCTGTTAAACAAAACTGAGCCACATAAGAAGAAATTAGAACAAGTGATGAACAGCTCCAACAAAAAGGTAGGTTTTAAGGAACAGCTTAAAAGTGGAGTGAGACACAGAGTAGTTTAAGGATGGAATTCCAGAATCAGAGGTAGACTGAAATTAGGGTTGCTCAAGGTACCACAGATTTGGAAGGGCGTAGATAGTCAGGAGTGTTCTGGGTGTGTAGGAATAATTGAATAGTCTTAAATAATGCTTAACTAATGTAACCTTCTGCAATTCTTTGTTCATTTACAGTCTATAAATAATTTAAATATAGTGAGGTAATACAAATATATATGTCAGCAATGTAGGAATAAAGCTACTTTCATGATTATTAAATCATGATGTTTGTCATTCCAAAGTGGCAATATCATTTAATCCCTCCTGCCTACCACATGACCACAGACTTCTGCCACTGCCTCTTTCCCTGCCACAGTACCAGCTTAAAGTCAGTCTAACATTTTCCACTTCTGATCGAAATTCATCAATTGAAGCATGAACTCTTTCTATCTTCATGGGGGTCATCTAACATGCAGCTCAATATTTCCAAAATTCTCTGCTTTTTGCTTTTGTTTCAAATTGCCAGCGTCCAGAGTATTTTGCTCAACAATGGAGATAATCTCTTTGGCGGGATCTATAGATCGGTCAGCAATTTTGATTTTCTATTTAGCAATAATTATGGCTTTTAGCCCAAACAGATTATCCAGAAATACAAGGATTTATACTGTTAGGCAGGCAAGAGAACTGCACTTAGTTCACACCTCTCACCTTTGACTGCTGACCTGTTCTCCCGATCACTTCCGTCTCCCCACTGTCCCCAACCACCTCATCTACCTCCATGCTATCTGCAGCTTTACAGCATTGCTTCCCAGCGTTCTCCCACTGTGATCCCATTTTCACTTTGAAACTTGTCATGACGCCTCACTGAGAAATGTGAAACTGAGGGGGCAGGATGGGATGGACACTGTCAGTACAGACGCTTTTAGAGAAGGAGCAAGCTGTTAGAATTTGATTATAGCTCCTTGGTAGCCATTGCTGCCTCAGAGCTTTTGACTCCAAAGTATCAGTTCCCGCCTCACAGAGGTCTCAATCCCTATTTAGTGGCACCCTGCCATACAGTCACACTTGTCTTGTTTTCGTGACCACAGCCTGGCACCTCCTCACAGCTGATTCCACCCTGTCAGGTGACTGGGAAATCTCTTTCTTTTGAGTAGGAACTCTAACAGTTTCCCACCAGCTTGAGACAGCTGGCAACAACAAACATGAACAGAAAATACTGGAAACAAAATGCAAGTCAGCTGCCATTTGTAAAAAAAAGGACAACCACCATAGTAAGCATTAGCTGGCCTTCTTCACAACATGGAGATGTTACATATAAACAACTTATAAGGACCAAACAGCAGGGGAAACCGCCTATATGTCTAAAGACAAAGAATGAGCTGTTCAACTGTTTGGATGGAAATCAGGAGGTGGTTGTTTTTCAGAACTGGTAGTTTTGCCACAATAATGCCATGATGAGGGAAAACCAGAAAATAAAAGATGTGTGCACATTTCAGAAACAGGTTTGTAACATTGGATCGCAGTGGGGTAGGGGCAGGAAGCATGATAACTTTGCAAAGGTGAGTAGGCTCAAATAGGCTAGGATTGTAGTAGAAGTCAAAGACAAATCTAGACATCACACCAGACTTCAGGGACTGACTTTTTAACAGGGTGGGGTCCAGACTAAAACTAGGTGGGTGTACAATCTGGTGCTGATATTGGATCTATGCTGTTTGCCTTTACAGCCTCAACACAGACTTACTACAATGCCGTGACTTATGTACTGGTCACTGCAATGGGGTCAGGGTGGGAAGGGAGGGCATGGCAGATCAAATGAGGAACCTCTCCCTGCCCCATTTAGACCCAAAGTGGGATTGATCCCAGAGCTGTGGCCACTGACCTTGCTCTGGTGTTAGATCTCCTCCAAGATCATGGCAAACAGCTCACTTCCCCTAGTCCTTCACTTTCTGTGCCCTCACATTGGCAGCTCCCACTCTGGCCTTGTGGGGTTGCCTATTTCTAAGAGTTGGAAGGCTGGTCATCACCCAGAGCCCGAGGATGGCTCATTGCTCTGTGGCTGAAGCTTCCTCAAACAGAGGGTGTGTGTTAAACTAGCCCACATTTCCCCAATTCACAAGCCCTGGTTGAAAATTAAGGTTCTGGTGTTATAAACCATAATACTTGTCATGTAATGACAATGTGCAGTGTCCAAACAAGCAGAATACACATAACCAGTAGCCATCAACTAACATCAGCTATAACCCTTTGACTTCCAAAGCTACCTTGCCTACACTTGCTGATGCCCTTCACCCTCAAAGGCATTAATTCCACTTCTTCATTTCCACTGTTTCTGTTGCATCTGTTTGTTTTTATCAAGCGAGGATTCCACACCATCCCCAGCCAGCCCTCACTGCATTGTTGACGGTTTCTGCAACATTTCCCACAGTTCTGCTGCTATCCCTTCCTCTTTGCCCCAGAACCATGATCAGTTTTTCCATGTTCGCACCTTCCATCCCATGAGCATCCACATTTAATGGGACAGTTTCTGGCATTTCCTGCACCTCCAGCATGATCCCCCACCAAATACATCTGCCTCTTCCCTCCCCTTTCATCTTTGTTCACTCCTCTGTTACGTCCAACAATCCTTTCCCTTCCCATCTTTCCATGCAAACGTAAGAGATGTAATTCTTGCTTTTTACTTCCTCATTTGGAAAGACACAAAACACTCCTTCTAGGTGAAGCAGAGACGTATTTGTACTACTTTCAATGTAGTTTACTCTGCACTCAATGTAGTCTCCACTCTACTGGGGAGACAAAACACAGGGTGAGTGATTTGCAGAACACTTCTGTCCTGTCTATAAACATGATCCCAAGCTTCAAGGGGCCTTTTGTTTGCATTTTGCATTCGCATTGATGTTTTCCTCCTCAGATGACCACATTTCAAGGAAGATTTGTGATTAGGCAAATGAATTTTAGTGATAATTTGAACTGAACAAGCATAATATCAAGAGCGTTGGGTGCAATTTTTGAATTGTGGTCCAATGAATATGCCGCATTCTGAAATATATTCAAAAACTGATGGGTTAGCAATTCGCTGGATAATATAAATCGGTCAAAACGTGTAGGAAACAAAAGTTAGGTAAAATAAATTAAAAACAGATGAGACAAAGTAGAATATGAACAGGAAAGATAGCCAGAAAAGACGGATATAAAATGTTAAATATCTTAAGGTAATAATCCAGGATTTCCTAGGTCGTACTTTCACAGAAGGTATGCCGGAAGTTATATTGTTTTATGCAACAGTCTTGCTTAGAGAGCTACACTTCGTATCACACATATTTGCTAATATTGAGAATTTTTTAAAAACATTCAGCTGTAATCTGGGTCCACCAATATGAGTAATGTCTTCTGCTATGGTGCCTTTTTCTGAAAACCTTTAGCTCTGGAGTTAATCAGAGCATGCTACACTACAGGAGAATTCAGCTCAGTGTGTATAATGTTTTTCATTGAGCAGTCAACTCAATCCTATCCCACCTTTGTTTCTCCATAGCCTGGCATTTTTTTTTCTTTCAAGTATGTTTTTGATTCCCTTTTGAAGATGGCTATTGAAACTGTATCCATCACGTTGTTAAACAGTGCATTCAAAATTCTAACCACTGTCATCAAAAAAGTTCTTTCCTCATATACCCTCTGGCTTCATAAAACACTTTACATTTGTGTTCTCTGGTATATCAGCCTTTAAACAGTTCCTCTTTACATACCCAATTTAAACTCTGCAAATGTCCACTTAGGCTTACCTTTTCTATACATCAGATCTTCAGTGTATTCATTGTAATCCCTGATACAATTTTAATAAATTTACATTTAATTGAATTGTCTCTAACAGCCTACAGTTAATAAGGTAAAGTAGCTCTAAACCAGCTGTATTTTCTGAAGAAGGGTGCCAACCCGAAACATCAACTTTCCTGCTTCTCTGCTGCTGCCTAGCCTGCTGTGTTCCTCCAGCTCCACATGTGTTATCTCTGACTCCAGCGTCAGCAGTTCTTACTATCTCTGTCTTTCAATGAGTTGTTTTTCTTTTCATTTTAACACAGAACAAACCAATACAACTTTTTAGTGCTTTTGAAAACGTGGTGGGGTAGGTGATTGAAGGTCTGAAATTTTTTTGAGTATACCCATTGGAGAAGTGTAAGTACAGTGCAGGTCTCAGTTAAAAAATGAACAAAACTAAACCTCTATACACCTATCAAAGTCTGGTTATCTGAATACACCAATGTCAACTCACTTCAGAAGCAAGCAGAAAATGCTGGAGAAACTCAGCAAGTGTGGCAGCATCTGTGGAGAGAGAAACAGTTAACGTTTTGAGTCTAGTATGAGTCAAAACATTAACTCTGTTTCTCTCGCCACAGATTCAGTCAGAGCTACTGACTTTCCTTAGCATTCTCTGTTTGTTTCAGGTTTCCAAGATCCACAGTATCTAGCTTTCAGTTCAGTTGAGGTTGTGCTGCACATTTGGTGCATAAATTTGAATGAGTGCATAATTTGTATAAAGTAAGGAAATTTGCACAAGGTTGTTTTTTGAATGGAGTATGGACCTTTGTGAATGAGCAGCAAAAAGTTTCAGGAGATTTGTTCAAAGCGTCACAAATAATTAAGAAAATTTGAGTGTTTCTTCTTCTAAGATCATCCTTCAGGACAGAGGATGACTTTCTTCCACTGCAGAACGGTGGGTCCTGATATGATTAAACAGTTCAACACTGGATCTGCATGCCTGGCTGTAATGGGGCAAGTAATGTTCGATGAGGTCAGTGGGTGAGATGCTGAGGCTTCTGCACACTTTTTCCATTGTTTGCACTTAGCCGGCACCTGGGCCTGTTGGAGACACTTAAAATGGTTGGCATCTTTTGCACAGGTCTCTTCTCTGGTTTAGGAGGCTCTGAGCAAGAGATTCCTATCAATCAGTGGTGATGTTGTATTTTTCAGGGACACTTTGAAGGCATCCTCTGTACATTCCCTCTTCCCTCCTAGTAAATGCTTGCTGTGACAAAGTTTGGAGAAGAGAGCTTTTTCTATGAGTCTTGTGTAACGCATGCAGAAGATGTGTTCCACCCAATGCAGCTGATTAACCATATGCATTGCCTTAATGCTGGAGATATTGTCCTAAAAGAGGTCACTAATATTTGAGCATCTACCATGCCACTGAATTTGCAGGATTTTGCAGAAGCATCACTGATGAAATTTCTGCAAGGATTTGAAGTGTCTGTTGTACATTATCCATGTCTCTGATGCATACATAAATATGGCACCAGAAGTGTGCTGCTCTGCAGACTACGAGCTGGTTTTGGGTTTGAAATCTTTGTCATCCAACAGTTATTCCTTTAGAAGTCAAAGGCAGTGTTGGCACACTAGAGGCGACGTTGAATTTCACCATTAACAGTTGGCCTCACAAAAGGAAGCACCCAAAGTTTGAGAATTTTCCATATTGACCACTGGCCTGCTGTGGATCTTGATAATCGTGAATCAATAGTGTGTGGAGGGAGCACACCGATAGCAGATCTTCAGCCTAAGGCCCATTCTTTCATGACACTCCATGGGTGCATTGGTGATAGTTAAGAGTTCAGCCTTGGTGCACACACAAAAGTAACATCTGCATACTGAAGCTCAATGATGGAAGTTAGACAGTAAGGCATAGGAGCAGAAGTAGGCCATTCAGCCCATCGAATCAGTACAATGCCATGGCTCTGTTTGGCTCCAATTTGAACTCTTTTTGGGCCTAAGGTGGATTGATGGTGAGGATCACCATTTGTATGTCATCATGCAGCCAGTGGAAGATGGCTGACAGAGTCAAGAGCCTTTCTGAGGTCAAAGAAAGCTATATATTTGGTTGACTCTTCATTCTGCATTTTTCCTGGACTTGTTTTGCTGTTCAAGGCAATGTCTCATGAAGCTTCTGTGAGGTCATTGTTGGTGTGCTGGGAATCAGTCTTCATGTCACTGATGGAGAGATACCCACAGGATCTGAAAGGTGGGAATGGTTTTTGGGAGGCTTCGGACAAGGACAGTGGTGATCTCCTTGACCTATGCCCAATGGAAGGACACTACTGGTTCCACCCACCCTTGCACTCATTCAGCTGATACACAACATGCCAAGCAGATACACAGGAAAAACTATCTCTACTATTTATGTGCAGTGATGTTTTGGAAAAGCACTGGTGTACACTAGTCAATTAAAGAAAATGTTACCATTTCACCCCTACACTGTAGTTATGCTGAAAGCAACAGAAAAACCTCTGGATCATTTAATATTAAGATCAGGAAGCTTAAAAGTCTCCAGAAGAAAAGCTGGCTATTAAATCACTGAAAAGTAGTTAATCCTGACACTGAACTTAGGAACCTGAGAAGGGTGATCTTCCTGCTGGACGACATGTCATTTGATCATCTGTGGGAATTGTTGCATAATGTAATGGTTCTTAAGAGATTAAAGATCATGATGTCACACACAGTCTACGTGTGGTGACAGGGAAATCTATGCTAACTTTCAGAGGGAACTTAGGTATCTGTATTACCACAAATTTAAATAGCCACATCACTGTTTGTAAAGGTAAGGCTGCAAACACAATTTCGCTGGGCTTTTCCTCATGTGCAAGCAGAGGTGCAACATACTCTTCAACTTTCTAATTCTCAAAATTAAGGGCTTTTCCAACTCAATTTAGACTTCACCCAGAAGCAATTGCAGTAACTATGCTCAACATCTTGAAGCCTAAAAATGTTTAAGCACAATGCTTCTTACTTCCTTTCTCTATTTCTCTCTCTTGCACTCATTACCTGCAGAAGCTAAAATTTTGTTTTGGTGCATTCTGGCACATTCCAACAAAGGTGACTCTTCTGTCTACATAAGTTAATACAAATAGCATGTTTCACACTTCATTGTTTGCCAGGGAGTTAGCACTTCATAGTCCCTTCTGTTATTTACTATTGCCATGATACGTACCTGCAAAAATACATTTACTTCGGAAGAAAGTTAGGTTTATTAAGCTATTTCTACAGATGATACATAGAACATGAATGAACAAAGCCAATTGTGGGTGATTGTGGTGGTGTTGGGATTGGGGTTGGTGGGGGTGCAACTGAAAATCTTAGATAAATCGCAAATTCACATCCATTTGAACTGCAAGCTGTAGAGTTTTAGGACTCATGGAATCTGTATGGAAAGTAAGTATGTCATCTCAACAGCATTGTCATTTCCTTCTATAAAAAGACTGAGCTAACACCTCACATGGTTTAGCAGTGGCTCAAAGAGTTCTTTATTGGGTCAGGTGCGGTTGTACATGACACAGGTATGCAGTTTTCCACCCCTGCTCAATAAAACTTCCAAGGGAATGTGTGGTAACTGCTGAGATAGTGGCAGAATAACTCTGGTACAAGATTTAAATCTACAGTATCACTTAAGCACGTTAACCTGACAATATAAATGCTCTGGGCTCTAATCTGTAAAAGAATTTTGTGTGCAAGCTTCAGCCATGTAGATGCATACAGGAAATAATTATATAGGACTTTATTATGTTGTGCTTGGTTGGCTTGCCAAGCTGGTTCGTTGTTTTTCCGCAGACGTTTCATTACCTTGCTGGGTAACATCACCAGTGCAGCCTCCGATGAAGCGCTGTTATGTATTCCCGCCTGTTATTTGAACTCTGGAGTTCATTGAACTGGGTTACATCACTTCCAGTTTTCCTTCGAAGTGGAGTGTGTATGGGGTCTAGCTGTGTTTGTTGATGGTGTTTGTTGATGGCTTTCTTCATGGGGTACCAGGCTTATAGGAATTCCCATGCTTGTCTCTGCTTTGCTTGTCCCAGGATCTTGGTGTTTTCCCAGCCGAATTGGTGGTTCTCCTTATCCATGTGGATAGAGATGAGTGAGTATTGGTCACGTCTTTTTGTAGCCAATTGATGTTCGTGTAGGCTTGTTGTTAATTTCCTTCCTGTTTGTCCGAGGTAGTGTTTGTCACAGTCTCTGCATGGAATCTTGTATATGACATTGATCCTGTCCATAGTGGGTAGTGGGTCTTTGGTTCAGGTGAGCAGTTGTTGTAGGGTTGATGAGGGTTTGTGTGCTACTCTGATGCCCAGCGGCTGTAGAAGTCTTGTGGTCAGTTCAGATGTGGTCCTGATGTAAGGTAGTGTGATGAGTGTGTCAGGGTGTGTAGAATCTTCCTGGTGTTGTTCGTGTAATAGGCATCTTCTGACCCAGTTTTTCAGGTATTCATTGTCTTTGATTACCTGGAAGAGGTATTCTTCTTCTCCTCGGCGTAGCTCTGTGCTGCTGCAGTGTGTTGTTGCCTGTTTAAATAATGTTCTCACGCAGCTTCGTTTGTGTGTGTTAGGGTGGTTGCTGTTGAAATTCAGTACTTGGTCAGTGAATGTGGCTTTCCTGTGTACCTTTGTTAGGAATTCCCCATTTGTCCTACGGTCTACCATGACGTCCAGGAATGGGAGCTGTTTATTCTTCTCCTCTTCTCTGGTGAATCTGATTCCGGTGAGGGTGTTGTTTATTTGTTCATGTGTCTCCTCCAGTTTGGTCCATTTAATGATGACAAAGGTGTCTGCGAAGGAAAACCGGAAGTGAAGTAACCCAGCTCAACGGAATCCAGAGTTCAAATAACAGGTGGGAAAACACAACAGCGCTTCATCAGAGGCTGCACTGATGATGTTACCCAGCGGGGTAATGAAACATCTGCAAAACAATGAGCCAGCTCAGCGAGCTAATCAACCACAACATCCACAACCCAAGCTACAAATCTACTTTAAAACCTTATCTCTTTATTATTTTCGTAGCTGCATAGAGGTTTGTTCCCAATAAGATTGCAGGGATCTCTAACAGGACTCATTGCTCAACGGGGGCATGGGCATTCATGAACAACCAGGACATTTGGTGATCATAAAATGTCAAAGGGTGTATAAACAGTCTAACACAGAAGCATTAGACATCACACCGCCAACTTGACACCCATCTCATGAGCCAGCAAAAGGAGGTACACAGCCATCACAATCCTCAGCAGTTTCACTGACACTAGGTTGCCTCATTTAGCCTTCCCAACAGAAAAGCATTTGCAACAACATGGAATACAAAAATAAAGCATTTTATATAAGAATAAAGTACACTAACTACATTGACTAATAGCTTTTAAGTAACTTGCTTTGATTGCTCTCTATATCCATTGTGTGCAGAGGGATTTCTCTGATGGTACATTATAAAGATGTTTTTTTGAAAGAATTCACATCCACAACGTTGCTGAAGGTAAGTTACTGGATCAAGAACTGTTAATGTGTTGGATACATGTGATACTTAACTGGGAACCTCATCAATGAGACATTGACATAGGACCCCAGTTGCTTGTAATTATACTTCTATACAGAAAGCTTCTGGCTGATTTCTACCGACATTCTCTATTTTGGTCTATGGATGTGAGTCTCCACCTGCTTTTTGTGGGTGGTAATTTTCTTCTAGCATGCAACAGGCTATATTGATTTTGGATACCCGAGTCAGACTGCTTTATCAAGTGTGCCTTGGCTGATTATGTGAAAGGTTGTTTCAGGATATCTACATTATGTTTAGTAATTACACAGAAGGCTGTACAAGTCTTGTTGCATCTCAATGCAACTGCAGTTCTCAATATCATGAGCCTCGGTTGAAGAAGATTATTCTTTGTTTCTAAGATGCATCTCTGCCATCTGATTTTGTTTCAAATAAACACTGAAAAAGTAAAAAGAAAATCCTGGGAATCAAAATATTTTTGAGTTGGAGGTCTCATTGTTCATGAAGTCCAAGGCACTTGGTTTATTCTTTCACAGGATGTGGAGATCGTTAACTAGACCAGCTTTCACTGCCATATCTAATTGCCCTTGAAAATGACCTTCTGTGAACTTCACGGGAAATCGGGCCACCACAGTGCTGTTAGAAAGAGAGTTCCAGATTTTTACACAGCAATACTGAAAGAACAGCAACCTATTTCCATGTCAGGAGACTGTGCAGCTTGAAAGGGAATTTGGAGGTGGTGGGTGTTCTCATGTACCTGATGCCCTTTTCCTTCTAGATGGTACTGTTCACGGTTTGGAAGCTGCTTGTGAATAATCCTTGGTGGGTTGCTGAAGCGCATCTTGTAATTGGTAACACACTGTTGACTCTGTATTAACACTAGGTAAGATGTACTGTTATCTAAATGTAGTAGTTAGCTCAATGCTATTTGACTGTAAACCACACTAACAGCTGAACAACTGCTTAAAACTGACTTCTTAGAACTAACTAGCTCCTCCCAGAAAGTTATTTGTGTATAGGGAAACAGAGCTATTCCAAAACTTCTGAGTTAACCCTTTTAGGCCTACAATCCCCTAAGCCATTACCTCATGTATAACTCATTACATTTGTTTAAACAAGCATATCTCAATTTTACCATTATCTCTTCTGCCAAATCTCAGATTTTACAATTTAATTTAAACTGGAATTGGATGAGTTGGTAGTCATTTGCTTGAGGATGATGTACTCAAATGTTGATTTAATCATTCTGTTCCGCTGGTGGATCTTTCAATTCCTGAATGTGTTCCACTTAAGATCAATGATTGTGATGGTAGGTTATTGTCCTGACTGGACAACCTTTCATTTCCTCAAAGTATGTGATGGAAGACAGTGGATTTGTTGAAGGAAATAACATTTTTTTTTGTCATGAAGTAGATTTAGGTGAAAGTTTTCACTATGACATGCATTCTTTCAGTCAGTGTCATCATTTTATTTGGTTCCATCATTGTCAGTGGCACTGTAGTTGTGCAGTGTTACCAGTCTCTGTTCCGAACAGTTGCATTGTCTGGACTAATTGTATTAAAGAGTTCACTAATGGCTTCAGATGTTGGTTCTACCGTGGCGTTCTGAAATTATTGAAGATTTTTCCATTGGTTAGTACAGGTAAATATGTTTAAGCTGAGTGAAAATTGGTAGTTTCTTTTATATTAGTATTTCGTTTAGACACCAAAAGAATCAGTATCTTCTTTAACTTTTTGTGTGTTATTAACGTTGTGTGCAAATGGTCTTTTATAATAAAAGAGTGTATGACTTGTTCTGCTTATGATTTGTTGTGTAGATCTGAAACAAACCAGGGCCATGCGTAGTAATATATGGAGCTTCTAGTGACACAAAAAAGTTTGTCACACCAAAAGCCTGAATGAGATTGTAAATTTGTTATCAGCATAATGCATAGCACACTTTGGACTGCATTTGATAAATAATTACATCATGTTAACACATCTAATATTGGACTCTGCTTTTTGAGTTTTGCGAACATAGGTGGGTTGGGTACAGTCAGTACCTTGTCTGTTGCAAAGAACTGAAGGGATATGCTGTTTGATACAATTCATCAGAGTTTGGGACATATGGCCTACATGTCTAGAGTCATACTGATACTGAAATTCATGTAGCTCATTACTCATTTGTGTGATAGGCAGAACATCTTTTTGGCTTGAAAGCAGCTTTCTGTTACCAGCAATTTTTTTTGTTATTTATTCATTTTGTGGGATGGGGGCGTCACTGGCTGGCCAGCATTTCTTGCCCATTCCTAGTTGCCCTTGAGAAGGTGGTGGTGAGCTGCCTTCTTGAACTGCTGCAGTCCACCTGCTATGGGTTGACCCACAATGCCGGAGTTGGGAGGGGGGGGAGGAGATTCCAGGATTTTGACCCAGCAACAGCGAAGGCATGGCGATATAGTTCCAAGTCAGGATGGCGAGTGGCTTGGAGGAGAAATTGAAGGTGGTGGTGTTCCCGTACATCTGCTGCTGTTGTCCTTCTACATGGAAGTGGCTATGGGTTTGGAAGGTACTTTCTGAGGATCTTTGGTGAAGTTCTGCAGTGCATCTCATAGATGGTACACACTGCTGCTATTGAATGTTGGTGGTGGAGGGATTGGATGCTTGTTGGTGTAGTGCTAATCAAGCAGGCTACTTTGTTCTGGATGCTGTCAAGCTTCTTGAGTGTTGTTGGGGCTGCACTTATCCAGGCCAGTGGTGAGTATTCCATCACACTCCTGACTTGTACCTTGCAGATGGTGGATGGGCTTTGTGGGATCAGGAAATGAGTTGCTCGCCACAGTATTCCTAGCCTCTGCTCTGCTCTTGTAGCCACCGTGTTTAAGTGGTAAATCCAGTTGAGTTTCTGATTAGTGATAACTCCCAGGATGTTGATAGTGAGGGATTCAGTGATGGTAACACCATTAAATATCAAGGGGTGGTGGTTAGATAGTCTCTCAGTGGTGATGGTCACATCCTGGCATTTGTGTGATGTGAATGTTAGTTACCAAGGCTGGATAGTTTCCCGAAATACTATTCGTGTAGCTCATGTATAGCATCTGTAGCAGCACAAAGCAGCTATCTTTCCCTGGTGCTCAAACTTTTGAGAAACCTTACCCTTTCAGGGTTAACTGAGGTAGATTGAGGCATCTTACGTACAGTGAGAAATCATTAAGTCAGGGTAGCCATTATCCAGCAGGATGGCTTAATGTGCCCTATTTCAGCATCAAGCTTTCATGATGAACAAATGGCTCATACCCTATTTACCAGGTTGCTGATAAGGTGTCCTGTGGAACTGTGGGAATCCCAAAACATATTAACTAGTGAAGGTAGGCTTATGCAGTCAGAGGTAGACAGAACCAGCTGATTTCTCAAGTAGGATGTCCAGGAAAAGGAGCTCATGTGACTGCACTATTTCAAAGCAATTTGACCACCGAATCAAGCTTATAATGATTTTTAATGATAAAACATAAACTAAATTAATATACTTATATGTACGTTTCCAGCCCAGAATTTTACTTAAAAGTACTTTCATCTTTCCTCTTCGGCAATGAATTTATTTCTGGACTGAGAAATGACATTTTTTTCCCATTATGACTCAGATTTACCTCTTGGTACCTTCAATAAAACTCTTTTTCATCCTTTCCAGCATTTTAATAGTTCTTTTCTTCTCATGCTGGTTCAAAATTTAAATATTAACTGTTTCTAAAGCTAGTCCAGCTGATTGTTGCTGTTCACTGAAACTGTTGCAGGAGCTGAACTGAATCTGCTTCTATTTTTAAGTTGCTGAGTTCTTAATGGAAAAAGTGGGTGCCTCTAATTATTTTCTTCTCTCTTCTCTTTGTGTGGTTAGTTAAAGATTTCTAGAATGAGTATTAACTAGTGATAGAAAAACCACATTCAGTCTTTGGCAGAAAAGCCATGTCCTTGAGTTACATATTACATAAATAATGAGATAACAAGCTACATCAGCTCAATAGTGCTAAGCTACATTAACTCTAAGTAAGAGAAATTGTTTTAAGACATTGTAGTTAGGTCTATGCTAATTGACTCTAGACTGTAGAATTAACTACTGAATTACTAGAACTGACTACTTAGAACTAACTAGATCCTCACAGAGACGGTTACTTATAGATCTCAGTGGGTGGAGGTATTCCAAAGCGTCCAAGTTAACCCTTTCAGTCCAAATGCCTTATACACCAAATTAGCTTTGGTTTATATAAGCTTGTCACACGTTTGGCCTGCTGTGTTCCAGTGAAGCTTCAGGAATAGCATGAGTTTGGCACGTTTACTTCTGATTAGTCACATTAAGGTCTTCTGGACTCTATGTGAATTTCTGACCATGAACTCTTTCCCATTTTGATTCTGTCTTTTTTTTTAAATCAAAAACAAGATTCAGACTAACAGGTTTGATTTTTGTGCGATCGATAACTGATCATCCCAACACTTAATCTGATCACCTATTTGCATAATCATAGAAGAAAGCCTTTCAATCCTCCAGTCTTAATTATCACATGAGGCTAGAATTTATTTTATTAATATTATGTGATAAGGCAGTATACACTTTGTACTGAAAGACCACATTGTGTAAACTTAGAAACATGAAATCACAAATATAATGTAGCGGTCAACTGACATCCATACTATCTTCATTGTTAACTGTTCTACATTCTGGAATATGCAATAAAAATGGATGTGAAAAGGTTAATTAACTAAGGGCCATCCTTAGCAAACACCCCAAAGTTAAGCAGCAGTGGTATTTACATTATGCAATAGACACATGTAGAAGAATATAGAATTCCCACAGTGTGGAAACAGGCCATTCAGCCCAACAAGTCCACACCAACCCTCTGAAAAGTATCCCACCCAAGCCCATTTTCCCTGCCCTATCCTTGCATTTCCCATAGCGAACACACCTACACATCCCTGAACACTACTGGCCATTCTAAATAACTCATCCACCTAACTAACACATCTTTGGACTGTTGGAGGAAACCTGAGCACCCAGCAGAAATTCACGCAGGAATGGGGAGAATGTGCAGACTCCACACAGACAGTCACCTGAGGCTGGAATTGAACCTGGGTCCCTGGTGCTGTGGGGTAGTAGTGCTAACCCTGCCACCACTGATCCACCCCCACAGAAGCTGCAGTAAAAAGGAAAAATATGTATTGGTGGAAAGTTGGCAACAAGAAGAAATGACAGACTGTTATAGGCAGTAGACAATTCACTGGATTGCAGGGAGAAGAACACAACAGAGCAAACTAAACCAGGCTGAAGAGAGGACAATGGTGACAAAAAGTGAGACTTACTCATTTGTGCAGAACAAATTCTTTATGTATAGGAAATAGAGATGTTTTGATCGTTTGAGTCTTATTTTTTGTACAAATGCACATGTTCAACGATTAGGACATTGATTTAACCTCATTCCATAATACTAGGAATCACCAGGATAGAATATATGTCTTTAAGAGGATACTTCAGTCTTTAAAGTTTTAAAAAGCTGCGATTAGATGTCCTTTTGTTCTTGATCCTGGGAGATGTCCCACCCACCCTATCAAGTGTCTGTGTGGCAGAAAATCTGTGGGCCTTCTTAAAAAGAGGGTATAGGAAGTTTCACAGGTTTTCCAGCCAAAGACATTCCTTGCCTTCACAAAGTTCTGACATCTCCTTCTCTAAAGTATGTAAATCCAGCCCCTTAATCCTCCTGGTTATGTTTTGAGAGTTACCAGCTCTTCAGTACCCACTAGCACCATTCAGGAGGTAGTAACTTCTGCCAGTATGGTACCCATCCAAAGTCTCAGATGGAGGTAGGGCCTGGACAAAGGCGAGTGATCATGTCAAGGTAGTCAGCACAAAGGGGTACACCCTACCTCCTGATGCCAGGTCCCTTGATCAGGCAATGAATTCCTATGATGAGACACACCCATCTTCAGAGTCCACAGGTAAAAGTGACAAACAAAAACAAAGCTGCTCGAAAAGCTCAGCAGGTCCTAGAAGGGTCACCAGGCCAAAAACATTAACTCTCATTCTCTTCACAGACACTGCCAGACCTGCTGCGCTTTTCCAGCAACTGCTGTTTTTGTTTATGATTTACAGCATCCACAGTTCTTTTGGTTTTTATTTAGTAAAAGTGACCAGCCTCGCTTGTTTTGCACCTTGCCAGAGATAAACCTCGCAAGTGGGCATTCATTGTCATGAATTCATCAGGGCAGAGACAGGTGACCCCATCCAATACTCTGCTGCCCAATGCGCTACCCCTGCCACCAAACCAGCCACGTGGGATGTCTCAAAATTCTGCCCATGGATTAAGTGTGATTTGATTGAGGTTTGTAAGACAAAAATGGTACTAGGCTATGTGCACAGTGACAAATTATTTCAATTAGATTGGGAAGAATGAATGGTTGTGGACTTAAATTATGCAAGGAAAGAAGTTAGCTGCCAGTCAGTTCTTTTCTCAAGATACTATTCATGGATCAAGTTGTCAGTTAATCCAATGAATGCTTCAATATATATACCTGCAAGATAGCTGGACTAGTTCCCGACTGGGACAGAATTACATCACATGAGAGATCTTACAATATGTTGTTAAGTTATCGACAATGTGGCCTTCCAGAACATGAGCATAGTTAGGAACAAGAGTAGCCATTTGGCCCATGAAGCTTGCCCTGCTGGTTAATAAGATCATGACTGATCTGATTATCTGACTGGAACTTCATTTTCCAAACTACCCCAAAAATATTCCATCCCCTTGCTTACCAAGGATCTATCCACTTTTACCTTGAAATTATCTTTGAATATTTTTAATCATATAGGAAAATCAGAGGGGAATTTACTAGATTTATTTTCCCTATTTGGGCAAGGCTTTTGAACTGGTTTCATTCTTTTTCTCAGAAAACATGGAATCAAGTAAGCAAAGAATCTCTCGACTTTATACATAAGGCTGTATGGAACAGATTAAATGAATTACTTTGTCTTTTCCTATGCCATACTTGTATACGTTTATACTTAGGGGAGTTCATGATGGAGCTGAATGCTAGATTGTGCGAGCTGAAGAACGTGAAAGGCAGACTTAACAGATAGAACAAATCTTTATCACACCGGCTCTCTCCAATTTTCGAAAAACTTTAGGGAGACCGAATCATGCTTCAGAAAGAATGGACATATTTGGCCCAGCAGGTAGCCAACCAGTTTTTGGTCTCCCTGATAAAGGTGACTATTCTGTAAATGGTGCAAATACTAAATGGCACTAGAGGAAGTATACATAATTTGGCATCACTAGAAACACATTTATGTCTATGAACAATGGTATGGGAAGAACTGAATGAAATGATTGCATCTACATGTTTCAAAGAGAAAGTGGATAGAGAACATCAATCAGAACAATGAGAAAAATTTAATGTGGGTGTCATAGTAGGTAGTGGCCTCCCCCAGGAAACCAAGATGATGGAGGCAGTTAATGCTGAATTAGTGAAAAATAATTTTCCAGATGCAAAGGTTAGTGGAATGAAAGATAAGAATAAAGATCATTGATTTAAGCAGAGGCAAGGAGAAACAAGAAATGTGCCACAGGAAGTGCGCCAATTTGTTGAAGACCTTGATAATCAGATGAGTGAGATATGCTTGGCAAAGGATTAAAAAGGTCTATCCATAGGCCATTTGAGCAGTCAAGGTTCCTGGAAAAGAAATTAGAGCTTCTCCCAAAACTGGAGTCCCTGTTCATAATAGCTCCAGACTACAACATGCATGTAAAAATAGGTTACCACAGAAAATGGTGGGTTGGTTGGCTTAGCTGAACAGCTGATGTGCATCAGATTATGTTAACAACACAGGATCAAAACCCTGTTGGATTTGGGACCTGCCTTCTTGACCTGCCTGTGGTGAAGGTCATGGCACAGTTGGTTGGACCTGCTTCAGGCAAAAAACTCAAGATGAAGAGGTAGTTAGTGTCATTGACCACATCTTATAACAATCAGCATCCTAAAACGGGAGAAGGCTCTCAATACTTTATGTTTGTTTGAAAAGCATCCCCTTCAATCTGTAATTACATCTGTACTATTTGGTACTGCATGTTGTCTATCTTTAAAGATTTGCATTTGGCCTGCATTTCCAATAACTTGCTATGTTACTTTTCAGCCACATTAAACCCAGTAGCTATATGTACGCACTTTAAAAATATCCAAGCTCCAACCCTCAAGACAAATGAGGCTGTTCTAAACAGAATTACAAGATGGTTGTAGCACAGGAGGCCATTTTGCATTTTGCATCTGTGCATTTTCCCTGCAAGAACAACTTATCTAATCCCACTCTTTCCCATAATCCTGAAGTTTTTCTTCCGCCATCCTCTCATCAGGTGAGGTCCTTACCCAATTCTCTTTTAAAAGCTATGAATAAATCTCCCTGTGTCACTCTCAGTCAGTGCATTTCAAATCTTCCAATTTGTCTCCTCTGGTTCTTGTGTCAATGCTGACATTTTAAATCATTCTTATCTCCTATGAGAACGTTTGAATTACCTTGGAGCAACAATTCCAATTGGGACTTCTATCCATCAGTGGTTTTTCTTCATCAACCCTCTCTGGATCCCCAGGAGTTTGAAAACTTCTATCAAGCCTCATCCCACCCTCCCTGTCTCTGAGGAGAGCAACCCAGCTTCTCCAATCCAAAGAAGTAACTGAAATCCCCAATCCCCAGAACAATTATTGTGAATCTTTCCACTGCCTCTAATGTATGATGTAATAATACAGTTGAGGCTGAGCTAATGCTTTAGAAAAGATTCATTATAATATCCTTGCTTTTGTACTCTATGTTTCTATCTATACATCTTAGGATTGTATGTGCCTTTTTAACACTTTCTCAACCTGCCCTGCCAGCTTCAAATGATTTATATTTTTATATAAATGACTTGGATGAAGTGACAGAAGGTACCATTTCTACATTTACTGATCAGACAAAGAAAGATCAGAAAGCAAGTTGTGAAAAGGACATAAACAGCCTACAAAGGAATACAAGATAACAAGCATGGGGCTGGATGAACACAGCAGGTCAAGCAGCATCATAGGAGCAGGAAAACTTGACGTTTCGGGCCTAAACCCTTCATCAGAAAAAAACCCTTCACCAACCATGACAATATCTACAAAGGAATACAGATAGGTTAAGTGAATGGGCTAATAAATAAACATTACCTAAATTATGAGTGATTGCAAACAAAAAACTGAGATGCAGAGTATTTGTGCATGGCCAGGGAAGATTAGTATACAAGTACAACAAGTAATTAAGAAAGCTCAGGATGTTATCGTTTATTGCAAGGAGAATCAAAAATAAAAAGAAGGTGGTTATGCCTCATTGTGTACAGGATATTGGTGAGACCACAAGGTTTAGATATATTGGAAGCTGTTTAAAGGTTTCCTAGATATAGGGAATGGGCTGGATGTCTTTTGAGGAAAGATTGGATAGGCCAGGTTTGTAACTACTGGATTTGAAAAAAAGAAGAGATTCTGAGGGGTCTTGACAGTGTGGATGTGGACAAGATGCTTCCCCTTGTAGGCGAATCTAGAAATGAGGACACAGTTTAAAAAATAAAGTGATTGTCTATTTAAGACAGCGAGGAGAGGAGGTGGTGCATGCTTGGTCAGGAGTCAGACCAGTGACCAGGGAAAAGACTGCCCAATTCCTGAGGCAGACTGGGCCAGAAGTTTGCCTGGAAACTCTGGAACTTTTCAACATTTGAAAATAAAGATTAAAACAGTAAACTTCCCTTCTGTACTCACTCCTTCAGACTTTTTGCTCCATCTGAGCCAACCTATGCCCCTATAACCATCCTCAGGCCCCTCAATGACCCCACGCTGATCAACCCATGTACCAGGATGTCCTTCGCTATCCAATGCCAATCAACTCATTTTCCTGGTCCCTTATACTCTAGTTGGCCCGAATCATGTTCATGACCCTTCATAGCCCTTAAACCATGCTGATTAAGATTCCACTAACCTGACAACTCTTTGCCCTTTCCTCTATATGCCAACTCACCCACTCTCCAACATAAGCATTAATCAGGAAGCATCCTTGCAGAAGATATTTAAATCACTATTAAAAAAGAAAAAATAAACAAGCTCTCATTACCACAAAGCATCCATTACATTAAGCAAATTCTTTACATCAATAAAACGTGTCACTCAAATGCTTAATACCTTACATCAACTAACATTTCCATTCAATAAGAAGTTGTAGCTGTCCAGCAATATTCAATAGGGACCCCGTTATTAAAATGATAGTTTGGGAAACCAGTCGTGCAGCACAAATTCTTTAATGATTTTTAAGAAATAGGTACTCTCAAATACATACTTTTTTTTTTAAAAATGCCTACTTTTTTGGCCAGTTTCTTGCCAGTTTTTCAAGTTCTGATGAGGTTACTTTTTTTTAGGAACAAGCCTGCTTTTACAGTCTCAAAGGGCATCTTACCTCCATTAAACTGCCCTTAGACCAGATTCATTTTTATAAACTTCCTTTGCGTGATACTTACAGCCAGTCCTTCTCCATGCCACCCCCCGCCCACTTTATACTCCCCATGCCCTATCAATACTCCCCACCCTTTATCCATCTCTCAAAGCCTTTCATACACTAATGCAAACTTGGTGCCTAAATGTACCCAAAAATTTACCAAAGAAGTCGTACCAGACATGAAATATTAACTTTGTTTGTCTCTCCACAGATGCTGCCAAACCTGCCGAGTTTCTCCAGCATTCTCTGTGTTTGTTTCAAATTTCCAGCATCTACAGTCTTTTGCTTTCATTCACCAAACCTCCCTGGACAGCAGGTTCCAAACCTGTGACCTCTGCCATCTAGAAGAACAAAGGTAGCAGATACATGGTGATACCAATAGTGATCTGCAAGTTCCCCTCTAAGTCACTCACTATCCTGATTTGGAACCATATGGTTTTTTCTTTTACTATTATTGGGTCAAAACCTTGGAACATCCTTCTTATAAATGCCGTGGGTGTCCCTACATCCTAACTACTACAGTAATTCAAGGCAGATCACCACCAGTTTCTCAGGGACAATAAATGACAGCTCAACCACTGACACTCCTATCCCATGAATGAATTTTAAAAGCTCCACAAATACCAAAGTTGGATGACAGATAAAAAATTCTATTATTTAAATTTCTATATTGAAGAATACACTCCACTGAGAAAAGCACTCTTGTTCATACATTAATTGAGATTTCTAGACACTTCCACAGATCTCAACAAGTTGTTTAGATCTGAAGGAACTTTCATTCACATTAAAATATGCTTAAATGCTCTGTACACAATCTTCCCCACAAGTAACAGTCCCATATCCATACCTGCCATCCCCACGTCTGACAGGATCCATGCCTCATACTCCCCCAAGGTAGCCTGGGACCATATGGACAGGGTACCCTCTGTGAAATCAAACAGGATTCACAGAGAACAATTACACTGTCACCTGATCTAATCGCCTTACTCTGGATTCCAAACACCAGAGACTCTAAAGTCCCGCTTCAGAAGAGACAGCTGGTCATTTAAAAATTTTGCCCTAAAACTTGTCCCTGTGAAAATTAGATGTATGTTTGGGGGTGGAACTTCTAACACCCGACAGCATATTTTCCACAGATGCTCCCCATCCTGGCAAAAAAAAATCAGGACCCAAACCACGAGTTACAAAACTGATTGCAAATATTGTGTGAAGTCAGTGTTGGAAGGTTGAATTGAGGTGTTGACACTATGCTACTCTTGTCCTGAAGGCAATTACCTGTTCTCGTGAAATGTCAAAATCAGTTGATGACAGGCTGAGGTGGCTTTTCCCCACGTATTGGGAACCAGATTGCAAGCTCGGATGTTGGCTTTCAGATTGTCTTTGTAAGTACGTTTGGGATGTCCAGTGCAATGGATTCCCATGCTCAGCTGGCCATAGAGCACTGTCTTTGGAGCCCATGAATCCTGTATGTGAACTGACCCAGCAAAGTTGAGTTTGCATGAGCATGCTTTCCATGCCAGATACACAGCACTTTGCAAGAACCTCAGTGTCAGCATTCTGTGTAGACTATCTGATGTTGTAAATAGACAGTGTGAGAATGGAATGCTTCTATCTGGTTGCTTTGTGAAACGCTGATACATTATCCAAGTCACATATCCATAAAAATGAGATATGAAAGCCATTGCCTGGTAGACTTTGATCATGCGAGGTGATGGTTGATTTATTCAACCAGTGCTATGCTATTGATGTGGATACTCTGAAGATAGCAATATGTTTATACTGAATGGAGAAGTGCATTGTTGATAGTGACGGATAGAAGATTTCATCTTCTGAAGACGTCTGTGGGTAGGGCAGAGTGGTCCAGAAGCAAATCTACACAGTCCAGACTACGTGCAATGAAAGTGCAGTCATCCATGAACAAGAGTTTACTCACCATCTGTTCAATAACCTTTTAGCAAGCTTTGAGCATTTAGAAGTTTAAAATTTTTCTGTATATGCTGATGATCTCTCCAGGACTTCCAGTTACATACAAAGAGCTATACAGTAAACCCCAAAATACCACCTGCATCCAATAGGAAGCTTGGGATTGCAGGGTTTAAACAATATGGTGGACTTCTTAGGAACATACGGGTTCTTGGAGAATTAGCACTCTTAAGTAATAGTTTGAAGAATTGCTACAGTCTAATGATTTCCTAAGCTTATGCAATTTTTTTTGCAAAGTAAAGCTTGAAGTTTTGAGGTGCATATTTGTGAATGCACCTAAGTGAACCTAAGATTCATTATAACTGGTTATAAAGGACGCCAGCTAATTGTACATGTGCACCATTTATTACCAAGCACTAGCCTTTCCTGGGCCAGATTTGGAAGATAATTTACATCATCCTGGGTTATTTTCCTCCAGGTTTTCTGTAGCCAATTCATCACAAAAGCTGATGACATAATTTTGCACATTGTTTAATGATGAAACTAGAAAATTATAGAGATACACTTCAGATGAGCCAGTACCAGTAAAGAGGAGGAAAAAAAAATGGTCTGATAAAGGGCTTACACACAAAGCTGTTATAATATTTTCTTCCCCCTTTACAGAAGTTGAAACAGACTTAGAATATGCTTTTCATTGGATTTTACATCTAACTTCTAACATTTATAGGTTTGTTTCCTTATCATCAGAACAGGAAAATCACTGCAGATGGTTTTTAACCATTAAATGCAACTCAAATTCCATCTTCTGAAAACATTTAAATATGAGCAAACATTTTTTCATTCAACACCTAGATAAACTACCATAAATAGAATAGTTTTGCACATCATACAAGTTGAACCATACCCGGGTTTTCTCCGGGTGCTGCGGTTTCCTCCCACAGTCCAAAGATCTGCAGGTTAGGTGGATTGGCCATGTTAAATTGCCCATAGGGATGTGTAGATTAGGTGGGTTATAGGGGGATGGGTCTGGGTGGGATGCTCTGGAGGTTCAGTGCGGACTTGTTGGGTCAAAGGGCCCGTTTCCACACCGTAGAGATTCTCTCTGATTCTCTGAAAATACTGTATCCACTCATTTAACCATGTATGAGCCAGCAGTGCTAGGATAACCTTTGAAACCCAAGTACTTAAATACACCTTATTGGCACAATGATTTTTATAAGCTGGAAAATTCAAAATGTTCACCCCACTTGCTCACCATTCTGTCAATCCAATCACTGATATCTGTCCAATTTCAGCACCAGCACTCAGTCAGAACAAAACCACCCTACACATGTCAAACATCGTTGTCATTTCCCAATCAGCACTATACTGTTGTGTGGCCACACTTCAAAGCTATAAAGGATTGGAATGAATGTGCTTAACAAGGGTACCCAAAATAAAGGAGAAGTGCTTAGCAGAAGTAAGCAATTTGGCCCTTCAGGCCTATTCCGGTATTCAATAAAATTTTTACCTACACAATAGGCCTCGACACCTCAGCCTAATAAAATCTACATAATTTCATGTTAAAAATTATCAATGAACATACCTTCATTGCATACTAAAGCAGCGAGTACTCCTCATCAGCATCTCCAGAGAGTGACACCAAATTTTAAAACAGTGTCCCCTAGTTCTGGACTCACTACAACAGGAGACATCCTTTTCATGTCCATTTGTCAGGAGTATTCAGGATCTGATACACTTCAATCAGTTCACCCCTCGCTCTCCTAAGCTCTATGGAAACGAGTCCAGCCTGTCCAATTATCCAATAACCAACCCAATCATTCCAGGTATCAATCTAGTAAAACCTCTCTGACCAATCTCCAATACAGTTATATCCTTCCTTAGATAAGGAGACTAAAACTGCTCACAGTATTTGAGATGTGATGCATAAGTGAAACATATAAAAGGACAGGATTTTTTTTATCCACAGCACATTACTCCTCAAGTGTCACTGTAATAAAACAGCATGGCAATCAGAAATCCACATTTTAACAAAGCACTTTTGTATAGTAACCAATGCCAGGTGAAAGTATAAAGTTGTAAAATTGAGAATTGTAACTTAGAAAAGTGGGTATAGACTTCAGTATTACATCATGATTTACAAGGTCCTTGGAAACTGCTGTTTGAGAATGGGCAGATGGCTATTGCACACGTAACTACCATTTGGCTCATTTCATTTACACAAGAAAATTCAAGTGACATTTTTTTCATTGTTATATCTTCAAACAATAAAAATTTGTAAGCCAGACTGTCACACAGGAACAGGACATTTTCACATGGCAGGGTTTTCCACCCTGCCATTCTAAGCATCAGCAGGGAACGCACCCCCTGCCAACAGGGACAGTCCTGCAGCCACTTAGCTAAAGACAGAGCTTCTGCTTCTTGTTCGAGTGTAAGACCTGCCTGATCTGCTAATCTGATTGGCTAACACTCTGTAATGCTGATATTGGAAGGGGAAGCCCAAGAAGCCAGGCTTCCCCAGTCCTCCTAACCTCCAGCCAGCCATAAAATTGAGGTCAGTAGTTAGTCATTAATAGTCTACCTTAAGGTCCTCAATTGTGGCAAGGACAGCGATGAGTTAGCCTGTATCTTGCCTGTTCTATTGTAATTGTGTGGATAGGTTGGAGTGGGTGCGAGGGAAAGGCCACTTGGGTGATTTCTGGAACACTCTACCTGCAACCCTGAAAATACTGAAATGAAATACAAATATCTAAGCAAAGGCGTGGCACATAATTTTCACTTTATTTTTAAAACTACTGTTGTAGCATTGAGTATTACCAAGGGCTTCATAATTAAATAGTTTAGAATGTTATAAATATGGAACAATGTTCACGTATTTAAGAGATGAAGGTGACAGTACAATAATAGTAGTACAAACATTTTGTAAATACAGACTTTTCCTACAAATTTTCTCTATTCTTTTATTTCAGCTAGTTATGACAAAAATTACCAGACTGTAAAAGTGCAAAAACTGCAAAACACACCATTTATGAATGAAAAGCTGTTAAATGAGGCATTATCAGTGTAGAACTGGTGCATCTACAAAGCTTCAAAATCATGTCTATTTGGATTAATATCTTCAGGGTGCATGACTCTGCCCATGAACAGGATGGTACCTAGAATGGAAGAGGAATAGGTCAGTCTTAGGTTATAAAGGTAGTTACAGTTATCCAGTTAATTTATATATTTTTTAATAATGCATAGCTCTGGATTAACTCCTGGACTAATAAAGTAACAATTTGTTTGTTTCCACAATTTTTAGCAGTTTATATTTAGGGCAGTGCGTTATTCATAATAAATATCTTTTTGTATTGTGTAATACTGACATACAAAGTGTGACCTTGATCTTTGCTGTTAGAGCTGATACATTGGTGTTAGGAAATTACCTGTCCTTCGATTTCTGATCAGAAAGAAAAATGGATGATCAGCAATGATCTGAGGATTAAGGACCATCATTCTGCTAACAGCAATCATTTCTGCAAAGAACAAATACAAACACAATCTAATTAGCTGTATTGAAATTCATTAGTTTAATTTTACTACTTGGATTTGCCAGTCTGAAGGAGATGTACACGATAGTAAATGAGAAGGAAATGGTTAATCTAAATGAATCAAACGACCCACAGCAACATTTGATCTAGCTCTTTTAACAATAAATGACTGCAGCTGAACAAATAGCCACCAATATATTTGTCAGCTGTAAGTGTATGTCATGAGCCAAAAGGAAAGAAAAAATAAGTCACACATGTACAGATTTCACCACAGAACACCTTAATATACCAGAGGCAACAAAATAACCTGCATAATGATAAATTAATTAGCATATTCATTCCCCAGTCCAACTCCTGATAATTAATAATATAAACAATGTCTCGATCAATTTTCCTTTGAAATTGCTTCAAACATTATGTTCCAAGGTGCTTGGGAAAACTATGGATAACAAGGAATAATTGGCTGACAGTTATGGAAAGTGACCAAGGAAGTGGAGTGGAATCTCCTGTTCTCGTGGGCTGTGAGCTTGGAGGTGGTAAGGGCATGTAATTCAGTCAGTGGTTGCACACCCAAATCCCACTCGTTTCTCACCTATGTGTTGTTTTTGGTGGGAAGGCCCACATCTGACCTACCCATCCCACCGTCAGTCAAGGTCCTTAGATGACCAACTAATAGCCAATTGAGAACCACATGCCTGTCCTTGCTTCCCATAATCCCCAACGTGTGAAGACCCCCTACATTACCCACTGTGGTCTCAGCCTTCAGTGATTATGGAACTCTGTTTAGGGGGTGGGAGGGGGAGTGGTAGGGAAAGTTCTTCTTGGAGCAGTCACGGCATCCTCAGTGGCACTGCTGATGTGAGAGCTGCCAGCCCCTGATTGCCTGGAAGCTATCACTAGTTGGGACTTGTGTCCTCAGAATCGTGATTCCAGAGGAAGTCCCATCACCTTGCCACTGCCAGACTGGGTTGTGGTTCCAAATGTCTGTCTGAGAAAAAGCAATGCAAGTTTCTCACATGTTGTACAAGGGTGTAACTGGACAATTAATGGTGCTTTAAGCCACCCGATTATGGGTGTAATGGCCTAAGGACACAGGAAGAACAACATCTTTAAATCCTGAAGTATAAAGACCTAATGTTGAGGTCTCCCACATAGATATTATTACTGCGATTATTGTACCAATGTAATTTGCATTTCATCGCTATCATGCAACAAACTATATCTTGCTTCAAACAATAGCCTCTTTCTGGTACATTATCCACTGGCTGTTCTCTATCACACTAAACCAAGGCGGCCTTGCACATCACTGCTAGGAACAAAAAGAGAAGGTGGGAGTAAATCGATCCAATTTTGTTTTTACCATGATAAGCTGTGGTGAGGATCCACATTCCAACATTCTGGTGCTCCAGCCAGCAGACTAGACTCTTAGTGCAACAAGATTCTACCATGATAAAATAACTGGGCTTTAAGCCTAAAATCATTAAGGTCAGAGTGCCAGTATATCTGGCCAAAAACAAGTCGAACATTCTACTGGTGATGTTGGGGAGGAAGAGACTGGAAAGGTAGAGAGGCGATTGCAGGAAAATAAAACAAGAAAGGCAAAGGCCTAGTATTCAATATTCTGTCTTCTTACATTTCATTAATGTTACAACATTACACATTTTACACGTAGTTACAAATATTTCACGCAAGCTTGTGCATGTAACTTAGTCAAGATTTCCTTCATTTATGTCTCAGTTAACTGTTGCAAAAGTCTGGTGCCACAATTTCTTAAAAAGTAAAATGTCAGAAGTTGGAAATCTGAAATAAATACAGAAAATGCTGAAATACTCAAGTACAGGTGTAGAGTTCCACCTGACAGATTAACTCTTACTTTATCTTCACAGCTGTTGCTTTGTTAAGTATTTCAGAGTTAATGAATTCCTACTAGTCTATGGAACGTTATCATCTTCAGTTTAATCACATTTGGTAGAGGTCAATTACCTCCTTGTTCTTGTCCTCATTTTGTTGAAATGGATTGCTATGTTTCCTTACTAATCTCATAGTTCTGACTGTTAAACTTCAGCCTATCATCTCAAAATCTTTGCTTTTAACTTGGAAAATAGTCCCAGTCATGAAGACACTGGCAATCTTTAAAAATGGCAAGCAGAGGATCAGATCTGCGGTCCTTCCCTGTCTGTTTTGAATGGAGCATGGTGGGGGAAGAGAAACTGAAGTGGGATGTGAGTTTCCAAATGAGAAAACCCAAATTCAACAAAGACAATTTGACTCAAGTTTAAGTAATTTTGCTGAAACATGTACCTCATTCTGTGGTACAAGAATTGTGAATCTTTAGGAGGTTGTTAATGTTTTTGAAGGGCAAATAAAGTCTGTAGTACTGAAAGGCTGTTGTTTTTATTTAAATTGGCGAAACATTTCAAAATTGAAAACTGTTGCCCACAGGTGTCTGTTAGAATTGAAAAAAAGTGCCCTAGTAATTTCAATTGCTGTTTGTTGACAGTAAGTCTTGCCATTAAGGGGTTATCAACTTCCACGATCTAATCATAATGAGCATTGCAAGATCAAAGTTTGATTGATGGCTCAAAGAGGTTATTAAAGGATTAGTTGTATTTGATGTGGAATTAAGACAAGTTTTTTTTCTATGACACACTAAGGAGCTGGAATATGGAATGGGCTTTCATGAATGAGAGTGTTTGCATTTTATGGTGAAATCTGTAATAAATAGATAAATCTTATTTTATTTCATCTCAACATAGCTGTTGAGATCTGCCCCAACAGATACTTGGTCAATCGACATGCAAGGTCTGAGGACAAAAGATAAGAGGGGAAAGGGGAAGGAAAAAGTCAAAGGGAGTGGATGCGGAGGCTACAGGAGGCATGAGTTGGAATGCAGGTTATAAGATGCCACTGGGAGGATAGTGATGAAATGAGGGCGTTAGTGGACTTACTATTTATCAAATCAATTGGGACGGAGTTCCTCAGAATGAAAAAGGACCTTTGAAAACAGCTTGCTGAGGAGATCCTATGTCTGTCTCTAGTTTGTGGCTGAAGCACTGGACTTCTCCACCACTCTACACCTGCACCCAGTCCTTCCCAGACCTGAAATCATGCCAGTCAGAGCACTGTTTCCTGAGGATGATATGCCAAGCTAGCCATCTCGGATGCAAATGTCTGGTCCTATGTTATTAGTCTGTAAGCTTGGGTTTACATGATCTAATTTCTTAATAAACCCTCTGTCATTACCCAGTCCTACACAAAAGATATTCCTAGGTTTGCACTAACACAAATGGATTACTTGGGCGAAGCAAGGACCAGGAAATAGGACAAAACAATGCACACCGTTAATATCTGTAAATTAAACTATCCAATCCTCCTTTCTTTCATTTCAGTATTATTTTATAATTAAAATGTATAAATAATTTAAAAAACCAATGTGTAAATGTGCTATTTTTCTTTAGCAATTTAAATAAAAATCCAAAGAGTCAATTACCACAGTTGATGAATTCTCAGAAATCTAGAATGGCAGATTCAAGTCATCTTAAATTTATAAGTATAATATGTAATGAATGTTTGAATGAATGAACAGTTACAATATATCATTGTCATCCAGTAGACAATAGGCACACTACAAGTGGAGGTAGGGGTCAGGTACTAATAAAGCACATAAAACTGCACATGTTGAACAGTTGTACTTTAAATTAAATTATGATTTAAATGTTGTTCAGAAACTATCATTTGTAAACTTCAGAGGCAGAAGCTCATCTTGAACACTGGCACAAGATGGCAGTATCATACTCGCTGCCCATTACACCCAGAACCAGATATTCAGTTCCATTAACTGCAATGGAACAGAACACAAGGTGTTGCATACAATGGCCAGCTGATCCTAAATATCCATTTTTCCACTAATGCCAGAGACAAATTTCTATTCCCTAATATCAATAAATATAATGAATAAAGACATTACACACTGGCATAGGGGACACAGAAATAAATCAAAATGTGACAAGAAACTAGAGCTTTTAACATTCTTTGAATCAATGTGTAAGACTCAAAATATTTATGAGATTTAATACAGCACAATACCGGAGGCTGCAGCCGCTTCAGAACCTTCTTCAGTCACTTCAATAAAAGATGTATGAATAGCCTTGGAAATATGCAAGTCCTTCTTTTCTGTAAATAAGGGAGAGAAAATGACACATTTCACAAGCCAAGGAAACCATAAGCTTTGAAGTACAACTGTCAAACTGAATTACAACTAAAGTAAAATACTGCAGATGCTGGGTGTCTGAAATAAAAACAAAAATTACTGCAAATGCTTAGGTCAGGTAGCATCTGTGGAGAAAAGGAAAATTAACATTTCTGATCAAAATGCCCTTTTATCATAATTAAGTAAGATGAAAATGTAATAAATTTTGAGCCAGTGGACAAATGCGTACAGATCACACATCTTATTTGCTATCCTTGATTCCTCTCCACAGAGGCATCTTCTGAACAATTCCAATTGTTCTATCCTCAATCAAAATGTATCCTGATGGCAAATTTGGTGAATTAACATTATTTTAATTATTGTTACCAGTCAAACCATTACTGAATGATACTAGATTACATGGTGATAATACCAATCTTTATTTATCTGTAACATAATTAAAAAGTAAAGGGAAATCAGTGCTTTTTATAAAATTAATTAATATATAAATTAATATAAAAGCATGTTATGGTGGATGCTGGAGAAACTCAATAAGTCTGGCAGCATCAGTGGAGACAGAAATACAGTTAATAGTTCAAGTCCAGTATGACTCTTCTTCGTAAGCTATTTGTGGGAATTCTTCATGTTGCTTGGCTGCTCTGTTTTCTTGATGATATCACCACTGCTGCACACCAGACATCCCCCTATGTTAATGCTGAAATGGAAATTACAGTTTAAGAAAAAGTGAAACCCATACTTCAGAAATTGCTGTGTTTTTGTGGGCAGCTTCCTTTGAAGTCAACAGCAAAGAGTCACTTACTTCCTCATTGACTACAAATTCCAGGCTGATAACATGAAGATGACATTAGCAGTTGTGAATGCTTTGCTGTCAAAATGTTTATTTTACTAAATAATCTTTTAAAAAATTTAAGTAAATATCTGGGAGTTACAGATGATGAAATACAACTAATTGTAAATTTAAAGAAAATATTAAATAATTTCTCTTTGCATTTTGTGTCTGGATCTGATGCCTTGGATCTATACAGGATGTTGTCTTTGCCACCATTGAAACACCACTAATCTTGTTGCAGTGTATTCTGATCAGTTCTCCAGCATATTGTGGTAAAGATTTACTGCTGGAGAACCAGGGAGTACAGCTGCCTAACTTATGGGGTGAAATGTTCAAAGCCTAATACCACGTGGACAGTGGCAGGTTAGTTGGGATAATATAGTCTTTTATGCAACTGGCTGCTTCCAATGATCCATTAAGCACCAGTGTGCGACTTCTCAACCCTTGACCAACAAACATATCAAGGCAGTTACAACGCAATCTGTGCCAGATCACATTCTTCACCCTGTGACGAGGTCATTGCTGCAGCCCAGGGAGTAGGCTTTGCCAGCACAGTGCCCTGTTCCTGGGCAAAGCCAGCTATAGATTGTACACGTTGCATTGAAATCACTATATATACACAATGCCTACATTCTTGAGAATTTCCATGTTCGTGCTTTGAAGCATGGCTGAATGTCTTACAAGGATGTTTACTGGGCCATAAGGGCTACCTTTTGCAACTGTGGCTGGCGAGTGTTACACAACCCCATAATGGAGGCTGAACACAGATACAACGTAGTCAATTCTTCCACAAGGGCTATGGTGGAGCAGACAATAGGCCATCTAAAGAGGATGTTCTAATGCTCAGATAGGCCTGGGGGTGGGCCTTGCAGTAAAGTCCAGAAAGAGTGTGCCACATGATCCTAGCATGCTGTGCTCTACCAAACTGGAGCAGATAATGAGGGGACGTGATGGATGCTGAAGACTTGGGAGAGTGACAGCAGTTTTCTGAGGAGCACAATGAGGTCAATCAACTTCTGCAATGACAGAGTGCCTAGGGTGAGGTACAGGCCAGGCAAGAGGTAACTGACTTGGTTCTGATAGATGTAGTAACTGTTAATTTGCTACTGAAAAAGGCAAGCAGAAGCAATCTGTTCCTAGAAGCAAACACAGCTTATCTTTAGCCACTTTAGTTTGCCATTAGTGAATGAAAGTGAATATTCCGAACTGTATGAGTGCTTTCCTGTGTGGACACTCCCACATCAAACAACGAGGTGACATTATGCTTCACTGGATGACATTGAAAGAGTAGCCCTCCTTCAGACAGGCTTTAAGATGGGATAACTCTCAAGGACAGGTAACCTATGTTAGCCTGGTTCTTATTAGCATTCACAATGACTACTGATCAGATAAATGAAAAATAGGTTTATATTTACAGATGTGCACTTGTATTTGAAATGCATGTGCATTGGAAGGGTTCCTTAACTATTCCTCTCCCACCATACACAGCTCTTGGCTCACAATGTTCAACTTGGTGCATGGCCTGACTTTAAAAATGGTGCCAGCACAGATGGTCCCAGGATATCCCAACTGCGGTAAGTAATTACCATCAATACTACATGGAAGATAACATAAGCAGGGTGCCACAGAGTCATGGTGTATAGCTAATGTGAGCTGTGGAGAACAGCATGAGAAAACCTGCCTGTGTTCACAAAGCAAAACCTTTCATGAAACTCAATGAAATGGGCACCACTTATTTCCGGTCAAATTCAGTCTTTTGTGTTCATATCAATATCACTGATGTACAAAAATGTCACACACCAATTTGGGCAATTTACTTGCAGAGGTTTATCAGAGACCAGTGTATTGCCATGTCTATGCTATTACAATACCGAAGCCCAATTACTGAGAGAAGGAGTGGGCCTCTCCCTTTTCAGGTTAACAGACATTGAATAAATAAATTCCATGTGTGCACTGGAGGTGAAATAGGTCTTGATCACTTGGTACTCCAATTTCTTCAGAAATGTGGCAAGTGCCTTCTGTGTTTGAATGAGAGAAGTGTGACAGTGCATATTTGCTGTAGGGCAGCAGTCAGAGTTCAACTGACTGAATAGACAGCATAGTTTAATAACGTCACTCACATAGCATAATATGCATAGTTGTCATTAAAATTTAACTGCAATAATCTGTAACTTGTAATCTTGTGCTAGAGTGCTAGACTTCGAATTAATAGTACTTTGATTTTTTCTAACCCAAAATTCACAAATAGACAATTTTAAAAGTAGGTTTTGAACAACTGTGGTCATGTGTGTGTCTCTCTCTCTCTCTCTCTCTCTCTACAGCGTCCTTTTGACCAAGTTGTAACTGTGCTGCTAGCTTAGGTCAACTGCCCCTGTGTATCTGCGCCACGTTCATCCTTCACTTCAGTATCATCAGCGTTCCGACAGCACCCGAAATATAAATCCTGCACACTGGGATAAACTTAAAGTGGAGGTAAACAACTAGATGAGACAACCAGAGTTGAAAATGAGAGTTGCGCTTGCTGACTATAAACAGCAAAAAAAACATTCCAGCAATTAGGGGGTATACATTTTACCAGGATATTTGAAAGTCACCGTAATAATGTTAAAATTCATCTTTGTAAACAGGCAAGTTATTAAAAAAGCTTCTCAGAGACACCAGTCTTTATTTCCAAAGTGCCACAACCTTTTCAGACTTGTTACCATTACACTATTTACATTCAGAAGGAGGGTCACTGGACCCGAAACATTAACTCTGCCTTCTCTCCGCAGATGCTGACTGACCTGCTGAGATTCTCCAGCAATTTCTGATTGTGTTTCTAAAAAACAATTCTCATTCCTCCAATATAATCAGCTATTAATTCATCCTAACAACCAGTGCTGAAGGGAAGGGCTGCCTGTCTACAGCATTAGAAGAAAGTTTCAAAGATTTGTTACTGCAGCTAGTTTTAAACAGGATTTTACATGCATTGAAACAAGCCAATAAGACAAACTTTAAATGAGAAGAAAAACTAAAACAGAAGTTTGTGGAAAAGCTCAGCAGGTCTGGCAGCATCTGTAAAGAAAAACTCAGAGTTAACATTTTGGGTCCAGTGACCTGAAACATTAGCTCGGAAAAAAAAGAAAAAAAACGG
>JAHRHZ010000017.1:9859250-9902024 GCA_024137785.1 Ginglymostoma cirratum | reverse complement strand
CCGTTTTTTTTCTTTTTTTTCCGAGCTAATGTTTCAGGTCACTGGACCCAAAATGTTAACTCTGAGTTTTTCTTTACAGATGCTGCCAGACCTGCTGAGCTATTCCGGCAATTTCTGTTTTTGTTCCTGATTTACAGCATCCGCAGTTCTTTCGGTTTTTATTTAAATGAGAAGAGCTTTACTTACCAGTCATTACTGAGAGGTCAGCCTCAGCACCAAACATTTCAGAGATTCCTAGGCCAGCAAGAACTTCCTTCAAATCAATATTCTGTGTCATTTTGAATCTAGCAACATAATTTTATATGCATTTAAACAAGAATGAAAACAAGCAAGTTGGAATTCATTGTAAGCATTTCTTTTGCTTTAATTTTAAATGATAGATCAATGTTTATAAAGGAGAAAGGTTTCTTCTGCAGAGCTGAAAAGGGTTAATGATATCACTTCTGTAAAGCAAAATCAATTGTTGCTGCTATAGTGCTCAATATATTCCCCTTGAACTGCAATTCCAAAACAACACTTAAAAAAACTTGTTCACACACAAGAGTTAGCACAAGTGGCAATCTCAACTGTAAAAGAATTTTTTTTTGTTCAGTATGTGAAAATACTTATTGGGGAAGGAGCAAACCTTGACCTTCTCTTGGGACATAAGGCATGGCAAGTGGCTGACGTGTCAGTGGAGGAGCACTTTGGGGCCAGTAATCATAATTCTGTTAGCTTTGAAATACCCATGGAAAAGGATAGACCTGATCTAAAAGTTAAAGTTCTAAATTGGAATAATTTTGACAGTATTATGCAAGAACTTTCAAGAGTTGATTGGGAGAGACTGTTCGCAGGTAAAGAGACAGTTGGGAAATGGGAAACTTTCAAAAATGAGATAACGAGAGTCCAGAGGCAGTATGTTCCTGTTAGGGTGAAGGGCAAGGCTAGATGACTAGAGAAATTGAGGCTCTGGCCAAGAAAAGGAGACATATGACAAGCAGATACAGCTGGGATCGAATAAAAGGGAAATCAGGAGGGCAAAAAGGGGACATGAAATACCTTTGGCAAATAGAGTTAAGGAGAATCCAAAGAGATTCTGTAAATACACTGGGGACAAAAAAAAAAGAGTAAATAGGGAGAGAATAGGGCTCCTTAAAGATCAACAAGACTGTCTATGTGTGGACACGCAGGAGTGAGACTGAAGTATTTCGCATCAATATTTACGGTGGAGAAGGATATGGAATCTAGAGAACGTGGGGAATAAATAGTGCTATCTTGAAAAATATCTATATTACATGGGTGGTGGTGCTGGACTTCTTAAAACACAAAGGTGGATATATCCCTGGGACCTGATCATGTGTATCCCAGAACTTTATGGGAAGCTAGGGAAGGGATTGCTGGGCCCTTTGCTGAGATATTTGTATCATCGATAGCCACAGGCGAGCTGTCAGAATACTGGAGGGTGGCGAATGTGGTATCACTATTTAAGAAAAGTGGTAAGGAAAAGCCAGGGAACTATAGACTAGTGAGCCTGACATCGGTGGTGGATAAGTTGCTGGAAGGGAATCCTGCGGTACTGGATTTACAGATATTTGGAAAGGCAAGGACTGATAGTCAATATGGTTTTGTGCATGGGAAATTGTGTCTCACTAATTTGATTGAGTTTTTTTGAAGTGACAAGGAAGATGGATGAAGGCAGAACAGTGGATATTGTCCATATGGATTTCAGCAAGGTGTTTGACAAGGTTCCGCATGGTAGACTGGTTAGCGAGGTTAGATCACATGGAATCCAGGTACAGCTAGTCATCTGGATACAAAATTGGCTTGCAGGTAGGGGAGAGAGGGTGGTAGTGGAGGATTGTCTTCTTTCGGACTGAAGGCCTGTAACCAGTGATGTACTGCAAGGATCGGAGCTGCGTCCACCACTTTTTCTCAGTTATTTAATGATTTGGATGTAAATACAGAAGGAATGTTAGTAAGTTTGCAGATGACACCAAAATTGGTGGTATAATGGACAGTGAATAACATTATCTCAGACTACAATAAGACCTTGATCAGAAGGGCCAATGGGCCAAGGAGTGACAAATGGAGTTCAATTTAGATAAATGTGAAGTGCTGCATTTTGGAAAGGCAAGACTGGACTTATATGCACAGTTGCTGAACAAAGAGACCTTTGGTTGCAGGTTCATAGTTCCTTGAATGTGGAGTCACAGGTAGGGTAGTGAAGATGACATTTGGTATGCTTGCTCTATTGGTAAGTGCATTGAGTATAGGAGTTGGGAGGTCATGTCATACAGGACATTGATTAGGCCACTTTTGGAATACTGCATTTAATTCTGGTCTCCCTGCTGTAGGAAAGATGTTGTGAGATGTGAATGGGTTCAGAAAAGATTTACAAAGATGTTGCCGGAGTTGGAGAGGTTGAGCTATAGGGAGTGGCTGAATGGGCTGGGGTTATTTTCCCTGGAGCATCGGAGGCGAAGGGGTGACCTTTTAGAGGTTTACAAAATCATGTGGGACGTGATAGGGTGAATAGTTAACGTCTTCTTCCCAGGGTAGGGGGGGTTCAAAACTGGAGGAACTAGGTTTAGGGTGAAAGGGGAAAGATTTAAAAGGGACATTTTTCCACACAGAGGGTGGTGTATGTATACCAGAGGCAGTGATGGAGGCTGGTACAATTACAACTTTTAAATGGCATCTGGATTGGGTATATGAATAGGAAGGGTTTAGAGGGATATTGGCCAAATGCTGCAAATGGGATTGGATTTATTCAGGATATCTGGTCGAGTTGGACTAAAGGGACCGTTTCCATGCTGTATATCTCTATGACTCTAAAAATCTGTAACTCCAGATATTTCCACAAAACTTGAAATAAATGTATTCTTCACAATCTTCAAAACTTAACCTCAAAACGATATTAAAAATAAAGCATCTTTGTAACTGCGGTCAGTGTGAACCTTGCACACATCTATGAAGGTTCTCAAGCAAAATAACAAAGTCATAGAGTGGTACAGAATGGAAACAGACCCTTTTAGTCCAACACGTCCATGCTGACCAGATATCCTGGATAAATCTAATCCCATTTGCCAGCATTTGGCCCCTATCCCTCTAAACCCTAACTATTCATATACCCAATCCAGATGCCTTTTAAATGTTGTAATTGTACCAGCCTCCACCACCTCCTCTGGCAGCTCATTCCATACACACACCATCCTCTGCGTGAAAAAGTTGCCCCCTAAGTCTCTTTTAAATCTTTCCCCTCTCACCTTAGACCTATGCCGTATAGTTTTGGTCTCCTCCACTCGGGGGAGGACACCTTGGCTATTCACCCTATCCATGCCCCTTATGATTTTATAAACCTCTAAGGTCACCCCTCAGCCTCTGACGTTATGGGAAAAATAGTCCCAGTCTGTTCAGCCTCTTCCTAAAGCTCAAACCCTCCAACCCTGACAACATCTTTATAAATCTTTTCTGCACCCTTTCAAGTTTCACAACGTCCTTCCTATAGCAGGGAGATTAGGACTGCAGGCAGTATTTCAAAAGTGGCCTAACCAATGTTCTGTGCAGCCGCACCGTGAGCTCCCAACTCCTATACTCAATGCACTGACCAAGAAAGGCAAGCACACCAAATGACTTCTCCACTACCCTACCGACCTGCCATTCCACTTTCAAGGAACAATGAACCTGTACTCCAAGGTCTCTTGTTCAGCAATCCTCCCCAGGATCTTACCATTAAGTGTGTAAGTACTGCCCTGATTTGCCTTTCCAAAATGCAGCACTTCACATTTATCTAAATTAAATTCCATCTGCCATTCATTGGCCCATCTGATCAAGGTCCCATTGTACTCTGAGGTAACCTTCTTCACTGTCCACTACACCTCCTGTTTTGGTGCCATCTGCAAACTTACTAACCATACCTCCTACGTTCACATCTAAATCATTGATATAAATGATGAAAGACAGTGGACCCAGCACCAACCTTTGTGGCACACGGCTGGTCAGAGGCTTCCAGTCTGAAAAGCAACGCTCCACCACCACCCTCAGTCTTCTACAACCAGCCAGCTCAGCGAGCAAGTCAATAACCTCACTGACAACCTGAGCTACAAATCTTCGCAAGAGCCTTGTTAACCAGTCTACCATGAGGAACGCTGTCGAATGCCTTACTGAAGTCCATATAGATCATGTCCACCACTCTGCCTTCATTAGTTCTCTGCGATTTTTGAAGACATAATGAAATCAAGTTCATGAGACACGATTTCCCATGCACAGAGCCATGCACAAAGTTCTTGCCTTTTCAAGTACATGTAAATCCTATCTCTCAGGATTCCCCCAACAACTTGCCCACCACTGATGTCACACTCACCGGTCTATAATTCCCTGGCTTTTCCTTACCACTTTTCTCAAGTAGTGGCACCACGTTAGCCAACTTCCAGTCTTCCAGCACTTTGCCTATCGATGATACAAATATCACAGCAAGGGGCCCAAGAATCTCTTCCCTGGCTTCCCACAGACCTCTAGGGTACACCTGATCAGGTCCCAGGAATTTATCCACCATTATGTGTTTTCAGACGTCCAGCACCACCTCCTCCGTAATACGGGCATTTTTCAAGATGTGGTTATGTATTTCCCCATATTCTTTATCTTCCACATCCTTCTCCATAGTAAACAGTGAAGTAAAATATTTGTTTAGTATCTCGCCCATCTTCTGCGGTTCCACACATAGGTGGCCTTGCTGATCTTTAAGGGGCCCTCTTCTCTCCCTAGTTACCTTTTCGTCCCTAATGTACTTGTAGAATTCCTTTGGATTTCCCTTAACCCTATTTGCCAAAGCTATGTCCCTATTTTGCCTCCTGATTTCTCTCTTAAGTATACTCCAGCTGCTTTTATACACTTCTCTGGAATCACTCGATTCCTGCTGTCTCTACCTGACATATGCTTCCTTCTTAGTCTTGGCCAAAACCTTAATTTCTCTAGTCATCCATCATTCCCTACACTTACCAGCCTTGCCCTTCACCCTAACAGTAACATACTGTCTCTAGACTGTCGTTATCTCATTTCTGAAGGCTGCCCATTTTCCAGCCAAACCTTTACATGCGAATATCCGTCCCCAATCAACTTTTGAAAGTTCTTGCCTCATACTATCAAAATTGGCCTTCCTCCAATTTAGAACTTTAACTTTTAGATCTGGTCTATCCTTTTCCATAACTGTTTTAAAACTAATAGAATTATGGTCACTGGCCCCAAAGTGCTCCCCCACTGAAACCTCACCTGCCCCACTGCATTTCCCAAGGGTAGGTCAAGTTTTGCACCTTCTCTAGTGGGTACATCCATATACTAAACCAGAAAATTTTCTCGTACATACTTAACAAGTCCCTCTCCATCCAAGCCCTTAACACTATGGCAGGCCCAGTCTATGTTTGGAAAGTTAAAATCCCCTACCATAACCACGCTATTATTCTTACAGATAACAAGAGATCTCCTTACAAATTTGTTTCTCAATTTCCCACTGACTACTGGGGAGAGTGTTCTATAGTACAATCCCAATAAAATGATCATTCTTTTCTTATTTCTCAGTTATTTCTTGAAAAGAGATCAGTGAAGGTTCACATTGCAATTTTTTCTTCTGAGAATTCACATGACCGGCAAGGACAGCTTGCTTTGCTGTAGACCCTTGCCTAGGCTGATTTGAACAGTGATTATCCTGGAGAGGTCCTTGTTTTACCTGGCTCAGTCGGAGGAAAGCCTATTAAAAACCAGCTGGATTGAAGGAACGCTTGCTTAAGAACAAGGTTCATCGTTAATCTCTCTCATGTCTGAAAAGAAAACCTTCCTGATGAGTTAATAAGTACTCATTATAAACTGTGAGATTCTCAAAGTGAAGAGTACAATGTTATTTACATGCTGTAACATAACCCAAATGGACATTTCACAAGAAGTACCGTTATCTACAATCACCGCATTTCCCCCAAATGCATATGCTATTTTCTAACTTAAAATTACTGATCATATTATAGAAATGCAAATAGATTCTAATAGGCAATATTCCCCAAACAAGAAAATTCCTCCAACCTTGGCAGATATACTTCAACCTTCTGCTTCTTTACTGAGTTTGCCCATTCATTAATTAGCTGAGTTTTGATAAGTGGTTCTAAGGTAGCCAGTTGTACTTCTTGTCTTGGAAGAACTATCATCATACTCATCTCATCGCCAACGTAAGGCATTTCTAAAACTTGGTACACTCCTCCTGCCTCATTTGAGCCATCACTGAATTCTCCTGAAAGAAAACAAGGTTACATTTATAAAGATCTTACAAACTTGGGATGTCACAAAATGCTTTACAGCCAAAAAAAGGTATTTTTGATTTCACAAGCTTCAAAATCTCCCCTCCCCCAACCGCATCCCAAAACCAGCCCAGCTCATCTCCACCTCCCTAACCTGTTTTTCCTCTCACCTCAAGCCACACCCCCATCTCCTAACATCATCCCGCCCCCTTGACCTGTCCGTCCTCCCTGGACTGACCTATCTCGTCCCTACCCCCCTACCTACACTCACCTTTACTGGCTCCATCCCCGTCTCTTCGACTTGTCTGCCTCCTCTCCTCTATCCGCCTCCCCCTCTCTCTCTATTTATTTCAGAACCCCCTTCCCCTCCCCCATTTTCTGATGAAGGGTCTAGGCCCGAAACGTCAAGTTTTCCTGCTCCTATGATGCTGCTTGACCTGCTGTGTTCATCCAGCCCCATGCTTGTTAAGTGAGTATATTGATTTTCAGCATCTTCAGTGTGTCACTGTCTATTGCTGAGTGCTTTGATTAAATATCCCTGCTACTGTGTAGTTATAACAGAGAACCTCAACTCGTTATGTTTAAAAAGGCTAAGGAAACAAAAAGAATACTGTCCTCTAACAAATTTAAACCTTCACTCCAAAGCCAGGTCAAATGAATGGAAAGGTCAATTTTAATTAACTGTGTAAATAAGCAAAATATTTGCAAACCGTAATTGAAATCTCCTTGTTGGTACATCATGGGTATCTGGATTTCGCTTTCGTCATCTTTGGTAAACTGAAATGTGCGGGTATTCTCCCCTCTGAATTCAGACTTCCAGTTTCCTTTGAAGTAAATTGCATTAACGAGGACTAGACGAGTTAAAGCATTGAAGTCCTTTGGTGACAGGAGATTTGGTATCTTGTCTGAGCAGAGAGGAAAGAAAATATGCAAGTACATCATCCCACAGAGATACAAATAACACAGGGATTTATATTGGCAGCAAAACTCACTGCACACTAAGCAAACTTATTCATGAGTTGTTTGTGAAGGTAGCTATTGTTAGCACTCAACAGCAAACACACACACCTCTCTCTTTTATGTGTGGCGATTATAATTTATAAAGATTGATAATAAGGATCAACAAGGACGAAACTGCTTACAGTTTGCAGCATACAGATTACTGAATTGAGCAAACTCACGTCAGTTGAACTGTGAGAAGGAGGAGAGGAATAATATACTGAATAGTACATAATTAAAACAAGAGATTGACTTTTAAGTCAAGTACACAGTTCTTGAAATGATTGGGAGAAGGTAAACTGCAACAAAAAGGAGTGCCCGTCTTTTATAACAGAAATGTCCATGTCCAAGTCCAGAAGCAATATCAGGATGGCTGGACTGTCGTACCAGATTAGGAACTCTACATCAGGTAAGGGTGCAGAAGAGATTTTACCAGGTTATGGAATTTTATTTAACACTGACTAAAGAAACTGGCCTTTTTTTTCATCAGAAGGAACAATGTTTGAGGAGCAATCTAATAGAATAGATCAAAATTATGTGGTACTTTTAGGAGCTAAAAAGGAACTATTTTCACTGGTCAATGCAGCAGAGAGCATAACTTCATAAACACCACGAAACAAACAAGAGAGATGTTGGCACATCTTTAACAGGCAGAGAGATCCTAGGGTATAAAATGCTTTCCTAGGAACAGCAGTACTTGCAGCATCTGAAAATCTTTCATAAGGAAAGATGAACATTCAAAACAAAAAAATATATAAAAATGAATATTTCAAAGGAAAAAAATTGAAGAGACAGGAAAGCTAATTATATTTGTCAGAAGTCACACGACACCAGGTTAGAGTCCAACAGGTTTATTCAAAATCACAAGCTTTCATAGCGCTGCTCCTTTGTCAGGTGGAGGCTTATAATTATATTTGTGTGCACATATTATGTCCCAAAGAGTTTAATAGGGCTTTTGAGAAGTAATATGTGACATTTAGCCAAGAAAAGATATTCTAGGGAGATGATGAACAGCTTGGTCAAACTAATGTTTTTTTAAAAATTCATTCATATGATGCAGGTTTTGCTGGCCTGGCATGCTTAGTGCTTAAATACACTTGAGAAAATGGTGGCGGTGAACTGCCTTCTTGAACCATTTGGTGTGGGTGTGCTAGCGAGGAAGTTCCAGAATTTTCACCCAGTGACAATGAAGAACAGGCGATATAGGTTCAAGCCTGGATGGCAAGTGTCTTGGAGGGAAACTTGTAGGTAGGAGTGTTCTAGATAGCGCGTTTGCGCATTTGGAGCCTTTGTGAATTTTGGTAGTGTATGTTGTAGTTGATACGCACTGCTGTTACTGAGTATTGGTGCAGGGAGTGAATGCGTGTGGATGTGATGCCAATAAAGCCAGCTTTGTCCCAGATGGTATCAAGCTTCACGAGTATTATCGGAATTGCATATCTAAGCAAGTAGGGAGTATTCTGAACGCCCGAGTTGTACCTTAGAGATAGTAGACAGGCTTGGGGAATCAAGTGGCGAGTTACTGACTGCAGGATTCTAAGCCCAAGGTGAGAATTTCAGTACTAGCCTGAGGCAGGGTTGTAACTGATTGATTGTACGGTGATGGAAATAGTCTTACAATCTTATCGATGGCATGGTCATGGATACAGAAGCTGATTAAATGGGGTCAGATATGACACTGAATTTGTGAACAAACTTGTTTGGCCTCACACAGTTGCCAGAGAGTGGAGAGTGGAATAGAACCAGTAGGCAGCGAATGGAGTTTGTAACAGTGACCAAACAGAGACAGTAGCAGGGAACAAATACAATGAACTTCCTAAGGTACAAGAAAAATTCTGTTCATTCAATACTGGATGTTGCTGATATTTTACTGACAGCAGAACAGTCAAGGAGTAGTAGAGAGGTAGAGCTAGGTGTCATCATATACATGCAGAAATTAATCCTGAAACAGGAGGGGGCCACGAATAGATTGTTGGGGGACACCAGCGGTAACTGTGTAAGAGGATGAGAAACCATTGAAAGTAATACTCCAGCTACAATTCGATAAATAAAAATAGGAGCAGAGGAATGCTGTCTCATCCAGATGGTTGATGGAGGAGAGGCATTTAGGGTACTAGGAACGGAAGTCTGGTGGTCAGCAGTTGGCTGCAGATAGGTGTGTCTCACAGACAAGTTGGGAAGGTAAGAGGGAAAACTAGAGAAAGATGCGAATTCACAGCTAGGGCAGATGGACACAGATGAAGTTGGAATAAAATCAGGAAATATTGGAGAAACTCAGCAGGTCTGGCAGCATCTGTGGAGAGACAGAAATAAGTCAGCCTTTTCAGTTCAATTTCACTCCTCTTCAGAGTATATAGCAACTTATATTATGGTATTAGAGTCATACAGATATAGAGTCATGCAGCACAGAAACCGACCCTTTGGTCCAGCTTGTCAATGCCAACCTGGTATCCTAAACTGAACTAGGTCCATTTGCCTATATTTGGCCCATTTTCCTCTAAACCCTTCCTATTCATGTACCTGTCCAAATGTCTTTTTAAATGTTGTAATTGTCACCTGCCTCTACCGCTTCCTCCGGCAGCTCATTCCATAAATGCACCACCTCTGTGTAAAAACGTTGCCCCTCGGTTCGCTTTGAAATCTTTTCCCTCTCACCTAAAACCTACACTCTCCAATTTTGGACTCCCCTATCCTTGGAAAAAGACCTTGGTTATTCACCTTATCTATGCCTCATGATTTTATAAACCTCTAAGGTCAACCTTTCAGCATATAACACTCCAGGGAAACAAACGGTCCAGCCTCTCCTTAGAACTCAAACCATCCAGTTCTGGCAATAACCTCGTAAATTTTGTTGTGTCCTTTCTAGTTTAAAAACATCTTTCTTGTGCAGTGCAGCTAGAATTGGATGTAGTATTCTAATAGTGGCCTCACCAATATCTTGTAAAGCCACAACACTGCGTTTCAACTCCTATACTCAAACCTCTGACCAATGAAAGCAAGCGCACCAACATCATCTTCATCACATTCTATGTGCAACTCCACTTTCAAGGAACAATGACCTGCGCCCCTAGGTTCTTCTGTTCAACAACCTTCCCTTAGGCCCTACCATTAACTTTGTAAGTCCTGTCCTTGTTTGCCTTACCAAAGTTAATCTAACTTCAAACTCCATCTGCCACTTCTTGGCCCATTTCATCTAATCAAGATCTCATTGTACTCTTAGATAACCTTCTTCACAGTCCACTATTCAAGTAAAACCATACTTGAGGCAAGGTCAAGCGGAGTGACTGAATATAGGGTGGGGCGTTTACAGAGAAAAAACAAGTCAAGGAAAGAATAAGAGGGAAGTAAACATCAAGAAGACAAAATGATGAGTTGAGATGGAATGTGGAAGTGTGAAGGAGGAGAAGTTGTTTGGTGCACAGTCTGACTGAAAAAAGCAGTCAGGATATCTCGATGAAAAAAAAAAACTTGAAACTTGGTGGTGTGGTAGAAAATGAGCATTTTAAATGAGAATTAAGAGGGGTAGGGCGAGGTGAGAAGGTGCTATAGAAGTAAGAGGGCAAACCAAGATGTGATTTAGTCACAAACGCCACTCCACCAGCATGACGACCCTGGAAAAAATCAATAAGTTGATTAAAGGCGTTGACAGATGGACAAGCTACAAATTAGGGCAAGTGTCATCACCGCTCTCATAGGTTTCCATCAAAGCCATGATGCTGATGTAAACACCACAGCGGTTGGCAACGCATCATTCACAAAAAAAATCAAGGTGAGGAGAGTTTTTTTTAATCAATTCATGGGATGTGCACAATGTTATCTTAGCAAACATTACTGCCAATTCCTAACTGCTCTGGAGAAAATGGTGGTGTGCTGCCTTCATGAAACACTGCAGTACTTTGGGTGCAAGGACAGCTACAATGCCATTAGGGAGTTCTGGAATTTTGACCTAGTGGTAAAAGGTGATTCACTCCCAGAGGGGAAAACCCATATGGACGAGGGGCAGCACTAGGAAGGGGAGGGCGGACAGAAAAGATAGTCAAAATTTGTGCCTAGGGGATGCTAGACATGAATTTCAATGACAGCAGGGATGGGACAATTGCAGTTGTTGTATGTAGCAAAGCTGCGCTGAATGCCTCAGGTGAACTTTTTAAAGAACATCAAGAGAAAGATGAAAGGAAAGTTGTAAAAGTATCTAAAACAAATGCAAGAGATAGTAGGAACTGCAGATGCTGGAGAATCTGAGATAACAGGTGTAGAGCTGAATGAACACAGCAGGCCAAGCAGCATCAGAGGAGCAGGAAAGCTGACCTTTCGGGCCCTAGACCCTTCTTCAGAACCTTTCTGAAGAAGGGTCTAGGACCGAAGCGTCAGCCTTCCTGCTCCTCTGATGCTGCTTGGCCTGCTGTGTTCATTCAGCTCTACACCTTGTTATCCCTAAAACAAATGCAAGCCTGGGACAACAGCACGATGGGACTAAGTGGATAATTCTTCAACAGAACCAATGCACAACAGGCTGAATAGGTTTCCTCTTTACGGCACAACTCGGATTCTGTGCAATGGTACAGTTTAAAGAAAAACACAGGCATCTGTATTAATATAGTTGTACAAATTGACAATACTTACTATTGGTTTGATTCTGCACCCACTCATTGATATGATCAGCCACAGAAGAAGGCTGGCTGAAGTCAATACTTTCAACACTGGCACTGAAATATTCCTTAAGCATTTGAAGGAACTTGTCACTCAGTTGAAATCCTTTCGCCACAAACAACGAGTTGACAAGCTTCATAACATACTGCTGGCTGTCTGCTTTCATGGATTGAGACAGGTCCCGCAACAAGTCAAATTCCTCACCTGATTAAAACAGAAATCAACAACTTTAAAAAATATATACCCCTTAAAAATGCTGTGCAATGTTGCCTTCATTGTAAGAATAATGAACATTAAATACTAATGTTCTGTATCCTCAAAGGGCAGTATATCAGAATACTTTAGATATTGTCCATGCAACAAAATACATTTACCCAAACAATGTTTGTAACAGCAATGTGCAATAATTATGCCAGTGATAACGAAGTTAAATTTATAATGTTATGGCTTTTCTGGAATGTCTAAGATCTACTAATTGACTGATGGAAACTTTATCCAAAAATATACACTTAAATGGAGGATCAAGATTCAGGTGTTTTACCCTTTCCAAAGAGCAGGCATTGGGCAATGCTTCGAGACTACGAAATCAAGGTGAACTAATACTGATTGCAGGATCTTTTTAAGCTGTGAACTTAACCAGTCGGAACCATGCTTATATATTCACATTTAAGGGTCTTATGAATAGACCACAGACTTACTAACCAAAATCAATTCATCTTAATAAACACAACATATACCTTTTTGCAAGTAGTTGTAGCCCATGGCGCGTTGAATTTGCTCAAGAGTTGTACTCCCAGCACCAAGCTCAACCATTCCCAAGGCATTAGCAATACTAAATGGAGAGTAAAAAATGTTGCCATCTTTCTCCAGTGACCGCAAGTGATGGTAAACTTTCACAGAAAAGTCAGCAGTGATACCATCCCGAATGCCTGCATCAGCCGTAACATATTTCACAATCAACAGGGTCAGAAATCCCAGCAAAGATGTCATTTTTGAATTAATTTATAAATCTATGGGAAGAGGAATTGCAAATTAGTATTGCAAAATACTTACGAAAACCTCATATTACAAAAAATTTTAAAATGTAGTATTGTCTATATATCTGAAATATTGAGTAGAATGAATAGCATTTCAATGTAATCATCTTTACAAGTGAGAAGCAGAGGGATACCAGCATTGGGCATAGGTCCAAAGCAAGAGTTAAAGGAACTGAGGCAGCTCTGATATTTTTCAGTTATGGCAATGTGAAAGGAAGTTATGCTAGGCAATGGCAGAGAAAATAAATTGTTGCATTGGGATACTTCTGAGGTACAAGACAAAGTGCAACAAATTAATTTGAAGTGTGGTTTTGGATGTACAAAAGTGAGCAAGTAATTTTGCAGCAGGTATTCATCAGTTTGACTGGACATTAGCAGGCCTTCCATCTCCTATCGTTCTGTTGGAAACTGTCGGTCTAACTTAAAGCTTTAAAAACCCCTTTGTATGGCTTAATTCCAGCTTTACCTAGTTACCATTTGAAAATCTCTGCAGTTTGGATTAATCCAATCCAAAGGACTGGCTATGTTTAATTTTCACCACTGTTCATCATCTTGATTCTGGCCCTAAACTCAGTCAACTTTTCTTTCCTTTTCCAACTCCCCACTATCCACGTCCCACCAATGCTAAAGTCTTAAGTCAACCATTGCATCTACCAATAACATAGTACTCTGTATCAAACAATGATTCATTTCAGAGATAGTAGGAACTGCCTTCTGCACCTTCATGGCATCAGTATGCAATTTTGCAACATGAATCATCCCTTGCACTGGTTTGCAAACTCCCTCTCCATTTTCAGGTAATTTACTTTTGTAACCTCCCCCAATGTCAACACGCTTGTGGTCAAGATGACGGCGGCGTAGGACACTCCTAGAGTTCCTCTACTCCTTATGTTTATTTCTCATTTTCTTTTTATCCCTGCTTCCTCTCCTCTTGGCGTTATCTCCTGAGGTAAAGCAGGCTGGAGACCCAAGCAGAGACAGGACAGGACAGTGGGGACAGAGATGATTGTTGGACTGGGGACCGGCGCGGGCGGTCAATAGTTTGCGAGTCCAGGCAGACCACGTATAGAAGGCCCCTGCACCAATCTACTGCAGACCCTTTATAGAAAGGTTGTAATGCTTATCTTTTTAACTTTAATCTTTTTTTAAAATTATACTATGAACAACGGTAAGTAAATGTAACTTTTTTCCCCCTTTCTTTTTCTCTTGATTTCTGTCTTTTATATCTAAGATCTGCACCTAGATATTTGTACCTATGATGGCAACTTATGGGGTGACATTGTAAAATTTTCACTGCATTCCTCTACTTTCATACTTGAGTACACTTGACAATAAAGGATATTCTGAAGGATATTCTAATTCTACTCTGTTCTTTGATCTTCTGATTCAGACCTTATGTGAATCTGATCCCATGGTCGGAACAGAGCTTTCAGTCATATCCCTATTTTCTCGAAGTTTTCCCCAAAACCTTGGTACTTCTTTAAAAGCCTCTGTAAGATCACAGTTGGGCCATCTTGCATGGTTTTTACTACCTGCCAGCCAATCCTCTTCCCTCCAATAGGGTGTTCTATAAATGCTGGTTGTTTCAGTTTTCATTAATATATGAAGATAATGAAGATAATAAAAAAACTGAAATTCATGTTGTACAGATGCATTTTTTCCTTGTACTATTTATCATTCAACCATCAAATTGAAAACAGGTTACTTGGTTAATTATCTCATTGCACATTGTGGAATCTTCTGGCATAAAAATTGGCTATCACGCTTCAATGTTTTAACAGTATAATGATGATTTAACACTACAATGATGACTGCACATCAAAAAGTACACTTGATTGACAGCAATGAGTTTCTCATACCCATTGCTTTCATTAATCCACCCATCAGTTGAATGGACAAATGTAAGTCATCACCTGTTCAAGCCACATTATGTTTAATGCTATCCATTTCTTACATTTCTATACAAGACATCATTGGAACTCATTTTACAAGCTAACTGAAAATTACATTGGGCAGTAACACTTCTAGGTTTCAGAAAATAGGGTAATTTAATTTCATGCTGAAATAAAGCCGATAATATTTTAGCTTCTGTCAATAATGTCAACTATTAAACAATGGTTTCTGATAGCCTAAATCCTTCTGTCATACTGACTCATGCTGATTGCTTTCCACAATTATGGTGGTATACAAGACTTACTTCATAAAAAAAAATGCACACTATTGCTTTCACATTCAAGTAGCACAAAAATAAATACAAAAAGATTACTTTTGATATAGAGTAAAAAGGTTACATTAATACAAGTCCTGAGTTTGAATAGAGTGTCCAACAGAACCCTCTTCCCCCCCCCCATTTCTGATGAAATGTCTAGGCCCGAAACGTCAAGCTTTCCTGCTCTATGATGCTACTTGGCCTGCTGTGTTCATCCAGCTCCACACCTGGTTATCTCGGATTCTCCAGCATCTGCAGTACCTATTATCTCTGATACATATTTAAGTCTGACTTTTTTCCATCATTTATACTAGCCATGCTGACACAGTAAAATTCAGAGGAAACCAAAGCTCCATATGGTATAGTCAATAGATGTGAAGCAGGAAAAACACAGGTCAGACAGCATCCGAGGAGCAGGAATGTCAACATTTCAGCCCGAAACATTGACATTCCTGCTCATCGGATGCTGTCTGACCTGCGGTGTTTTTCCTGCTTCACATCTATTGACTCTGGCTTCCAGCATCTGTAGTCCTTACTGTTTCCACTCCATATGGTATATACACATTATGTTCCAAGTTATACTGCACATCTACCAGTGGAACCATGGATCAAAATATACAGGCTTCTACTTTGCATCCACGAAGCTGAAGCCACAAATGAGGCATGAAAGGAAACAATTTAACAAAGACATTAGTGTTGTTCACATCAATGTAACTTGTTACTTATTGAACAGAGACAGAAACAATTTATCAAAGGAGTCATTTATCCAAGGCATCCCCAGTTTCACTGCATTAATTTAGAATTAAACTTATACAGAGTCCCTGATTTATGAACATCCAGCTTATGAACGCGATCCCATACCAGGGTGTAATTTTAAATATACAACATATAGACATATCCCGTATTTATGAACGGCTGTTTTATATTATACTGCATTGTGTTCCAACTTGCCTGCAAATAGAGTTGGAAAAGGAGTCAGGATTGGGACCCATTCTCAACCCAGAAACTGCTTGCATTGTCAGTATTCACAGATATCTGCAATGTAGTGGAGCAGTATTGTTTACTTACATCACTTCTAAATGTCAGAAATTGTGTCCAAAGATCTGTGGTAAAATGGTACCACTTGACAGCAGGGAAGCACAGCTTCCTAAAAAAGCATTAACTATCAAGATAGCTCCATGATAACAAACTAAATCTCATCTTTAAAACCTATCGAGAATATTAACCTCCCTTGTACCTTTTACATCCTTGTCAGATCTGGTATCCATCATAATGAAAACTGCACCATGATCCTTGAATAATAATTTACCCAATTATTTGTTTTAGCTCCTACCTCCATCAACCCTCTCGACTGAAAATGCTTGTAGTAAATTTGTTTTTTTTTAATTCAACTGAATACACAGAAGCTTCAGCAAACTTCTCAACTTTACGAGACTCCAGTGATGACAATTTGTAATGGTTAAAAACAAACTGCATGATAATGCTCTGATTCCAGATACTTAAAATATGTCTGCACAGCAACTATATAACTACATTTCATAAAGCACTTTGAAGCAGTGTCTTAAGTTAACTGTGCAGAAGATCAGATGCTGTGGAAATCTGCAATGGTCAATCAAGATGTCTTTCTCAGAAAAATAACTATTATAGCTTTATCACCATGTAATCATTAGAGATTTGGCATCTAGCAGTCTAATTAAGTTAATTACACAGCAGCCTATGGAACACACAGCTCTAACCAGAATTACGGGCAGCCCTTCTGCTAACTTGGCATGTTTGTTGGTATTTTAAGTCATGCTGTTCTTTGAAAAGCTAAATTTTATTTACATTGTCTTTGTGAAGCAACTCATTTTTTAAAAGATAAATAGTAATTTGAGGAAATAGCATTGAGAGATTGGGGAGGTTAATTAATTCTGAGTGAGATGTAAGAACAATACTCTTAGCATAAGAAACAAACATACAGGAAACAAAGTGCTGCCAGAACATTTCTCTTTTCCCTTCTGTTCCCCACTTAAGCTTTTGCCAGCAGAAAGTTGGAACCAAGAAGGTCGTCATATCATTTTTCTGATTCAGCTCAAATGTAATTAAATTATCCAAGTAAATATCAAGTTCATCCCTAAAAGTTAGCATTATGTTTTTAGGTTTTGAGATTTTGTTCTAATGTCCAGAAGTTTGCATATAGTAGCCCCGTGTTGGATGCACTTTCTCGTTAACTCACCATCATGCCAACAACGCATTCTGTGCTTTAAGGATATGTCAAATAATGATTTCTAAACCACTTGCTGGAAATGTGAATTGAAATTTTAAAGAAGGATCTGTAAAAACGCAGACTAAAGGTAATTTGAGAGCATAGCCGAAGATACCCACCCAAAATTGCACTACTACGCATTTCACAAAGCAACGGATACTAGGTCTGCAAAAATCAACCAAAGATATGATCCCTGGAGAATGTGAAGGGCCCAACATCTCCTGTCCTGTGCACAAGGCAATTAAAGTAACCGATCATTAATACTAATCACATGGACAGCAGACCCTATCAAAGACAGTTTTCTAGACTTCGACTAATCAAGTCACCTCATTTGGATTCTACTGGCAGTTGAAGATCACATAAGAAATTACCCTTTGTATGTTTTAAGCACATTTTCTCAATGGAGTTGGGAAGAAGGATTTGAGAAATGGACCCAAGCAAGATCAATCCTGCCTCCATGTTTCTGAGCCCACCTGGCAAGCTTTGAGCTCTGTTTGCTCCTGTGATCATCCAGGAAAACTCTGCCGTAGATAGAGATTTCTGCAAGGAATTCATTCCAACAATACTGTTTCAAGAAGAACAACCAACTCAATGATCTGTTCTTTCAATCTGAAGCAGAGGCCACTGGATTCAGCCTGACAGTCTGCAGAATCACTAAACCCAATAACAATGTTATTTTTTAATGGACTGTAATTTGGCCAACCTTTCAGTCAAATACAGTTTACAAAGTCAGCAATGTGTACGCATCCACAAAAGACAAAAAGTGTGGGTCATTATTTTCTCTAGATCAGTTTAAGTGTAATAAAGCTAACCCCTTTCCATGTTAAACCTGTGATGGCCTGTTTGGTTCTTTCACAATCACATCACATAATAAAGTAAAAGGTCACTAAAGTATGGAGTAAACGCTTTCCCATAAAAGAAAATCTGTTGTGATCAAATGAGAAGGAAATGGAGATGGGGAAGGGGGGCTGCCTTCAACCCATTCCCACTTCACCACACTGTTTACATGGATATATTCATTTTATCCCCAGTTGAAAATGTAGTTAGGAAAACAATCAAGTGTCCCAGCACTGCAAACAAAAATACCCATGAGGATAGCAAGCCTGGATTTGTGAAACCTGCAGTTCTACTGTGAAAAAAGTGGAACACACTACACACAGTCACTTAAAGAGATTGTTTTACATTCCAAACGTGTACAAGGAACAAATAGACTCATGTTATTTTGTGATTCTGTACCAATGGTAACAATATCATACAAATTTGTAACTTAATCTTGCCTTTTTATATATTGCAAATGTGAACAATGCTTCAACTACGCAAAACCAAACATGGCAGCAGTTTAATCAAAATAATAAGCATTTAAAATGTTGCCCCTGAATGACCTGGGAAAATTTAAGTTATTTGAGAAAATATGGCAAGGGTGATAAAATAGAATTCTTGATGTTGAGGTTGGGGGGTGGGCACAATGCGGCAACTAGGTTTTTAATGGCCAGATAAGAATCTTGATAGTAACTGGAAATTTACATACATTTACATCTCATTCATAACCAAACATGCCTCATTTACATGCAGTTTGCCATTATCCTTATTGCACCTTCCTGCCCTCACAATGTGATGACACTGCAAAACAGCCAAAGTCAACTTGATTTTCACACAACGTCACACAGTTGACAAGGCAGTGGCACTATACTCTGCCTTGTCAGAATGCCATGTCATGCTGTCCAGTGTATCTGCAATAGAATGGTCCCTTGACATCAGGTTTCCATGCAGGTCATGTCTGGGGCTTCAGACAGGTACTGTCCAGGGAGAAGATGACATGAAGGCCCAGACATACTGAGTATGGTCTCCCAAATACAGATTCACTCTTCTCAGCTTGAACTCTCACAGGTGTGAGGTTGGCAGGCTGGCTGGAGTGGATGGCACAGGTACCTCTGGAATGTCTTGACAGGAGGCTTCCAAGAGACCTGTATATGGCTCTTCCTCCAGTTGGGTGCCAACTGGCATCATCCTGTCTCCATGCGAGGAAGAAGTACCTACTATGAGGTTCAAATGTCTCTTGATCCAATCCAGACCTCACTCTTCTACGCCCTCCACTCCTCCAATAACGATCCCCCAACCCCCTCACCTTGCTATTGGTTTTGAGTTTGAGTGGCTACAGCAATGGAGTGCTGGGATGTGTGCCGATCTAGCAGATACTGACTGTGCTGGACCCAGATCTCCATGGCAGCAACGAAGCTGCCATTGGAGTTAACTAGCTGCTTGCATGTCAGAGGCAGTGTGGTACAGATAGTGTTGAGGGACTCCTTAAATCTTTGAGTCAGTTTGCACAGTTTGCTAATCCTGCCTGTTGCCCGTGTCTGCTTGTCTATTTGGATGAAGTTATGAATGGCTGACACAATTGGGTCCTCTCCTGCCTGGGTATGGCACTGTCTGGTTTCTGACAGCCCTGTGAGAGCTAGCGACCTGCAGCATGTCTTCCACAAACATCTGCTGAGATGTGGTAGTGATGGGCTCACCAGAACATGCTCCCAACTGTACTCTTGCTGAAGTACCCACCAAGTGGTCAGTCTCTGAGCTGGGGAAAGGCGCAGCAGACAGCCTTGCCAGTGCTTCCTCTGATGCACATGTGACTTCCTCCTCAAGAGGTGGAGGAAGAGCAGCTTTCTTCAGGGAGAAGACTGTGCAGATTCTACCTGGTGTCTGCAGGACACAAAGAATAAGCTGTGAAAGACTGTTAGGAGCTTGGCATGTTAAGAATACATTAACAGTCATGGTGACAGAACAGCAAGATAGCACTCAGCAGTAAATTTTATTTTGTTGCCGGGATATGGAGGCTTGGCCGTCAGTGCATCAGGAGTCACACTCCTCTCTCACCATAGGCAAGGAGTCTGTCCTCGTAAGGGATGAGGAGACAGTTGTTGAGCGTCACACCACCCCTCTTGGCTCTCTCTACCCTATGGTGAGAGTTTTTCTCCTGGAGTGAGACAAACCAAGGGACTGAGCGAGATGACAAAGGCTGGCTTAGCTGTTAGTGCTGGTGCAAGTGAGGGATGGGACCTAGGTATCCCAAACGAATGAGGGGGCACCACAGATGGCAGTAAGGGTCAGTAATGTGGGGGGTTTAGGCAGATTAGAACAACTGAGGGCAGATACTGATGTAATTGTTGAGTGGTAGACCATGAGCCTTGGTAGAAAATGGATGCAATGGCAGAGGTTGAGAGAGACAGGAGAGAGAAAATGGTGATACTTACACTTGTGGAATGCAGAAGGTCACTAGCCTTCTTCCTGCAATGCTGCTTGTTCCTTCTGACCATAAACACTGCACTAACCCAGGTGGCACTCAATTAAGCTGGCCAGATCTGGTGCCATGGTCTCCTCTGGCAATCCTGTGGAAAGAGGATGGTGCTCCTCTCCACCATCATGTCTACCAGGCCTCCAGGACCCTGTCAGCAAAACAGGGTGCCAAGCTGCCTCTGGTGGCCATCTCTAGGACAATTCTTCCAACATTAACTGCAAAGGGTAGTTCCTAACTGACAGCACTTAACCTGGTACACAATTGCTTTTTAAGTATTATGTTAGAAATCCCACAGAGTAAGTCCTTTGGCTACCAACAGGCACACAATAACATGACTGCAGTGGCAAACAGGTATAGTGCATACATCATCAAGCAAGCTACAGACAATTGCATGAGATAATCCTACCAGACTTAGAACAAAATTCTCCATAAAAGTCCCCAAAATTGACACCTGGCCAATTTTTGCTAAAATTCAGCCCATAAGTTTACATGGACAAAGCCAAATCAACAGGTAAAATATTCCATTCTCTAAGTGGTACACAACTCCTGTTTTTAATATTGGCATATTTATGAAAGACATGAAGGTTCTTTGGATTATGCTGAAATGGTCCACATATTCAAGGTATGAATCCATCATTTAAAGTGAAAAATTGATTGCAATAACTACCCTAGTGGATGAGTGGTAAAAGATAACAACCAGGAACCCAAAATAGGTTGAGAGAGAAAACAACATAATGAACCTTTAGAAATTCATTCTTCTGTTTCACACCAGTAAACCTACGTGATTGAATTCCAATTGGAATTCAAACATTTACACTGCAATAGTAATTGAAATTGAATCAAAATCACTTGCTATTAATTTGACATTTGCTTTCAATTGTTGAGAATGCAAAAGGAGCTAAATCAGGGAGGTCACCACGGAGTAACTTCTGCTGTCTAACAGCAGAGGGTCTTGTATTAAGAGAGAAAAAAGCCTTAAATCTATGGCCTGAAGTACATTTATACAGATATAATGCTGAATTTCTACGGCTGTCCTGAAGGAAGGAATTTATGTCCACATTTCTACAGAGTTTATTTGCTCATGTTAGAACTTTAGAAATTGAACTAAAAGTGAAAACACAGCAAAACTGGTTAATAGCGAATAGGCTGCTGACTTTTGCATTTCTCCCAGAGCATCGTGCCCTTATTTTTTATGATAAATGAAAGAGCAGAGGCATAGCCATTGAAAAGACTAGTTAGTTCTTCTGAACAATCCGTTGTCACATTTTCTGATGTTGGTAATCTGAACCTCTGGGAAAACTTCAGGTCTACTCCTTCTCTAAAACTTGGCACCTCACCAATTCACTCTGCTCTTTAAAGCTCCTTAAAACCCACATCTTTCATTGAACTTTTGGCCATCCCTCCTCCCATTCCATCTGTCTCAGGGAAAGTTTTTTTTCTGATTACATTTAATATGCACCTTGAGACATTTTCTGCCTTAAAATGCAATATATAATGTTGTAATTCTATATTTAGTTCATCTTCAAGGAGATCTTTTTGAAAAGCTTTGATTGTATTGTAACTACAACCAGATACATTATCCACTAAGACTGCTCAGCTTCCAAGATCTCATGTCTTCGCCCTGACTGACGAACTGATCAATTGATTCTTATGGTTGTTGTCTGTCAGCCATCTGTCAGTGATGCTAGATTTTACTTTATATATGAGGTTGATCCTTAGCATGTTCTAGAGTTACCAGGGTCTTTCTGATCATCCTGAAACAGGCCCAGTCTTGATTCTGTGCAAGCCTTCATTTCAAACATCTATCTTTATTTTCATTATTTGCTTATCCAGTTCTGGAATGAGAAAATCTAAAAACCATAGCTCCATCCTGCTTTAATAAAGCCTAAATTCAGATGGGACACAAGGTCTTCCAATTCATGCCAGGGAATTTGGTGGTCATATTTCTGACTTCCCTGGCTTTTACAAATGCTGTCAATGTACTATAGGATTGTGCAAAAATCTTGATCATCTAACATACTGGGCAAGACCTTAGACTTTTCTAATATCTAAAATACTGGGCAAAATCCTGAGCTCGGGCTGCGACAAATACACACAGAGCCAGAAAGATTTTTACCTGGGACTATTATTCAACCTGGAATTCGAATTTACATCTCCACTCTCAGAACAATCAACCAAACCTTACACTCTGGACAAAACTAATTTTTACACCTCCAGTCACCCAACTCAGATAGTATGCAACCTCAGAGATACAACACTGGATGTTCAACTTCAATCACAATACATTCACACATACTCTTAACTATCAGGAGGCCAAGTGACCTCAAAGGGAACACCAGAAATACAATGACAACACAGATTTGACAGAAGATAATGGAGTACACAGTCTGTACAATTGCTAGCCCCGATCTTACTGGGTGCCAGTGCTGGACTGGGGTGGACAAAGTCAGAAGTCACATGACACCAGGTTATAGTCCAACATGTTTATTTGGAATCACAAGCTTTTGGAGCACAGCCCCTTCGTCAGGTGCAGTAAGAGGTTACCAGGGAGAGAGCCTTTTTCAACAACAAGTTTCTACAGAGAACAGCTTCCCCACAGGCTTCCAGCCCCAACAAACAGCTTCAGAACGAAGAACCACAGAGGCTGAACAGCGAAGCTGAATCAGGAAGCCAAACCAAGGGCATCATCGCAACAAAGGGCATCTGAGACGGGGGAAGCCAACCAAGCACTATCTGAACAAGAGCTTCCAGACACAGGCCTATTCTGGACCAAAAGAACAAGAACCTCAGCAACTGGACATACTTTCAAACTGCGTTTTCATCAGTGGTGAGCTGAAACTCCCGAGATCGCATAGTTCAGACCTAGGTAGCAGGGAGGGAAAGACAGTTAGTGACAAAGCATGGGGGTCCAAGGGTAAGAAGCCTGATTAAAGATTCTGTGATTAAAACTGTTGTTTTAGGTTCTAATAGTGTTTAATTTGTATTTAATTACTGTCCTCTGTGTAACTGATAGTGTCAATTCCACTGTTTATTATATTTGCCTTTATTTCATGTATTATATTTACTTTTTTGTATTTAATAAACACAGATTCTTTTGCCCTGAAACACCTATCTACTGCCTTCTTCATTTCACATTGCTAAATAAGTCCAGTGTCAGAACCAGGGATCTCGGGGTAATTCGAACCAGCTAAAAATCAGAAAATTACTCGTCATAAACCAGTACCCTACAGTGTACAGGATTTTTAGCCTTGTTTCTTCATGGAGAAATTCTATAATGCAGCTGCTTTTGTTTTCTTCCCTGTTCTGGTTTAGGCTATGACTCATATTTTTACATTTACATGTGATGGTTGGGTGTGTTAGAAATAGCCCATGAAGATGTCTTTACAGCCCTGCAGTTTGCACAGCCAATTTGAAACTGATCTGCTTCTTGGAATAACCACTATCAACCAATCCCCAAATCCTGTACTCACTGTACTGCCAGTGCCATTGTTATAGTGATTTTGCCTCCTGGGATTTCAAGGTAAGTACGGCCTTTATAATGATTCAAATCCTGTCTGAAGTTCTTCTGATGGTATTCAAATATGCAATGCCACTTTCACATCTAAACAAATCCACTGCAGAGAAGTGTGTTATGCTTTTGGGATAACTTTCATAAATTTATCAATCTCATACCAGGCCTGGTAAATGGGCTTGGTTCTGTTCATTTCAAAATCAATTGCAGTCTTATTGAGAAAGACAGGCCAGTTCAACAAGTTCACAACTGTTGTTACAGGAGAACAAAGCTTGGCTCATTCACACTACATGCTGTAAGTTAGACCGAAAAGGTAAAATAAGGATTTTTTTTTTTGATGGTATGTTGTTAAACACAGCGGATATCCAAGGAGACTTGGGAGTTTCAGGTGCATAGATCGTTAAAATGCCACAAACAAGTGCAGAAAATAATCAAGAAAGTTAATGGGAATGCAGGCCTTTACAGCTAAGAGGACTGGAGTATAAGAACATGGACATTACTCTGTAGGTATACAAAACCCTAGTTAGACCCTACTTGGAGTACTGTAAGCAGATCTGGACATGACGCCTTAGGAGGCATATATTGACCTTGTAGGGAGTACAATATAGGCTTACAAGAATGACATCTGGACTTCAAGAATCAAGTCATGAGCAGAGATTATACAAATTATGCCTGTTTATTTTCCTAGAATTGAGATTGTTAACGGGTGATTTGATCAAAGTCTTCAAGATAATAACAAGAAAAGACAGGGTAAACTCTTTCCACTAGTCTGGGATTCTAGATCTAGCGGGGCATAGTCTGAGAATTAGGGTCAGACAATTCAGAAGAGATGTTAGGAAGCATTTCTAAGGCAAAGTTTCATAGAGGTTTGTAACTCTCTTCCACAAATAGCAGTGGATGCTGAATCAGTTGTTAATTTTAAATTGGAGACAGATATATTTTGTTTTTTTTTTTCCTTTATTCATTAATGGGATGAGGACATTGGCTGGCTAGGCAGCACTTATTGTCTAACGGATCAGAGTCAACCACATTGCTGTAGGTCCGGAGTCACATGTAGGCCAGACCAAATAAGGATGGCAGATGACATTAGAGAACAGGTGGGTTTTTCTGACAATCGACAATGGATTCATGGTCATCATTAGATTCTTAATTCCAGATATTTTAATTGAATTCATCTGCTGTGGTAGGATTTGAACCCGGGTCCCCAGAATGTTATCCGGGTCTCTGGATTAACAGTCCGGTGATAATATCACTGGGCCATTACCTGCCCATAGCAAAGGTATTAAGGAATGTGTGCCAAAGGCAGGCATAGAAGTAATCAGCCGTAGTTGCACTGAATGGTGGAACAGATGCAAGAGGCAGAATGACCCATTCGTGTTCCCATGATTGATAATGGCTACTACCGCATATCCTCTTAGCATAATAAAAACGTGACATAAATGCATATTGTTGCACTCAATAAAATTACCACCCTCTTATTACCAAGTATATCATTCTCATTGCTACAATACACATTCCAACTCAACTCAAAAATTAATAAATAATTTTGCTGTTACAAAATGTGCCACCTTAAATGCTTTTCCTGCTATCCTGCATCAAATTCAAGATTCCTCATCCTGCAGTGCTTCTTACTTTGGATTTGGACAAATAACACAAATGGAACAACCCCAACTTAATATTTCTTAGGACTTCAACATTCTGCAGCTACTTCATTTTCAGTTTTTACTTCATTCTTCAAACATAAATTTTACAATCCAAGTACAGGGCCGCTTAAACATTATGTTCTAATTTATCATATTTTCCATCCTTCATTATAGTTTTACACTTCTGTGATTATTACCGGAGAAACAATGCCAGAGTAAAAGACATAAACTGTACTACAATTCCACAACCAACTCAATAAGATTGATGTTAATAACATAAAAATAGCAAGTACGTTATTCTTATACAATTTAATTATTCAAAATAAATAAAATACAGAAAATGATATCTTGATTTTTTGGCTTGAAAACAAGAACAAAACCGAAACTGGACATTTACATCAGGTTAATTGCATTTTAATGGCCATTGCACAACTTTCAGATAATTATCTTTCAGCTTGTTTGGTCTCTCCACTTTTGAGCCATAAACATTGATTAGTTTTGTTATCTAGAGTTTTGGTTACAGGCAAACACACAATCGACAGATCTCTATAAAAATACGTGCAGATAATAAAAGCCAAAGTGGATAAGTATGCTGTGTATGCCCTCAAATAATTTGTTACTCACTCTCAATCAAAACATCAGACTACAGTGTGGCCTAAGACCCTAATCAACTATTTCCTTTCGTTACAAACAACTGCCTGAATAAAATTTATGGATTAATTTATGGATTTGTTTATAAAATTTATTATATTACTTTAAGTGAAAATACTGACAATGTGCAGTTTCAGTGGTAAAACTGAAGTGTACATTGTGTTAATGATACACTTGACAGCAGATCATAAGGACAATGGTCAGTACCATAATTATGACTAACCAAGCTACATGAATGATGATGTGGAGGTGCTGGTGTTGGACTGGAGTGGACAAAGTCAGAAGTCACACAACACCAGTTCTGTCTGCCTATAAATTCTGCATCTGTGTGTTCTTCTCTCACACTTCACCTGAGGAAGGGGCTGCACTCCAAAATTTGTGATTTCAGGTAAACCTGCTGTTGTGTGACTTCTGACTGTTATGAATGATGGCAATTCTGCAGTGTGATGAGCACTCTTGAAAATAAGGCATTTGTTTCCTTCTGGGTGGTACAATATTGCAGAATACCAGATAAAATTTCTTAACCTTCTGGACTAGAAGACAGATAGCAATCCAAGACTGGGTAGTTAAACAGCAAAATGAGAGCAACAAACAAAGCCAAATCACTCAATGCCAATAATGAATGCAAAACAACTGCACAAACATCAGGAATTAATGCATTGTATGGCCATAAACTAAGAGACAAAAATCATGATTTCAACCATACATCGAACATAAAGCATGAATCATTTAGACTAAAAAAAATGTAATTCCAGATATTTAAAATAGCTTCATCAAACATTTCAAAATAACGTTCTGAAGGGATGCAAAAAATATTTTAAAAGCCCCCCAAGTATATTACCAGCAAAAGCATTCATTACCTTAACGTACATCAGCAGTTATGTCAATGTGCGTAGATAATTTTCCTGCAAATAAAAATTCAACGATTAAATACTGCAACGTTTCACTGGCATTCACATCTAACAATGCATTGTGCTTTTCTGCCAGATATTTGATCCTGTAACTTTTTTTTCGCCAGTTGGTCGTTCACTTAATTATTTAATCCATCTTTTTTTGAATTCATTCATCAAAAATGATACAAGCGGATTAAGCAATGTACATTCAAAAGGTCAACAAGCTGCAGCTTGAGTTGCACACAAATCAGATACAGTACAAGCGATGAAATGACTAATACAGAACCAGGCGGTGCCGAGACCCAGGATTTATCAATACCCTACAATAGTGAGACTAACGCTTCTAAATCAGACAGCTCCAGCTACACTTACGAAACACCTCCTTCAGCTTCCACTCCTGGGTCAGGATTAGATTTTCACGGACGGTATGCAACTCAGACAACACGCAGAACAGCCGCTATGGCTTTCTGCGTTTAATAAACAGTGTCAAGAACTTGTTTGCGGCATTTTCTTTTATCACATCAAAGGTAGGTCGAAAGGACAATGCAGACCTTTATTTCTGAGATTTCGAAATAGGTAACTGCACTGAGCAAGTTGTATCAGACAAAGCACTGGATGTAGATTCCCACAACCCTCACTGCACTGCAGATTACGCCAGATTCTCGGCGCACTCCGGCTGCTGCACGAAGCCTCACGCTGTAGTCCCGCCCCTCCACGGCAAGACCCCGCCTCACGCACGTCGCCTTGCCCATTCCTAGATTTTCATTGGACAATTAGACTTCAATCATTCCGATGACGTTAGACCGCAGTGCACTCTGGCTTTTGTAGTTCCTCAGACGTATAGGCGCAGGCGCAGTCATGAACAGGTTTACCACGACCGGCAGCCCCTGCGCAGAATCCTCAGCACTGATTGGTTGAAGCTCGACAGGAGTTTCCGGTCGGGCCGTTGCCGACGCTGCGCTTCCCTCTTGTCGGTGCTGGAGGCGTCGAAAGGCGGAGGCGTCGAAAGGCAGTGCCGTGAGCGAGGTCACCGAGGAGCCAGGTCTCGGGGAGGGGGTTGGCTGCGGTCGTGGTGTGTTCAAAACCCCTGATGCGTGTGGGTGAGTCCTTGTCACCGTCAGTGTCGCTGGTTCCTAGGCCTGGCCCCCGATGCCGCTTCTTTCCCCCCCCGCCCCGGTCAGTGGGAAGGTATCCGCCCAGCCCGGACTGGGCCGCGGGCTGAGGGACTACCCGCCTCACGCTCCCCAGCCTTTGGGCAGCCAGAGCTTCACGGGTACGGCTCAGTTTTCTATACGAACCAAATAATCTCGGAGGATTTGGAGTAGCTTTAAATAGAGAGGCAACTTGCGGAAGTAGATGTCTGAATTGTAGCTGCCCGGAATGTATATGAACAAACCTGGGTGTGTGCAGGATCCCAATTAGTATTGATAAGCCGTTCATGCATGAAAGTTCACCGCTGCCTTTTAATGCACAGGCAGGCGATCGAAGCCTTTACTCTTCTGGAGTCTTACATTTAAGTAAGTCACAGGCAAATGTTACCCCTTGGAGTTCTTAAGTTTGTGTTAGGTCCAGTACGACGACTTAAAGGGATGTGCGACAATTTGCGATAGCGACCGTTTCAAAATTTCAGATGCATTCTTAGGGTTTCTTTTGATTCTGAAAACCGAATGTAATGTCATACGTTTGGGCAGCAACTCAATCTGTGGCTTTGGGTAACAGTAGGATCGTTTCTGGGATTTGAATAGTATGCTGCTAAAGTTTCTACAGCAATATAATGGATATTATACGATTTCTAGTACATAATTTGATTAGTGGTCAAGTCTCTAAATTGGAATAATTTTGTAATTTCGTTTGTATCCTTGTAATTATCACGTGTCACTGTTATATTCACAACATTTACGATATTTTAGTAAAAACCAAAAGAACTGCGGATGCTGTAAATCAGGAACAAAAACAAAGTTGCTGGAAAAGCTCATCAGGTCTTGAGAAGCATCTTTGTAACTTTCACAGATAAAAATTGTACATCTGGATAAAAATGCGGATGTTAGAAGTGATGATCAGAAGCCTAGTCATAGCAGAATTGACCTTCAAACAAAAAATGAGCAGGACCAGGCCATTCAGCCCTTGGATCCTGCTCTACCATTCACTATGATCATCAAACTAAGTATTCTGCTCCTGCTTTCTCCCCATATTCTTTGATCATTTTATCCTCTAGAATTATGTCCATCTCCTTCTTGAAAATGTTCAATGTTTTAGCCTCAACCAGTTTCTGTGACAGAGAATTCTACAGGCTCACCACTCTCTGGATGAAGAAACTCCTCCTCTTCTCAGTCCTAAACAGTCAGTCCTGTGTCCTTGAACTGTGATCCCTGATTCTGGACTTGCTGGTTGTCGGATGCATCCTTCCTATATTTACCCTGTCTAGCCGTGTCAGAATTTTATAGGTTTCTATGATATCCCCCTTATTCTTCTAAATTCTAGTGAAAATGGTCCTAAAAATCCAGTTTCTCCACTTATGTCAGTCCTGGCATCCTCGGAATCAGTCTAGTAAACCCACATCGTGCTTCCTCCACTGCCAGAACATCCTTTCTCAGATGGAGACTGAAATTGCACATAGTACTCTAGGTGTGTCTCACCAAGACCCTGTTCAATTGCAGTAAGATATCCCTGCTCCTGTACTCAAATCCCCTGCTATGAAGGCCAAAATACAATTGGCCTTTTTCACTGCTTGCTGGATCTGCATGTTTACTTTTAGCAGCTGGTGTACACGGACACCCAGGTCTCTTTGTACATGCCTCTTTCCCAATCTATCAGCATTCAGATAATCTGCCTAACTGTTTTTGTTACCAAAGTGACTAACCTCACCTTTTTCTATATCTGCCATGCATTTGCCCACTCATTTAATTTGTCCAAATGCCCACTCATTCATTTTGTCCAAATTACACTGAATCATCTCTGCATTCTCCTCACCGTTCACTCTTCCACCCATCTTTGTGTTGTCTACAAAATTTAAGATATTACATTTTGTACTCTCCGTCTAAATCATTAATGTATATTGTGAATAGCTGAGGGCCTATCACTAATCCCTGCGGTACCCCCATTCGTCACTGCCTACACTTGGAAAAATAACTATTTATTGCTACTGTTTTGTTTCCTGTCTGCTAACTGGTTCTCTATCCAAGCCTGTCTCTAATGCATTAATTTTACATGTTAATCTGTTATGTGGGATCATACTGAATGCCTTCTGAATGTTCTGGTAAAGAACATCCACTGAATCCCTCTTATCAACTCTACGAGTGACATCTTCTCTAAATTCGAGTAGATCTGTCAAACGTGCATTCCCTTTCATAAATTCATGCTGATTCTATCCGATCTTGGCACTGTTTTCCAAGTGCTGTGCTGTTCAATCTTTTATAATGGACTCTGGCATTTTCTTCACTACTGATATCAGGCTAACTTGTCTATAGAATCATAGTCATACACATATAATTCCCTGTTTTCTCTCTGCTTTGTTAAAATCAACGTGGTTACATTTAGCTATCCTCCAATCCATAGGAACTGCTGCAAAATAATGACAACCATTGAATCCAATGTTTCTGGGGCCATATCCTTAAATACTGTGGAATGCAGATTACCAGGCCCTGGGAGTTTATCGGTGTTTATTATTATTCGGAATTATTTGGTAATTCTCGTTAGATGAATGTGATTTCAGTGAAAATATAATTGCATCAAGATTTATTTAAAACTTTACTATATTTATCTGAATTGCTATACCTGTTTTTGCAATAAATTATATTAATGGTTTAGGCATACTTATAATGCATAATCAAAGTACATCTGAATATTGTCAAACAAATTAATGGACTGGTTCTGACTTGATTGGGAAGTTATGTTTGGACTCATGTTTGAAAGAAATTTTAGATTCAGTGATTTATGGTTCAATATCTACTTTGATTTTTCATGTGGCCAATGAAATAATTTGTTCCACTTTAATAAAAAAAGCTGAAATTAATTTTGCTTTCTCTAATATTAAATATTTTCTCTTGTATGTAAGTTGACTATGGGTGAAAATGTAATTTCAGCCATGTAGCTATATATGCTGCAAAAAACCCAGAAATTGTTTGAGAAACTGAGCAGGTCTAGTAGCTACTGGAGAGAAAGCAGAGTCAATATTTCAAGTCTAGTGACCCTTCATCAGAAGCTTCTTCAGCAATTTCTGTTTTTATTTCAAATCTCCAGCATCTGCAGTTCTTTGTTTAGTTTTAGTCAAACACTGCAGTTTGTCTGTCTTGGGCTGAGACATCTTGTAAATTTGGTCTTTAATCTTTTTTCACTTTTGTGGGTGATCTGCTTAGAGATTTTGTGTGACATTGTCAGGCGTGCTGCGAATCTTTTTGATTTTTGTATGCTAAGTAATACTTTTTAAAAAATCTTAATTAATTATCTGTTCATAAACTGGAATGTCAAACTTATGCCAAGTTTTGGAAGAATGTGCCAAGTGTTTCATGCTGCATTCTGAGATTCGTAATCGCATGGAATATGTAATGGATTTTATAGTTAATGGTAAAAGTTTAGCACTTGCTGTTCATTTATGCATATGTTTATCTGCAATATCCATGGGCTTTTATGTTGCAATTTTCAGTTATCAGAATGTCAGAACAGCACTGCATTCTCTAGAGGAGTTCGGTATGAGCAGGGCAATCAACAGTGTGTTTCTCTACAACCAATCAGATTCAAGGTTCCGATCAGAGTCATAGGGAAGTATGAATTAGAAACAGTACTTCAATGCCTAATCGTCTTCATGAAATTGAACTAGAAAGGCCAAGTGAGCTAAGAGACAAAAGTAAAGAAAATTTGTTGATCCCATTTTTAAAATAAACTAAATTTGATAAAATGAAATCCCATACTTGACAGAGTTAATCTTCTGTATCAGAAAAATTGTTTGGCATCAATTAAAATTTATCACATCATTAAAATTTCACTTGTACCTGAAAAGAGAGAGCCAAACTTTTTCTGTTATGTTTATGGCTAGGTTGTGTATTTGAATGCTGAGACTCTGAGTAATGTGGCAAATCTTGTGGAGAGCAGGTTAAATCATAAAGCATAGCTTATTAATTTTCTGCTTAAGACTGCCTGTGGATACTAGAATTTGCTGAGTTTCCTTTTGAGCATCAGTAGTCTTGTTTGCAAAATCTAGGCTTTCTTTGGCAAACACAAATAGAAATATTGTTCAAAATGTTTATAGAAGAGGGTTTGTCTTGTCAAAAAAATTGCTTTATTAAACCACCCATGCAAAACTCATTGCTTAGTAAGTGCTCAAATATGTTACTAATTTGATGGTAAAGGGATACGTCACTTGAATGTTGCAATGATTTCTGAAACCTGGATTTGAACCCTGCCTACAATGACAAAAGTTATTTTATTTGGTTATAAGAGTTCTGTGCATTGGAAAAACATACCACAATTTCTTCTTAATGCTTGTGGGTGTGCCATAATCTATAATAATAATTACAACTAATGATCTTACTCAAGTTTAACAGCAACTGGTGTATGAGAGAAAAAGGTTTTACAATTGCTTTAAATTCTCTAGAGGTTGAAACTATATAAAAAGAGCTTAGTATTACATGTTATATGTGACTTTTAATACCTGAATTAATTTGTTGTGAAATGCTTCAGAATATTGAGCTATGAAAAGATGCTATTAAACATAAGTTGTCATTCATTTCAGTGGACTTGTCAATGATGAATTCAGAAGCGAGAATCTCCAATTTGCCATCACTAAGAAATTAGTAACCTATTTCAACACTTACGAAGTAATAAATTTTGTATGAGCAATTTAATAAAACAGTTTTGTATCTTTTATTTGCAGAACATACACACATTTTTCTGCAAGCCATTTAATTAAAATATTTATGGGTTGAATTAGCTATCCTTTGGCTTGCAGTGTTTTCATTCTTGAATATTGGGATAACTGTTCCCAACTAGATTGAAACAGCCAATCAATTTGTCCTACAAGCAAGTCTGCAATTCACTGTTGAGTTATGTAATCACCTTCTGTACAGGCGTTAAGGTTTGGTGTCTTTCCTCCTTGGGTGGGAATAATTGCGACAACTTGTATATCAGACAATTCCAAATTCAAATAGCGCACTTTTATGCTAATTATTACTTGTGTATCTATGTATTTTGTAAAGAACTTGAAGATTTTGATCGATTTGTAGCAAAATTGAATATTTATATTCACCATCCTTAAATGGAAACAGGGTATGTATAACTTCGTGTCATCACTAGCATTTGCTGTTCATTCTCCATTTTAAAGAAAATTGTAGTCAGTATCCATCCGTTTTGATTAGAATAACTCAAAAGTTGAGAATGCCATTTCGTGTTCTGAAATCCTCCTAAATCCTGATTTGCAGTTCTATAGACTGCTAGTTTCTTTTCCCACAATTTCAATTCACACTGTGTCAAACTCAATGAAAGTTTTGAGATTAAGGAAAACAAATTCTTCTACATGCAATATTTTTATGTTTTTTTGTGGAGTAGTGGCTCTCGCTTTTGCAAGGAGGACAGAAGAGGATTGGCTTGGCACTGAATGCCTCTGCAGCACTTTTTCAGTAATAGAGTGTGATTAACCAAGGATGACAATGGAAGAGATGAGGAATGAAGCTGAGACAACCTCCATGGTTTCCATGCCACTCTATGCTGTGATGTACCCAGTGTTCAATGAGGTGGGTACTTTTTTAAAAGATCTTGAAGTGACTGTAAAATGGAAGTAGACTATAACAGAAAAGCAGAGTGAACCAAAGAAACAGAGAGGCAATGCTTAGATAATGTATGATGGAGAAACAAGCTAAGAAAACCTGAATAGTGTTGTGAAGACAGATATCTATTCTGAAATTCTATGAGATTTAATAAATGTGTGGTGGCGCTTGCCAATTTTTTTTAGCATTAGAAGTAACAGGATTCCCGTTCAATATTTACCAGAAAATATTTTCCAAACAGTATACATGCTCACCTTTGCAAATCCAGTTCTACGTTTGAAATGTTCACATATTAACATTGCAAACTGCTAAACTTTCAATCTTTTATCACAGCTGGAGCATGTTAATTTATCAGCTGCACAGACGCTCAGAGCTGCTTTCATTAAGGTAAGTTTAATTGCTGTTACAAATGGAAACTAAACATGCTTTCAGTTCAGTAACCTGATCTATACTTTGAACAACAAAGCAAAATGCAAGGGTAATGTCTATTGTTTAGCATATTAGATATTTTTGGAAACATGATAACCAGCAGTATTTGTAAAAATGATTTTGGCAAAAGTGTTCACGATCCCTTTAAAGCAGATTTTATATTAAAGGATTTAAAGTATTGGTAAAAATGTGACTGTTTGCTACCTGAACCACAAGGAGCACATTCACTGCCAATGCAGTCACAGTACCTATGACATCACTGCTGACATTGAGCAATGCAAAAATATTTTAACAAGTATGGTACCAATAAAATGTGTTTTTTTTTCCTCCAAATGTTTCGGATCAATTTATTTCAATTCCTGGGTTTCACAGCCCCACTCTGGCTATGCTTCTCCCTCCTCCCTCTTGCCTACTCTTTACCCTGCTCCCTCGCTTACAATGAATGGTAATGAGGGGTTGAGAGCAGCGCAGTGAGTAAGGGTGAAGTGTACACATTGGGCGCACGCTGTTGTGATTCATGGTATTGAGTATGTGCCTATGGCCAGAGTGGGTGTGCACTTCTGGTTCCAGTTGCATGCGGATGATGTTGGTGACACCAACTTCCTACTGTAGTGCTGTAGGTAATGTATGATGGAGAAGAGGTACAATCTTAAAACATCTGACCAATAGCCCATGTAGGGTAAAGCACTATCTACTCTTGCTTAGCATACTTTTAAAGGAATATTTGAGCATTGTACTGGCGCTAGTACTGCTACTATTTTCTCTCCTTGCAAGCCCTTTTTATTAGTTAATTCAGATGATCTAATTGGTGTCTGACCTGTGGATGTTTCTGAAAGTTTAGCCCATGCAGAATATAAATGATAGTTTTGGCAAGAGTGTAACGAGGTAATTATGAATTTAATCCATTCAAGATAGGACATAACTGTTTTAAGTGTTTGTTTATGTCTGCTTCTCAAAAAAAGTTCTCAATCCCTCGTGCCAATTTTAACATTATCTTTATAAAGTTATCTATGCATTGTGCTTTTCCTGGAAACAGTGGTATTATAACATGTAGAACAGTGTGTAATGATTCACTAAGCTCAATAATAGTGAGTTTGCACTGCCCTGTCCTTTTTGAGTTTGTTCAGATTTCACTCTGATTTGATAATCTGGCTCCTAAATAAAGTGGCTTTCTGGAAGCTCCATTAGCAGTAGAGTCAGGCCTAAGGACACAATTCCCTGCATCTTGGCATTTTGTTGCTAGTCTTGAAGAATGTAACAACAATATGGATAATGGGTTGGAAAATTCCATTGTACAGTCTTTTTCAATTGAAAACTATGTTTGAATTTTGTTCTGTCAAATATACTATGACATTTGAGGATATTCCTCATTTTAAAAAAAACTTGAGTCGAGATGGAATGAATAATGTCCATATATCCTTTGCAATTATTCTCCAATTTAGAGTCATAGAGTCACACAGCACAGAAACAGACCCTTCAGTCCATCCAGTCCATGCTGACCACAATATCTAACTAAACAAGTCCCATCTACTTGCAGTTGGCCCATATTCCTCCAAACATATCTTATTCACAAGATAATAGGTACTGCAGATGCTGGAGAATCCGAGATAACAAGGTGTGGAGCTGGATGAACACAGCAGGCCAAGCAGCATCATAGGAGCAGGAAAGCTTGACGTTTCGGGCCTAGACCCTTCTTCAGAAAAAAATGTGTAGATATTGTCACGGTTGGGGCCAAATTGGGAAGGCTTGAATGTGGACTGTAGTCCATTGGGGATGATCTGGTTCCATAGGCAGGTACTAAGAAAGGTGATGTGGCTGTAGTACCTGGTTTGCTTCAGGACATGGTTGAGCAGTTTCAAGGCCGAAGAGATTATGAGAGTGTTGCAGTGGGGGAGAGATCTCCTGAGGTTTATTTTTTGATGAAGGGTCTAGGCCCGAAACATCAAGCTTTCCTGCTGCTATGATGCTGCTTGGCCTGCTGTGTTCATCCAGCTCCACACCTTGTTATCTCTTATATCTTATTCACGTACTTGTCTAAATGTCTTTTAAACCTTGTAGCTGTACCAGCATCCAGCACTTCCTTTGAAAGTTCATTCTATACACAAAACACTGTGTCTTAAAAAAAGTTGCCCCCATGTCTTTTTTAAATCTTTCTTCTCTCACCTTAAAAATATGCCCCCAGTCTTGAAATCCCCCACCCTAGGGAAAGGACATCTGCCATTCACCTTATAGAAATGCCTCATGATTTTATAAACCTCTAAAAGGTCACTTCTCAATTTCGTACGCTCCAGTGAAAGAAGTCCCAGCCTATCCAGTCTCACCTTATAACTGAAAACCCTCCATTCCCAGCAACATCCTGGTAAATCTCTTCTCAACCCTGCGCAGCTTAATAATTTCCTTCCTGTAACGGGGCAACCACAGCTGGACTTAATACACCAGAAGAAGCCTCACCAACATCCTGTACAACCTCAACATAACAATTTGTTGAACTTTTGTCACTGAAAATCAAGTAATATTATTTAAGACCACAACTGGCTGTTGAGATAGTGACTTCATGGCTGAGAAAACAGAACAAACAAATCTAAAAAAAGTGTACAAATTTGAAATATCAGTCAAATCTACTGTAACACTAAGAACAATCTTGTTTATAAATTAATGTGCTTTGCTGAGAACAACCAATTCTGTTCACGAAAGAAAACACAATACACTGACAATCAATCCAGGCTTGTTTAGTTGAAATGAGAAAGTCGTGGAATGTCTGAATACATTAAGTTTTGATATGTGAACTTCAATCAGTATTGCTACCTTTTTAAATCACACTCAGTAAATAACTCTGAAGAAGGGTCTAGGCCTGAAACGTCAGCTTCCCTGCTCTTCTGATGCTGCTTGGCCTGCTGTGTTCATCCAGCTCTACACCTTGTTATTTCAGTAAATAGCCCTAATGTTGTATAAGTTGTCATTTTCAGAACAAGAATTTCAAAGTTATTTTTAAAGAAGTTAGGAAAATATTCTTCAAAACTCTCTGCTTGATCACTTTGTGTGTGCAGAAACAAAATTGTTCACTTCCAAATGCAGACTGCTTAACAGTGAAATTTCATTGTTAAGCATCTTTCCACGTAGAATGTCTGAAGCAAATATTAAATTTCTGTCAGAGGTTGTTCAACGTTCTCAACTCACCATAAAGTTTGGTTTAGTGTTCTTCGTATTACATATGTTTTAAATTTAACTGACGTTTGGGTTGTTTAACAAAAATTATATGGGATACCACAATTCATTCTTCAAGCAAAAGTTGAATTAAAAATGTTGTCTGGTTAATTAACGCCAGAATGAATGAGGTTTGGGACCGCTTTGCAGAACACCTACGCTCAGTTCGCAACAAACAACTACACCTCCCAGTCGTGAACCATTTCAACTCGCACCCCCCTACCCCCCACACTCCTCGGACGACATGTCCATCCTGGGCCTCCTGCATTGCCACAATGATGCTACTCGAAAGCTGCAGGAACAGCATCTCATATTTTGCTTGGGAACCCTGCAGCCCAAGGGTATCAATGTGGACTTCACAAGCTTCAAAATCTCCCCTCCCCCGACCGCATCCCAAAACCAGCCCAGCTAGTCCCCACCTCCCTAACCATTCCTCCCAACTCAAGCCCCACCCCCTTCTCCTACCCACTAACCTCATCCTGCCTCCTTGACCTGTCCATCCTCCCTGGACTGACCTATCCTCCACCTAAATCTCCACCTACATTCACCTTCACTGACTCTAACCCCGCTTCTTTGACTTGTCTGTCTCCTCTCAACCTATCTTCTCCTTTATCCATCTTCTATCCGCCTCCCCCTCTCTCCCTATTTATTTCAGAATCCCCTTCCCCTCCCCCATTTCTGAAGAAGGGTCTCGACCGAAATGTCAACTTTCCTGCTCCTCTGATGCTGCTTGGCCTGCTGTGTTCATCCAGCTCCACAACGTTTTATCTCGGATTCTCCAGCATTGGCAGTTCCTACTATCTTTATGAAAAACTTCCTTTTTATTGTACAAAATAACACTTTTGCCTGAATGACACCCAAGCTCTGAACAACAACTTTGTATCTGAGTGGATCTAATGATGCATATTACATTCTTGGGCAGAGATCAGGTAAAACATTTGCTAATTGATAATCCCTATCTCAATTTTACCATATCATTCTTTCATAGCTCCTGTGCACTAAGTCTTGTACTCTTTCAGATTACTTTTTATTCCTTCTTGCACTTAGTGTCTCTCTCTCTCGTTTCTTTACAAGTATATTTTAATTTTAAATTAATCGTCTTCAGGCTAGCACTTTTTTTAGCTTGAGATGTACCACCTTGCATACCGTTTCTCATTTGTGTTGAAAACAAATGCCTGAAGTCCCATGAAATTGTAGAAGTTTTCAGTTTCGGGATTGACTTTGCTACAATGGTGATCAAGTAGTGGTGTACAACATTGTAGTTTAATTTCATATTATGAATTTGACAGCTAAGTGCAATTGATTGATGGGGAAACAAGTGTAACTAAATGGCAACAAAGAAAATTGTTGGCGATAACCATTCCTTTAATTGCATAATGATAGTGAACCCAATATTATTACTTCATATGATCCCACAAAATTATGTTTCCAAAATTAACTTTTAAAATTTCTTTCACTAACTGAGTTATAGTCATTTCAGGCTTGCTTTTACACATTTAGTTTTCATTTTGAATTAAAATTAGTTGCTTCTTTCAGTATTCCAATTTTTGTCAGAGGACTAAAACTTTGTTTAATCTGAACAGATTTTGGCAACGTCCTGAAACAATATCGTATTTTGTATTTAAAAGTAATGGTGGCTTTAATATCAGACCCTCCATATCATTGCTGTTGTATTCATTGCCCTGATTCAGCAGATAGCTGAACTTATTTTTACATTAGGACTCTGAGACTAGAGAACTGGGGCCTCAGATCAGATTTTAAAAACTGGATTAACTTGGGTGTATTTGATTGCCATTTGTTTTTGTGGTGATAATATATCCACACAGTACATAGAGAAACAAAGCCTTATTCAGTTCCCATGGCAAGAGGAACCCTAGTACAGTTGAGTTTTTTGTTTGCTTGTTTTTCTTTGCTAATTGTCTTGGGAATAGCAGAGAGATCAACCCAATCTACCGTGACCTCTGATTATGCTGCAACTTTCAAAATGCTTTCTTTACTTGAGGCAAATGTTGATAATTTATCCAGTGCTGTTTCACATCTGTGCTTGACAGGTATGTAAAACATAATTAAGTTTTGTTTTGAAAGTTGAAGACATTTTGCCCCTTGAAGCAAACTCCTTGAAAAACTAGATAGATATATTCAAGTCAAGCCTGTAATCGCTGTCCTTGAATTGTTCTTTGCAAAAGTCATAAATAAATTCCCATGTGATCCTGCTGTTCTTCTATTAGTTGTCAATAAATCAAAATTCACCTCAACCCAAATTGTGTGAATTTAATGGAACACCTGAGCGCCTTGGCTAAATCTGACCTTAAGTTCTCAGGTAAATAATTCATCTGCTAATTCTGTATAAAGTATTTTATAAACAAAGACTGCATGTTAAACTGTTTAATTTTGGACTAGCACATGAGTGATAATGTTATTTATAACTAAATATTAAACTTTGTCGAATTTGCCTGTCCTTGTGAGATCTTATGTAACTTTACAGACCATCCATAGGTTATTTTAAAAATAATAATCATTTTGAGCTGGATGGAATACAGTACATGTTCACAAACGCTTCGTGAATTGATGACCTCTTTTCAATTTTTAGGCAGAAAAAGAGAATCCTGGTCTCACTCAGGACATCATAACCAAAATTCTGGAAAAAAAGAGTGTGGATGTTAATTTCACTGAATCATTACTGCGCATGGCCAGTGACGATGTTGAAGGTTTGACTGTTTTCATGTCAAATAAATGTAATAAGTAACAAAAATACCCTTTACTAAACAACAGTGTCTTTTAAATTTGTCGATTTTTCACTAAACATATAACTGCATCTTCTTGACAGTTCTCCTTTGAATCTGTTAGAAATTAAATTTTGTTTCCTCACTGAACCAATAGATTTAGGCTGTTCATTTAATATCAAATACTGTAGAACTGCATCAGGAAGTGCAAACAAAAAATATCAGTGAAGTATTAGTCTGTATTTTGTCATGTTTTATCTGATCAGGCCAGGAGCCAGTTTAGAATGGAGCAGGTTATAATGGCCTTGCATTCTTTTGACAGCTGTTATCTGATGTAAACATTCTAACCTAGAATTGGCTTTGTGCAGAAGAAACACTTGTCCAAAACAAGTTTTCCTTAAGTATAATCTAATTTGCAAATAACTAATCCATGTATGACCATAGCGAATGTTATGTGACCTACAAGTATCGAGTTTGGAATAGAATTCTCTATCTGTGACTAAATATTTCAATTTGTTATTTAAATGGTTGATCCAGAGTTAAAATTTGACTTTAGACTCAGACTAACACTGGCTTTTTTCACCTCTGTAATTATTAGATTGTAAAGATGAAACTATACATCGGCCTAAACTCAGAATAGAAAACTCAATAATTCCATGTATGTTGATAAACAACTAACCAATCTGACAAAATCCATTTTAATCTCCTCCTGTTCTACAAGCATTTATGCTTGCTGCTACGTTCCACTTTCCAGTTACTGATACCTGCCCCACTAGTCTTGTTCTGGTATCTCTCTTCCTTTAAGACATTTCTTAAACTTGCATCTTGATCAACCTTTGTCCTGTAATTTCTTCCGTACTAGCAGTTGCTTGACACTTTCTTCCTCGTGAAGTACTTGGGTATTTTATTTTGCTAAAGATCTATAGAAATAATTATTGCATTATTTGTCCGAAAAAGTGTATCTAGAAATTTATTTTGTGTCCAACCATTACAACTGATCTGAGGAGGGAAAGTACCCTGTTACCTGCTCTATATCATATTACCTTGTTGAGCTACTATACTAAATATTTTGATTAAATTATTTTAAATATAGTGGCATGTTCAAATGGCAATAAAATAATTTTGTAAGTTGTATTGTGCTGTAAGTTAAACATAATCAGTTAATCCACAATGCACTGAATATTGAAGGTAAGCAGATATATCCTGAAAATTACTATCAATTTAGTCAAAATTCATCTTGCAGCTCCATCAGATTTGTTAAACCGTACCATGATGAATATATTTCTATATCTGAAAGTGTAGCAGTGAATTGAATTTGATAAACTAAATGTTGTTCCCATAAAATTGTAAAACTTTAAATATGGTACTGTCTGTCTGCTACTCATATGTAAAGATAATATGTTATGACTGCAGTGCGATCCACATTATACTGGATCAGGTGATGAGTTTGCACTGACAGTTTTTCTATCTTCCTTGTAAAAACACCAAAGAGTTCAATTTGTTGATGTCTTGACTTGTTGCAGGATTGTGGTAAGATGCAAGTAATGCACTGATGATGCACTACACTTCTTCACGTTCATTTTAGGCTCGTGAAATAGATAGATATCTCTTTGTCCACTACCTTTGCTTAATTAGATTTAGCACAGATGATACAAAACTTCAAAAAAATACTGTAATGCAGTAAAGCTGATGTGGCATCTTGTCCCATACCCGACATGCATAATGCTGTTTAGAGCTCTTAAATCTGAACGGTTTATTATTTGAAGTGTTTAAGAATTCTAATCAATATTAGATTAAAATAGAGTTTCTGATTTGGCATTGATTCGGATATCTACATTGTTTAACAGCTTTGGTACTTGTTCGAATACAGCCATAATGTGAATATTCCTTTGAGTTTGAGCCTGAGTATATTGTTTCTTGTGCTTTTGAGAGAAGTGGAAACTGCAGATTGGAACTTTGTAGCTTCAGATATACCATGCAAATGATTAAGGCACTTATTATTTAATGTTGGGTCCAATGGCAATACCAATTCTATTGCCTTTTCTGTTTTTTTTAAAAACTCCATTAGCCAATGTTGGTAATTTCCAGCTGAACTTGCGTCTTGTGATTCGCAGAGATAGTGGGAACTGCAGATGCTGGAGAAGCTGAGATAACAAGGTGTAGAGCTGGATGAACACAGCAGGCCAGGCAGCATCAGAGGAGCAGGAAGGCTGACGTTTTGGGCCTAGACCCTTCTTCAGAAATGAAGGGTCTAGGCCTGAAACGTC
>JAHRHZ010000017.1:9801489-9854250 GCA_024137785.1 Ginglymostoma cirratum | reverse complement strand
AAATGTTATGAGGGTTTCTGCCCTCGACTAACCTTGTTAGCAGTGAGTTCTAGATTCCCACCGCCCTCTGGGTGAAAACATTTTCATTGCATCCCCTTTTAAACCACCTACCCTTTACCTTAAATCTTCGCCTCTTGGTTGTTAATCCCTCCACCAAAGGAAAAGGTTTATTCCTGTCTACCCTGTCCATTTCCTGTCCTAATTTTATACATCTCAATCATGCCTCCATCAGTATCCTCTGCTGCAATGAAGCAAACCCCAGTCTACCCAATTCCCTTCACAACTAAAACTCTCCAGCCCAGGTAATATTCTGGTAAATCTCTTCTGCATCCTCTCCACTGCAATCACCTCCATCCTATAATGTGGATTCCAGAACTGCACACAATAATCTAGTTATAGCCTAACCAACTTTTTATACAATTCTAGCATAATCTCCCTGCTCTTAAGCTTGTTACTTTATTTTCTGAAGTATCTCAAATGCTGCCTTAGCCACTTTATCCACCCGCCCTGATCTTTGAGGGAATGGTGGACATGCACAACAAAGCCCCTCTAACCCTCAGTGCATCCCCAGGTTTCCCTGTCCTCGTGTGTTCCCATGCTTTTATAGTTCTGCCCAAGTGAAACATGGCACTTACTGGGTTTGTTAATTTCTCTAGCATTTTCTTTGCAGGGATATTGCCAGTGCAATAAAGGAGCTTCTTGACACTGTGAACAATGTTTTCAAAAAATACCAGTACCAGAACCGTAGAGTAAGTATGACATAAATAACGCCCAGAGACGCTGTAATATAAATACTGCCAATTATACCAGTTGATGGATTTATAATGTGAGAGAGTTGGTCAAGGACTGCGTACATTTCCAGTGTATTATTCTGGTGAAAGGTGCTTTAAGCTTCTTAGTTTAAACTGTTCCTGAGACATTGAGCTATAAAGCTGTATTATCATTATTTCACTTGTCACTGTTTCTTTCAAGTCCTTGCTAATGTGAAATTTATGACATCTGTGCTTGTGAAAATTATACTGCAGTCATCATAAAATGTTAATTAAATGTGAAATACTTTGATAAGTTGCTGACTCGCTTCCATTTTTAAATAATGTAACTCAGATTGATCTGCAACATTGAGACTTTCATGGATGCGTCGCATCCATAAATACAATATTTTGAAGAAATGCATCCAAATAATTCACAGCCAAAGACTCCTTATTTGGATGGCTAAACTGAGTTTTATTTTTAACTTGTGTGTAAACCTTTAAAAAATGATTAAATTAAACTTTGTCACTTTCAGGCGCTTGATCACCAAAAGAAAGAATTTGTCAAATACTCCAAAAGCTTCAGTGATACTTTAAAAACCTACTTTAAAGATGGAAAGTAAGTATTACAGTAACATGAAACATTTGTATTCTTTTTGCATTCGTAGTGTCGTCTTACAGATCAGGCTTTGTGCAATGTTAAATTTAGTTTGTAGTTATCATAATAGTTTTACGTATTTAAATAAAAATTTGAATAATATGATGCCTCCTATCAATTGCACTATCAGGGAAGCATGGGGAGGACTTGACTGCCTTTAAAATAAGTGACCTTCATACTTCACAAGAAGGTTTGTTTTTATAAATACAATCACCAATGGGAATAGTTCACCACATTCCATATTTGCTAATGCTCATAATTGTAGAGTGTTCCAGTTAAGACTTTGTTTAAAACTAGAAGACAGTAAGTTATAGGCCATTCATCCCATTGAGTCTGCTACGTCATTCAGTGATGGCTGATATGTTTCTCAGTCCCATTCTCCTGCCTTCTCCCCATTACCCTTGATCCCTTTACAGATCAAGAATCTTTGTACCACTGTCTTAAACACGCTCAATGACTTGGCCTCTTCTCTGATATCTCAGTATTTGAAGCTAAGACTCCAGCTCATCAACTCTGAGCTGGAGATCCTCAAGCAACGAATATTTGCTACAGTTGTGGTCAGTTTAAACACAATGTGGTTCATCAGTTTCCATATCATGCAGTTACAACACAACACCTGTCCTGGCATCTCTATTTTAATTATTAGTTCTTAATTTGATGTTTAAAAATTTCCTACCTTTTTTAAAATTTGTAACCTGTAAATATTTCCCCTATTTGTCTTCAATCTGAAAGTAAGCTGTAATTGTCATTTAGTATCTAGCACCAACCAATGAACTTGCAGCTTACTTGTGATGTCGTTGTTTTCTGCTGGGGGGCCCTGATCCTGGTTCCAATTTATCCTGTTTAAAAAATACGTTACAAACTATGAGCCGAGAAAGCAAGTTAGAAAGCACCTTCTCCCTTCTGCACCAAAGTCCCACCCTGTCTCCAGAGTCCCTGAACTGTGTACTCACTTGGGCTGGGTCTCACTTCGGAGGGGTGGCAATGGCCTTGTGGTATTATCTCTTGACTGTTAATCCAGAGACCCAGATACTGTTCTGGGGACCCAAGTTCAAATCCTGCTACGGCAGATGGTGGAATTTGAATTCAATATAAAATATCTGGAATTCACAGTCTAATGATGACCATGAATCTATTGTTGATTGTCAGGAAAAACCTATCTAGTTCACTAATGTCCTTTAGGGAAGGAAACTGCCATCATTACCTGGTCTGGACTACATGTGACTCCAGACCCACAGCAATATGGTTGACTCTGAACTGCCCTCTGGGCAATTAGGGATGGGCAATGAATGCTGCTCAGTCAGCGACGCCCTCATCCCATGAAAGAATAAAGAAAAAAAAGTGATCTCACCTTGCTGACCATGCAAAGTTTATTGATTAACATTGACTGCCTTGCATTCCCAATACATTTGGCTTTATTTTGAGCAATTACAGTGGAGGATAAGTATATATTTTGGATTGCATTAGAATTAGGATAACTCATGGACTGAAACAATTGTTTTCGTTTTTAAACAGGGCAATTAATGTGTTCATCAGCGCCAATCGATTAATCCACCAAACCAACTTGATACTGCAGACCTTCAAAACTGTTGCTTAGAACCTCCATTTGTGAAGCTTTTTAATTTTCAATCTTAAAAGGTTGACCTTTATATGTAAATTTAAATAGTTACAACTGTATAAATTAACACATCCATTTCAGAACTTGAAAATGTTGAATAAAATAATTGTCAACTTGCACCATATTTTTGTAAAACATTGTAGCTAATCATGATTTCTCGTTTAAAAAATTGCATAACTTTTGCTATTACTATTGTATCCAAAACAAAGCCAAAAGAATTTGCGCCTTAACATATCTTAATGTAACATTCCTTTGTGTAAATATTGGTGTTATGTTTCTGAAGTTAACTTGCTGGCAAAAAAATACAAGTTATGTATTTAACATTATTAGTGGCAAATAAATAGTTCACAATTTAATTATGTTGTCTTCCATTAAGTTGCATTATTATAATAATATAGCTGTGGAGCCTTGAAAGTAGTTCATTGGGATGAAGCTAATATTTAATGCAATCAGATTTTCAGATTGGATTGAATCTTTCAACTTGGATCTAGATGTTGCTGTTATATTGACCAGTTACTTATTCAAGCCTAATGTTATGTCTCCTTGAGTGCCTACACAACATGTAATTTCCAGTTGTGTTTATACACAGACCAGTAAGCATAGGATAAAACTTTTGTATGAAGAAATAGTTGCACTTTAATCAAGACAATAAAGTATCTCAATTTTTGTGACCCTCCAACAGTGGCGTTTTATGAGAACTTGACATTTTAAAAAATAGTTTTTCAGAGTTGTTGATTTTTGACAGTTCATTATTGTGTAAATGTATTTTCAGCCACCATCCCCCCAAAATAACGTAGACATAAAATACTTTGATTTGTATAAATCCAGAATGTTCTAATGTTTCAAAACTCTTGCAAAACCGGAAATTTTGTTTGTCAGCTTTGTGCACTCATGAAACAGAAGCTTATTTGTTGTAATAACTTCTCTGCCGTGCAGATATTGTGTGTGGACTGTCTTTAAAGTTGCTACAGAAATCAGTGATTTCTAATAGAGGCCAGAAAATTGAAAATTAAGTCAGATGTGCCAGGTACATGTAGCCTTATCTACTGAAGAAATTACTTGCTGAAGATAGAATCATAGAGTCATACAACACGGAAATAGACCCTTCTGTCCAACCAGTCCATGCCAACCATAACCCCAAACTAAACTGGTCCCACCTGTGTGTGCTTGGCTCATATCCCTCCAAACATTTCTTATTCATGTACTTATCGAATGTCTTTTAAACATTGTAACTGTACCCGCATCCACCACTTCCTCTGGAAGTTCATTCCACACACTATAAACAAAACACAAAATTTCCCCCTTTTTTTAAAAAGTTTTTCTCATCTCTCCATAAAATTATGACCCTAGTCTCGAAATTCAGAACTCTAGGGAAATAGAAAAGATTAACAATTTATTGTTACATGTATTTTTACCAAAAAAAAGTGAACAACTTTGTAAGCCATCATACCATGGCACCTAAGTTAATGACAGAAGTCATAAATAATAAGAAAAATAAAGTAAGGGTTCATCAAAGTTCAATAGACGACTCCTGGGTTTGTGGTAAGCTGGAAAACCGAACCGAAACAGCTCCGCACTACGGACTGAGACCACCCGACCACACCGTGCTGGGCTGTTGGAAGACACGGAAGACGCCTCCAAAGCAAGGTCAAGATCTTCACACCAAGCCTAGACCTTCACGCCAGGCTGCTGGAATGCCTGGAAGCCCCTGAAGAAGACCTCCACGCCAGGACAAGAACGCCACTCCAAACCTTGACTGCCCCTCCTGGACAAGATCAGCACAGTGGGAGACCCCCCCCCCCAGGTGTCAGACCTGTACTGTCATTCTGGGCTGTTGGAATCCAACTTATGCTGGGCTTGGGCCAGGAGCAGACACTTTCCACGAGAACAAAATAGATGGAAACAAATGGAAAAGACACCTGCCATTCACCTTACCTATATCCCTCATGATTTTATAAATCTCTATAAGGCCAACCTTCAACCTCCTACGCTCCAATGGGGGGAGAAAACCCGGCCTATCCGGCCTCTCCTTATAACCCAAACCCTTCATTCTCAGCAACATCCTGACAAATCTTTTCTGAACCCTCTTCAGCTTAACATTATCCTTCCTACAGCAGGGCAACCAGACCTGGACGCACTACTCCAGAAGAGGCTTCACCAATGTCCTGCACAACCTTAACACGATGTACGAACTCCTATACTCAGTGGTCTGAGCAATGAACGCAAGCGTGCTAAATGCCTTCATAACCACCCTGTCTACGTGTGATGCAAACTTCAAAGAATTATGTACCTCAACTCCTAGGTCTCTCCATTCTACAACACTACCCAAGCCCTGACCATTAATTGTATAAGTCCTGCCCTTGTTTATTTTACCAAAGTATAATACCTTGCATTTATCCAAGTTACACTCCGTCTGCCACTCCTGAGGCGATTGACCCAATTGATCAAGATCGCTTTGTAATCTTACATAACATTCTTCACTGTCCACTATACCACCAATTTTGGTGTCAGCCACAAACTTATTAACCATACCTTCTATATTGTCATTTCAATCATTAATGTAAATAACTAACAAAAGAGGACCCAGCATCGATCGCTATGGAACACTGCAGGTAACAGTTCTCCAGTCCAAAAAAACAACTCTCCACCATCATTCTGTCTCCTGCTGTTAATCCAATTTTGTATCTAATTGGCAGGCTCACCCTGAATCCCATGTGATCTAAATTTAATTGGTCTATCATGCGGAACCTTATCAAAGGCTTTAAGTAAACAATGTCTACTGCTCTGCCCTCATCAATCTCCTTGGTTTCTTCCTCAAAAAACTCAATCAAGTTTGTGAGACAGAACTTCCCTCGCACAAAACCAGGCTGACTATCCCTTATCATTCCCTGCCTGTCCAAATGCATATAAATCCTATCTCTCAGAATCACCTCCAACAATTTACCCACCAGCGAAGTCAGATGTATAGGTCTATAGTTCCCAGGCTTATTCTGACATGTTTTCTTAAAGGCACAACATTAGCCACTCTCCAGTCATCCGGTACCTCACCTGTAGTTATGATTCAAGTATTTCTGCAAGGGGCCCTGCAATTTCCTCCCTAACTTCCCACAACATTCTGGGATACACTAGATCAGGTCCCAGAGATTTATCCACTTTTATATTTTCTAAGACCTCCAGCATTTCCTCTTCTGTGAACTGTTTTCAAAACATCAATTTTTTTTATTGAGACTGTAAGAACTGCCGATGCTGGAGTTTGAGATAACATAGTGTGGAGCTGGAGGAACACAGCAGGCCAGGCAGCGTCAGAAGAGCAGGAAAGCTGACATTTTGGGTCGGGACCCTTTTCTGAAGAAGGGTCCTGACCCGAAACGTCAGCTTTCCTGCTCCTCTGATGCTGCCTGGCCTGCTGTGTTCCTCCAGCTCACTGTGTTATCTCAATAGATTTATATTTGTTTTATTTTTATAAGTCATCCCTGGCTTTCTCTGTTATGTATATTAAAGCATGTGCAACAGCTGACATGTTTAACTGCCTGCTGTGTGGTTCCAGTTGCCGCACTTATAAGAAGGATGTGATTGCAGAGGAGATTTACCAGGATAGTGCCTGAGCTGGAGAATCTGAGCTTTCAGGAAAGATTGGATACGCTGGTGTTTATTTCCTTGGAGCAAAGAAGGTTGAGTGGGAATCTGATAGAAATATTTAAGATTGTAGATCACGGGGCAAATTCGAAGGAACTTCTTTCTTTACTAGGGGGGCCAATAACAATGTGGATAGATTTAAAGTAAACTAAAGAAGGTTAAGAGGACAGTTGAGGTGATTTTTTTTTAACCCAGAAGGTGGTGGGAATCTGGAACTCACTGCTAGACAGGGTAGTTGAGTCAGTAAGTCATGTAACGTTTAATCAGTATTTAGATGTTGACTTGGCTTTCCATAGCCTCCAGGGCTATTGGCCAAGCGTTGGAATCTTATAATAGTGCAGTCAGATCTTCATTGGCAGGCACAGAGATGATGAACTGAATAGTTTCCTTCTGTGCAAAAAGTCCTAACACCAACCCAAATAAGACTTCCCTTTGGGTAGAGTACACATGAATGAATGCAGACTAAATTATTTTTGACTGAAAATCCTTCTTCATAGTTTATTTAAATGCAATTCCCAGGAAGTGGGTATCGCTGAAAAGGTCAACATTTGATTATCATTTCTTCTCTTACTCAAGGTGATTGAATTGCATCTTTGAGCCATTTCAGTACTTGTGAAGGTACTTGTACAATGCAAGATTTTGACTGTGAGAATTAAGGAATACCAGTCATATATTGAAGTTGGTTTTTTTTTATTGCTCACCAATTGTAGCCTGATCCCTGCTCACTGAAATAATGCCAATAAATATTTTGCACCTATTTGAGGGCAACTGGGGCCTTACATCTTAACCAAAAGACTGCAGCACTCCTTCAGTAACGTACTGGAGTATTGGCTGTGTTTTTTGTGCTGAAGTCCTGTAGTGGGATCATGAACTTGCAACAGTGTGGCTCAGGGGAGAGTGTTACCAATTGAGCCACAGCCAGCCATGCATTTGTTTTTGCCTTAATTGGTGGTATTTGGGAGTTGGTGTAATTATTTTACTGTTTCCAATTTTTATTACTGTAAGTCCAATTTGTTATTAACTATTTAATCATTCAAAATTAACCTGCAACTAATATGGTGGATTTGTTGAGGTTGATCAAAATATAATTTGGGATATAAGTAAGGAAGGCAAATAGAATTTTAACAATTATTGCGAAAGGAATAGAGTGTAAAGGTAGGGAATGGTTGCTGAAAATGTACAAAGCATAATTGAGACAGCACCTGGAATATTGCATACAATTTTGGTCCCCTTGCTTGAGGGATGAAGTTATATTGGAGGCAGGTCAGAGGCAGGTCACATGATTGATTTCAGAAATTAGCTGTTTGTCTTAAGAAGAGAAATTGAGCAGTTTAGTCTGCTATACTCTCTGGAGTTTAGAGCAATGAGAGGATATCTAACTGAAGAATTAGATTTAGGTTTCCAATGATTTAAGATGGATGGAGAGTCAGATCCTAAGCCTGAGCTTGTCTGCTCTGTCTGGTTCTTTTTCTTTTCATTTTTTTATTCTTTTGTTTTTCTCTCAACTTACCTCCATTCCTCAGATGGCATGATTAGTGGAGAGTTGAGCCAGCATGGCCTCCCGGCCTTGTCAAGGAAGCCCAGAGCATACTCCGGGCCTCAAGGTGAAGCTCAGCATTGACTCCCTGTTTCAGAAAGACTGTAATACTGAACTTTTACCTTTATTTCCTTATTTTTCTAATTTATATACCCATGATTTTGTACCTCAGTATCTTTGTACCTAGCTTTATAAGGACTGTAATGATGATCTTTTAACTTTATTTTTTTTTTCATTTTTCTGCTTTATACCTAACATTTTGTTGCTAGGTATCTTTGAACCTAAGATGGTGCCCGAAATGGCGACCTTGACCATTTTTCACTGTACTCCTAAATCCCTGTACCGCAGTACATTTGACAATAAACCTACGCTAATTCTGATTGAGGTATGTAAGATGCTAAAGGGAAATGACAAGGTATACGTAGAAAGGATGTTTCGTCATGGGTCATCGTTTTAGGATGGGGTAGCAAATTTAAAGCTGATGACGCAAAATTACTTCTTCAAAGGGTCATGAATCTATGGAATTCACTACTCCATACTGTGCTGTATGCCAGTACAGAATAAATTAAAGGAGGCAATGGACAGTTTATTGAATTAGTAATGGGTTACAGAGTCATGGACAGCAGGCAAGAAAGTTGAGTTCAGGCCAACATGAGATCAGCCAATGATCCTACTGAATGGCAGCTTAGGCTCAAATGGCTCAATTGCCTTCTCCTGCTCAGGTTTTCAAGTTCTTATAACACACCAGATAGTCAGCAAAAATATAAATCACAACAAGCAGTAAAGGTCTTGTAGTGCAGTGGTAGTGTCCCAACTTCTGGACCAGCAGACTTAGGCTTAACTCCCATGCACTCCAGAGGTGTGTAATATCTATGAACAGATTGATTAAATATGAAAAAAAAACGACTGACTCCGAGCTAAAAAGAAACATAAAAAAAGACAAGCAGCAAGTACTAGTGCAGGTTAGGCAGGATGGATGGCCTGCATGAAGATCTTTTTCTTCATGCTTTGACTTTTTAACTTCCCAAGTGACCCAAAATATTCCACCTCCAGCCTTTGAAGGTTAACTTGCAGAAATTTCCATCACTGATGGTTGAAGGCATGTAAATATTTACTTCCAAGTATGTAAGGCCTGTTAAGGAACTGTTCATAATGGCCATTCAGTTCATTTGTTCTTTCATATCATACCATTGATTCAGGGCTAACCACTGAAGTAACCTCTTTTCTACTCCTCCTCCACCACCACCCCCCTCCTCACTCTGCCATATACACAAAATAATTAACTTGTGTTTAATTCAAGTGACATTTGTGCCATGCAGGTGCCAGGCAATGGCCAACTCCAATAAGAGACAATCTAATCCCTGCCCCTTGGCATTCAACAGCATTCCTATTGTTGAATCTCCCACTAACCTATGCCATGCAGGTTATCATTGATCAGAAGCTGAACTGGACTCGCCACATAAACACAGTGATTATGAAAGCAAGTCAGAAGCTTGGAATACTGCAGCAATTAGTCCCCTCTTTAATATCGAAGCCTTCCACCATGTACAAGTCACAAGTTAGAAGTCTGTTGGAATACTCCCTACATCCCTGTGTGACTGCATTGCTTGACACCATCCAGGACAATTCAGGGTGTTAATTGTTAACAGATCAAAACAGATCTTTAAAAAGTCAGTCATTCCACCACTGATGCCTATTAACAGCACTGTGTACCATCTACAACACACACTACAAGGATCCTTAGGCCAGACCTTCCAAACCCATGACCACTTCCATCAAGAAGGATAACAGTGGTACGTATATGAGAATGCCACCACCTGCAAGTTCCCCTCCAATCCACTCTCCATCCTGAGTTGGAAATAGATTGCCATTTTTTCACTGTTGCTGTGCCAAAATCCTGTAAGTCCCTCCCTAAGGGTGTTGTGGGTCTACCTACAGCATATGGCCTGCAGTGATTCACGGATAACTTAGGACAGGCAATAACTGCTGGCCCAGCCATCAAACCCCATCTCCCAGGAGAGATTTAAAAAAAAAATCCCTGTTAAGTAGGCATAGCTGAAAAAAAATTGAGATTTTGGATTCCCCAAGCCTCAATGAAACATGGACTGGAACACCGGTTAAAGCTATGACTAACTTTGTATTGGCAGTTTGTAACCATTGGCCGTACCAGCGCTATGTATGTGCGGCATTGGCGAATGTTCTTTGAGATATTGTCGCTCCCGTTTGAAAATATTTCAGGCTGCGGAGCTAAAGGAAAGGGCAAGTAATTGTTTTAAATCCACATATTGATATCGTTCGCAGAGTATTTGCACAGCTCCTCATTGATACGGTGACAATTTCACTGCAATGTCTGTCCCGCCCCGTTGGATGATTGACTGAGAGCCAAAGTGTGCGACTGGTTGCTCGGTTACTGCATTCACTGCGTTTTGTGTGGAAAGTGAAGCCATTCCCGGAGCGTTTTGTTTGCTGCAAGTTACCGGGTGAGTGAAATCTGCTTAATTCTAATGTGCAAAGGGCACCTGATGCTTTCGTGGTCTTAAACCCTTACCCCGTGTGTTATTCACTGAAACTCTTTCCCAAAGGTTAACGATATCTGCTAAATGCCGTGTGAAATGGAAACTTTGTTTTTCAGTGTCTTTCTCAAAATGCGCAGCGACCCGGAATTTGGAAATTGTTTTAGATGCAGATTTGCCAGCTGGCGTTCTATATCATAACCTGGAGAGAAAAAAAAAATTCCAGGGCCAAATACTTACCAATTCTTACCGCGACTCCGATGAATTGCAAAAGCACAATACTGCGACTGTTAGAAATCTGAAATAGCAGAAAACGCTCAATGAGACGGTAGTAATGTCACTGAATAGTAAACCAGGGTCAGGACTCATACTCTGGGCTCAGGGGTCAAATAGCTAGTGGAATTTAAGGTCAATTAGTACATCTGGGATTGAAAACTATTCCACAAATTCTTATCGATTGTCATAAAATCCCGTCTGACTCACTAATGTCCTCTAGGGGAGGAAATTTACAATCCTCACAATCCTTACAATCCTTTCTCTGTTATAACTAAAAGCTTGGGTTCTTTTCCTGCTGCTAGAATTGCATGTAAAACAGTCTTATTTTATTGAATAAAAACCAAAAGAACTGTGGATGTTGTAAATCAAGAACAAATTAGGAACATCCTATTGTTTACTCCCTACCCCACCCACCTCCCTATTTTCTGCATATAAACTGATGTTTTCCAAGCCACCATCAGTTCTGAGGAAGGGTCACCAGACCCGAAACGTTACCTCTGTTTTCTCGACCACAGATGCTGCCAGACCTGCTGAGCTTTTTCAGCAACTTTGTTTTTGTTCCTTATTTTATTGAACTTGCCTTTGCCAAGGATGTGTTTATGAGATGTTGCTATATTGGAACAGCTGCTGTTTACTGGTTAAATAATCGATTATTCTGTTAAGTTTTCCGATAGAGTTATGGTATTCCAATTCATATTTCTTTTGTTTGTATTTTAACTATAGTATAAGAAAAAAGTGTTTTGCTTCTAGCCTAGTAGTTTGACCAATCGAATTACATCTGGAATACAACACCTTACATTTGCTTTTAAAAATAAGAAAAAGTTGGGGTCTAGGCCATCTTCTTAATATATTATGAGGGGGTTTAGTCTGGTCCATAACAATATCCTATTATTTAACTTTGGACAGCATAATTGGAATTTGGAGGACTTTACTGGAGCCCTCAATTAGTGCGATGGACATACTACTGATGAATGAGCATCTCGTGTAACACAACTGGAGTAACATAATAGTAGCTGCAAGAAAGTGCATTGTTATATGCATACACGTACATTCATATACATGTGGAGCAGGACTAGGCCACTGAACCTTCAGGCCTGCTCTGTCATTTGATAAAATCATTGCTGATCTAATTTTAGCTTCCACTTCACTTTCCCACATACTCCTGGTAACATTTGACTCCCTTGTTAGTCAAGAATGGATTTATCTCCACTGTCTTAAAAATATTCAGTGATCTTGCCTTCACCAGTCTCGGGGAAGAAATTTCCAAGGCCTTCTGAAAGAAAAGTTTAAATGAAAGACCCCTTATTTTAAAACTCAGTATCCAGCATGCCAAATCTCCTCTGTCGTATTCTACTAAATGTCAATAGATACAGGCCCAGCCTGTCCACCCTTCTCTTATGAGGTAAACCCTGCATTTCAGATATCAGTTGAGTGTAGCTTCCTAAACTGCTTCTAACATATATATCCTTTCTCAAATGAGGAGACTAAAACTGTACAAAGTCCTCCAGATGTGGTTTCATCATTGCCTTTTACAGTTGTAGCAAAACACCCCTACTTTATATTTCATTCATCTTGCAATAAATTATAACATTCCATTTGACTTCCTGATCTCTTGTTGAACCTGCATATGACTCATATACCAGATCTGTTTTCACCTCAAAGCTCTGTACTCTGTCTCATTTTAAATAATATGCTGCTTTTCCGTTCTTCCTGCCTAAGTGGAAAAGCAGCAGATTATTTAAAGAGTTCACATTTTGCAACATTATATTCTATCTGCCATTTTTTTGCCCAGTCAGCTAACCTATCCATGTTCATTTTGCAGACTTAGTGACCTCTTCGCAACTCCCTTTTCTACCTATCTTTGTGTCATGCAAGTCGTACTCCTGACCACAACAGGGAGGGTGAATTGTGCATTGTCAGCCTCACTCTCATCCTGACCTGGCTTGATCCAGTGTCAAGATGAGTCTAGAATGATGGCTGGAGATAGATTTGGACACAGTGAGTGAGTAGGACTTCTCTATTATGTTGAGGTCTATACATTCCATAACATGGTAATGATCTACTTTGAGTCTGTTGGACCTTTAGAATGACCTTATCCATCCAGTCCACTGGAATCTATCTTTGCATGCCAAGATAGATAAATCTTGAGGACACTGAGGGTAGGAGATCCATGGCTACCCTCACCAGGTTGTCCCACCTATTAAAGCAGTTTGTGAAGATGTGGTTGGTGTTGCATGTCAACATCTGTTTGGAGTTGTGAGCAAGAAAGCGGTGATCAATGTAAGATTAGTCAAGCTAAAAGAGTGTGATGAACCTGCCTGTGAGTGCTGTTACTCCTCTCTTGCAACCAATACTGACAATACGCTACTCCCCCTCACTATAATTGGATTCACCTTATGTTCTTTATCTTTCTGTTACCTGTTATCCACCATCTACCTGCCATAAATCCTGTGGTGATGAATGAAGGAAGTAGCAGTAGATGTGGAATCACAGGAAGCTGTAGTCACAAACAGCAGAATCATCTTTCACCGGAAGGAAGCAGAATTGGAACTTGATGCCCACCCCCGGGAGACTGAGTAGTCCACTCCAGGACTGCATTTCTCATCTCCCTACTATGAAGTGGGGGCTAGAAAAGGTGCAGTCAATGCCATCTACATGTCATCCCCCCAGCCAGCAGCTCACTGCTGGCAGGGATCTAACAGTGTGGTTGTAAGCCAGTCTTAGAAAAGGACACAAAAGTGACAACGGTCACCATTGGTGCATTGAACAAACGCAACATTATGGATAATGCTACAGCTGACAGACCGGTGAGAAGAATTGCTCTTGTTTGTAGAAAGCTGGCTAGGTACAGCAGGTGACCATCCTCAGCAGCACTCACACACACCTCGGGAGGGTCAGCTCAAAGGTCAGCTATTCTTTCGGAATAGCCTTGGAGAAGAAGTAGAATGTGAAGCTGGTGTAGCCCTTGCTGTCATGAACTATCTTGGAGTAAGTTGACTTGCTTTCCCAAAAGTATTGTTGATCATATGTGAAATTACTCCACAGAGGCCAGTATCCTGCCATCAAATCACACTTTATTTACACTTGGAGAGTCCTTAACACTGATCCAGCTCCCACAGAGCCAGCTCTCAGAGTGAACAGAATCTTTGACACTCCTGTTTTTATTTGTCAGCCAGGACTCCCTAATTGGGACTGTTAATCTGGTCCAGTCAGGAACCTCCAGTCTATGAGGTCCACATAGCTGACCTCGCTACAATCACTACGTCCATCCCATTCTGAGTCCGAGAACGTAGGCGACTTCTCCTTCTGGTGCGTTTTAGCACCAGATCAAGTTCCTCTAACTCTGTCTCGGATATGGGCGGTTTGTAAAGTACAGTAGCTCGCCTCTTACACCTGGAGTATGTTGGAAGATATTCATTATCCTCTTCAGTGGCAATGGCGTCAAGGCAGCAACATTCGCCATCTCAGATTCTGAGGTATCTGCAACGCTTGATGGAGAGGGAGAACCCATGGGTTCTGACAGACTTTCTGATGGTTCCAAGAAGCTGGGCATATTTTTCTCCCACCTGTTGGCAAGTTTGCAGCCTTCACATGGTCCATGTGCAAGTTCAGGACCATTGCTATTACCCAATCTACACACGTTATTGGACCTAACCTTACATAGATTTTGCCTTTTATCCATGCAGAGCCACTCCCGTGGCTCCTACACCAAACTTCAAACTGAAATAAAGTGGTCTCTCTCACTTAGCAGAGTCTTGTGTCTGGCACTGGCGTTCCTGATGTAGTTTCACCCTCCCCACCCAGGTCCAGGAAGATCAGATTTCATCAAATGTGGAAATTTCTCCCCATTAGCAACTCTGCTGGAGCTACCCCTGTGGTTGCATGAGGGATAGTCTGACAATCAAGTAGGAACCGGGACAGCTTGATATTGAGTGAAGCTGTAGACTGTTTCTTAAAGCCTACTTTCAAAGTTTGGACTGCTCTTGGAGATAGTAAGAACTGCCAATGCTGGAGTCAGAGTTAATACAGTGTGGAGCTGAAGGAACACAGCAGGCCAGGCAGCATCAGAGGAAGAGGAAAGTTGATGTTTTGGGTCGGGACCCTTCTCCAGAAACAGGAAGGGGGAAGGGATCTCAGAAATGAACAGAGAGAGGAGGGGTGGGGCTGGGAAATGTAGGTGCGCTGGTGATAGGGAAGTGCAGGTAGGGAGTGGTGGGGATTGGTCAGTGAGGTGAGAAGGGTAGATAGGTAGGAGAGAAGATAGACAGATTGTGTCAGGTCAAGGAGGTGGGGATGAGAGGGAGGGTTGGTCATGGGATGGGCTGGGGGTAGGGAGATTTTGAAACTGGTAAAATTCACATTTAGGCCATTGGGCAGTATGCTCTCAAGGCAGAATGAGGTGCTTCTCCTCCAGTTTGCAGGTAAATGAGCAACACCTCATATTCTGCCTTGGGATCCTACAGCCCGATGGCCTAAATGTGGATTTCTCCAGTTTCAAAATCTCCCCACCCCCAGCCTCATCCCATGACCAACCCTCTTGACCTGATATAACCTGTCCTTCTTCTTTCCCACCAATCCGCTCCTCGCACATCACTGACCAATCCCCGCCACTCCCAACCTGCACTGCCCTATCACCATCCCATCTACCTTCCCCAGCCTCACCCCTCCTCTCTCTATTTATTTCTGAGCTCCCTTCCCCCTCCCCATTTCTGAAGAAGGGTCTTGGATTGCTCTTACTGCTACACTATTGGATGATGGATGGTATGGAGCTGTCCTCATATGTTGAATGCCATTCAACTTTAGGAGGTACTGAAATTCCCTGCTGGTGAACAATGGCCCATTATTTGTGACCAGCACTTCTGAACGTCCATGTATTGTGAAGGACATGCAGTGTTTTTCTGTCGTCATCCCCGAGTTTGATGAATGGACTCTATGCACGTCCAGGCATTTTGAGTGAGTGTCCACAATGACTAAAAACATTGAGCTAATGAAAGGATCTGCACGATCTGCACAATCTACGTGTGACCAAGTCCAGGCAGTTTACCTGGCTGACCTCGTTACAATCCCTACAATATGATTATTAGTAATCTTTCTGTGCATGCTAACAGATTAACAACTCTCAGCAGCGTGCATGCCCCTGCTTTACCAACCTTGCTGAAGTCAAGGATTGAATCTATGGGGACCTCCATTCCTTGATTTCTGCTATGCCAAAGTTGGATAAGCTAAATATTCTTGATGCCTTCACTTTGTAATATGTCCTTATGAGTTAGGAATAAGATTTAAGCCACCTCACCGCTTGAGCCTGCTCTGCAATTCAATAAGATCATGACTGATCTGTTTACTGCACATTTCTGCCTATCCCTTTCACCCATTGCTTATCAAGAATTTAACTATGTCTACCTTAAAAATATTCAAAGACCCTATTTCCACTGCCTTTCCACTAAGAAAGGGAGTTCCAAAGACTAATGACCCTCTGTGAGGAAACAAATCTCTTTATCTTTGTCTTAAGTGGCTCACTCTTAAACCAGGACCTCTAGTTCTAGGTTCTTCCACAACAGGAAACATTCTTTTCACATCCGTCCTATCAAGACCCCTCAGGATCTTATGATTCAATCAAGTTGCTTCTTAGCCTGCCAATGTCCAGTGGATACAAGCCTAGCCTGACTAAACTTCCTTCCTAAGACAATCTGCCCATTCCAAGTGTTAGCCCAGTAAACCTGCTCTGAATTATTTTCTATGTATTTATATCCTTCCTTAAATAAGGAAACCACAATTGAATACATTCCTGTGGTCTGACAAATGCCCCGTGTAATTGAAGCTTAGCCTCTCTACTTTTGTATTCAATAGCACCCATAAAGAATACTAACAATGTATTAGATGTTCTGATTACCTCCTGTACCTGCATACTAAGCTGTTGCGATTCATGCACTGGGACACATAGGTCCCTCTGCATCTCAGAGCTCTGTAATCTAGTCTTGTTGAGTGGAACAGTATCAACAGGATTGGCATTTGTAACAGCAATGGTTTCCTGTTGCTGAAGACACACTCTCATGTTCTATAAACTGGCGTCTAATAAACTATGACATCACCAGGCAGAGGGACAGATGGGGATTGCATGAATTAAATAAGGTTGCATGCTCGTGGTGAACACTCTTCAGCATGTCTTTTTCCATCATGCTCTCTGATGCCTTTTGTGGTAATGATCCTGACATCAAAATCAGATATTGTGCGACCAGGAAGCTGCTCAATCTGAAACAACTCCAGGCTAACGCCAAGGTCTCCCAATAATGTGCTTCATGATTTCCTGTTTGGAATGACTGTGCTGTAGCCACAAGTTCAGAGCTAGATGTGCATGTAGCACAGACCTGCTGGGGTATGCAAGAACTTCAGCTTTACGATCAGCACAAAGAAAACTTTAGTAATGTTCGACCTACTTTAGGAAGATTGTACCTCAAGCCCAATATTTCAGTCCATGACCAGAAATTGGTATGAGTGGATAAGTTCATGCATCTCAGTTACTCATTCTTTTGATCTGTCTTTGTTGATTATAGGACACATTCAAGAATTGCCAAACCAATGCAGTCTTTAACAGTCTTTATACATCAGCCTGGAAATGCAGAGGAGCAAATCTGCCAAACTGAAAGTCTAAAGACCAATAATCCTGCCCAGCCTGCCTTACACATGCAAAACCTGGACGACAGTCATGCCAAGGAACGCAATGATTTTCACTTTGACTGTCTTCAAATGTCCTGAAGGTCAAGTGGTTGGACAAAATACCAGACATTGAAGGGCTCAGCTAAGGTGGCTGTGCCAACCAAATGTATCACAACCGTATAACTGAACATAGGGTTTATATAATAAATTTGAATTTATATAATACTATAAACCTAATAGACAAAACTATTCAGTAAACAGACAAAATATTTATTTTCTTAATTAAGAACTTCAGAAGGATTTAAAAGATGCAATGTGAATACCAAAACCACGATCACTGAAAATAACATATCCGTTTCATGAACGTAACATGATGTCCATTTTTCTGTTAGAAACCAAATGCAGTGAATCTCGACATTGTGAAGAATGTCAGCTCAGTTGCCGGTTGAGACTATAAACACTGAAGATGAGCTAGAATTCGGAACACTTGATTCGAATTCTGATAAAATGGAAACGTCTAAGAAAGTTCTGAATCAACTAGAAAACCGACTCAGCGTCAAAGATATAATGAAAATACAGAAGGTTTTCATGGTAGGTTTACACAGTTATGCTACGTGTTGTCCCTGAAATTAATAATCAATCTTATAATCAACTGGAATATTCAGCAGTTATGTGCATGTTTAGAATAACTCATTCAAGTTACGTGCAAAAAGTATCGAATTTTTGCATCATGTATATTTGCATGGAGACAAATAAGTTAATTGATGGGATTATGACGTGGACAATGAGTTTCATTTTTGTTGCGTTTCTGTATAAAAAACAGAATTTCATGATGTTTCACGCAATCTGGTCCTCACTTAGTCAGAGATCGTACATACCCTGGAGGATATGCATTGGGACTGCTGAAGTCCTGATGCATTGAAAAACAGTAATTGCCTAAGAACATAGGAACATGGACAATTACCTGGTGTATGGAATGTTTTGAAAAAGTCCACAGCCTTGAATTAAAGTTGAAGATTCCACGGGTCAGGACTGATTTAGGTTATTAATTAGTCAGGAGTGGTTAGAAGAGCTCAGACAAAAGCAGAAATTTTTGGAGAAACTCAGCAGCCTGGCAGCGTTTGTGGGGAGAGAACAGACAAGTCTGGAACATTAACTCTGTTTTCTCTTCAGAGGTGCTGCCAGACCTGCTGAGTTTCTCAAAAAAATTCTGTTTTTGATTCAGATCACCAGCATCCACAGCTCTTTTTTTTTTAATAGAGTAACTGAAACCCACTCTAACTCCTAGCTCACTGTGAAAGTGATCATTCATTCACTCACTGACACCACCGCCCACCCTCAACACACACATGTACACATGCACACATACATGTATACGCACACACATAAACACATACATACATATGTACACACATATGCACACACATATACACACGTACACACACAAGTAAACACACACACATATATATATATATATGCACACACAAACACCTACTCCCCCCTCCTACTGCCCATCTGATTTCTAAAGCCCCATTACCTACTGTTCTGGACCTGACTGATCCTCAAACCCCTGATCTATTTTTAAATTATTTAATAAGACATGTCCCCACCTCGCTCCAGATTTGGAGCTGACCTGATGATATTGCCCACTTCTTGGTCCATCACCCCCACTCACTTTGCTCAGGAGTTGACTCCATCCCATCCCTCCATCCCAGAACCATACTCCCAACCAGACCGGACCCAACAGCCCACAGCTTCCATCTATTGCAACAAACTTTAAATGCTCGTCAATCTACTGCCACATACCTGGCACCTTACTGTTCACTCAATAAACACCCTTAACCCCACCCACCTATCACCCTACTCCCCCTTCTTCTCACTTTGCACACTGAATTTCTCTTGGCATCTGTTAAAGCACCTTAGGACCTTTCAAACTTGGAACATAGCAGCTAGCGATGATTAAATGGGGCTTGGCTTCAATGCCAATCCACTCTGCTGCTGGCTGCACAGATTCCTGGCCTGGACCTGACTACTTCACCTGGGATGGCTCCTGGTCTGGACATTACATGAGTACTCCTCCAAAGATAGGAATGTATATTTTTGTCTAATCAGGTTTAGGAATAGAGTTTCAGACCTAGACTGGAAGATCTGATTCAATAAGCTATATCAGGGAGAAGGCAGGAGAATGGGGTTGAGAAACACATCAGTCACGATTGAATGGCAGAGGAGACTCCATAAGCTAAATATCCTGATTGTGCTCCTGTATTTTACGGTCTTATGGTCGTGACTCTGATGGGAGGAGTGCACTGGAATCTAGCTTCACTACTCCACAAGCTGTACCAAACGTATAAATATCTTATTTAATCAGCAAAGTGGTTAACTTGTTTCACCCTGTTAGTTTTTCTACAACAATAAATACTTTCACCAGGTTTCTTTAGTGAATTCAAAAACATCTACTTACTAAGAATTCATAAGAATGATTCAAAATTAATAATTTTGAACTTTTTTTAAAAAACAAAAGTGGCTAAGTGGGCTTTTTAAGATACTAACTATGCAGACTTAACCTGTATTCTCCTAATCCCACACAAATAAATTCAAACACATTTAAGACAATACAGCTCTGCAGATGTATCATGAGTTTGGTACAATAGTCAGAAGAACAGCCCAACACCCATCTAGGTCAAGAGTGTAAATTCAGAAGACAGAAAGCATTGACTTCACAAGTTCCTTTGATTTTCTGTGGACAAGAGATCCCATTGCTGACGGTTGTAGAATGATGCAAGATCTTCAAACCAGATTTCAGAATCAGATTTCAGAAGGAAAACCATTAAGAGTCTTGATATGTGAAACTTCTTCAGGTTTTTTTCAAGCTACTTCACTGAGAGAGAGTAAATTAAATTCTTATTTTACTTTAAGGATTTTTCTCTGGAAGAGAGAGAAATCACTGCCTTTCCTTGCAATTCTCTCCATAACTGCCACATAAGAGTGTGTACTGAAAAAGTAACTTTAGTACCATGGCTGTTGCTAGGCAATCTTCAGCACAGATCCAAAGCTTTTCAAAGTTTCTTTGTTCTGTATTTAAGCAGTAAACCCATCGGTTATCTGTTTTAACAGCTTTGCTGAACACCTTTTTAAGGTCAGTTGACTTTTGTAAATAGTGGGTTAACCACCTTTCCTTTGATCTTTGAACTTTACATTATCCAATAAATCACATGATCAATCCTTTTTCAACCCAATAATATCCAAACAGTCCTTTATTACAATTTTTCATAGTCTATTAATATACATACGTATTTCTAATAGTTAATCATGGAAAATGAGCACTGAACCTGGAAAGGACAAATTAAGGGAATGGAATTTAAAAAAAAGTTTTGTAGGAGGAGACAGTGATACACAGATAGTTGAAAGAAGATGGCTTTAGACCCTGCCTGATAGTGATAATGCGAAGATGGAAGGGGAAGATGCAAAGAGAACTAGAGACAAAGGAATATAATATTTGAGGCGTATAAGATGAGAAGACTCATCTGCAGAGGGGAGGCAAAAGTGACTGCCTCAGGCATCAAGTCTGCGTTTGTGGGCATTCATGTACATCCACATAAATGGGAAGATTGGATTTAGGGTTAACAGTTTATCTGCAGAGTGACACATCTAATTACAAATTATGTTAATAGGGTACTTGACTGCCAGCTTGGATATTATGTTTAACGACAATATCTCACTCAAAACTACACTAACTCCGGTTCATTTCCTTAAATTTATTAAGGTCAGTGCTTGTTAAGATTGAATCCTACTGAAGCGGTGGATTTTTGATATTGTTTTATCATGTGGTCATTTGAGACCAAAGTCTATTTCTCTTTTCATAAAAATGCTGAACACCTGACTGTGGACAAAAGGTACTTAAAAAATCAGTTTAGTTGCAGTATGAATAAATGAAACTTATTTGTTAATATTTATATTTCTAAAATGCTAATGATATAATGATTCGTTTTCAATTCCTGGTCCACACAGCATTGGAACTTCATTTATGTTTGTGTACGGCTCATTAAGTAGTACTTTGAAATGCAATGTAAATATTTTGTAGTTCACACTGAGGTAAAATGATCCACGTATAAATTGTATCCAGGTCTAATTGTAAAGACTTTATTTCATTACATATCATTTCCTCTTATAGCAACCAAATTTTGAAGAATTTGTTCCACTTAATAGAAAGAGCTTTATTGACAATATGTTCACAGCTCTTGGATATGACATCGAAGAAGAGTATGGAGACCTTTTTGACAGAATTGATGTTGCACGAGATGGCTTTGTTGACTGGAACAAAGTAACAACATTCATGCTGTTAGAACTTTACGAAAATGAAGAGAGAACAAAGTCTTCACTTGTTCCTCAGTGGAAAGAAATCAAATTTCTTCCAACACACCATAAGGAACCTATCCAAAGTATAGTCTACCTGAAGAATTCACATCGCTACCTGAGTTTGAGTAAAGAAGGTTGGATGAATGTTTGGGGTGAGAATTTGAAGCTGCAGCAAACTTTACGAGTTACCACAGATTCTGTAAGATTGCGGGATCTCTGGGTTACAAGTATGGTCTCTTTGACAAATGTAAATAAGGTAGGATTTCACTTCTGGAATTCTATGCTATTAATCAATCAATTAAATAAAAGAGCACCAAAGTTCTTCTTAAATATATGCATATAGAAGTTTTTACTTGAATCTAACTGCTTCTGATTTAGATACCTCTCATTCAACATTCGGTTTAAACGGAATTAATTTCTGGGCTATTTTATGGATTCTTAAACAGATACTAAATTATATCCTTAGCTAGTGTGAACACAGTTCACTATCCCTACTTAACATTGTTGACTTTTCTCCTCCAATGCCCAGCTGAATGGGATTGTTGCAATTTGTTTCATTCTTGCCTATATCAGAGAATTTCCTGCAATAGCTTCCTAATTTGCTGTTATTTTTGGAGTCCCCCAATAACATGTTCTTTTCCTGTTTGTTGTTATATACTGGCCCTAGGAGGCGTTGTTCGAAGAGTTCGGGATGAACCTTCCGGATTTTGTCTATGTGTCACTTTCAGGGAGTTTCATGTACGTTTCCCATTGTGAGGCCTGATGATTTTGCTCATACAAATCTCTGCTACTCAACTTATTGCTTATGCATCCTAACTCCACAGCACCACTTTTGTACATATTTGTGGCTAACAGAGACAGAGATGCTCATTTATTTCATGCGTGCCATATTTAAATCCAAAATGCATTATTTCAAATGTTGCAAGCCAGGGACTGCACTTGGTGATTGAATGTGCAATGAGAAAAGAATGGCTGAGACAGGAAAGGTGGATCTCCACTTGGTGATAGGGACCTGGAAGCCCTAGTGGGTGGGATAGTGGAGAAGAGAGCCCCAGGTCTGACAAAGGAGACCATGGTACAGATGCTGTCATCCTGGTATGAAGTAACCATCAATGTTGTGTCCGTGATCTGGAGGAATGCACAGTAATGCAGCAAGATGATTAATGACCTCCAGCACTCTGCAAGGATAAGTACCACCATCTTCTCTCTGCTACCTCACACTCAGTTTAACTGTGCCACTGTACCCACCTCCTACCAAGGAACATGCTGTAGCAGACTCAGGTCTACCACTCTCACAACTCCACACAGTGTCTTCCCTCAATGGCTCTCACTCACCCATCCCACCCAAAACTACCAAGCCTTCCAGCCCTCTGCACTTCCTACTCAATCACCGGGCACATCTCACCACATTTGCCCCACCCACACTAGCACTAACAACTCTTTGAGCCACTTTCATCTCACTGCCTCCCTTCCTTCATCCCACTGTAGGAGAGAACAGCTCACAATGGGGCTAAAAGGACCAACAATGGGTGGCGCAGTGCCTGACATTCATCTCTTCACCTTGCCTGGCAACCAAGTCCTTTTCTTTACTTCTCTCCCATTACCCATGTGGAATAGAATCTTAACATATTTGAATTTTTGCCCTCATCACACATCCCATTCTCTTCCATCAGGCATGCACGGCTCCCACTCAGTCTCTACTTGCAAGTGAACAGAACGTCCTCTGGACATGAGCTCCTCCTCCACCTCTGAGGAAGAAGACACAGATCCCACAGCAAGGCTTTCTCCTTCACACTGCACCACTCAGAGACTTTCACCTCACTGGGTTCTCTTTTTAGGTTAGACTCAGCAGCGCAATCTGGAGCTGTTTGAGGGAGAAATGCTCCAGGTCATTGGGCAGTCAGAGACTGGCAGACATCAGATTTCCGCTCACTCCAGGGTAGAAGAGGACCCTATGGTGTCAGCCATTAATAACTTTGTGAACATGTGCGAGCAGACTCAGGAACAGCAGGTAGGTATGTCAGATACACTCAGGAAATTGGATTGGAGCTTTGAGGAATCCCATCAGTGTTATCAGTAGCATCAGGCTCCAGCATGAGTGAGTCTGACTGTGTCCATGGGCAGGTTAGTGGATCCAGCAGAATGCTGAGTGGCTGCCTGAATTGCACATTCCTCAACCACACCCCAGGTAACTGGCAAAGAAGAGTGGGTGTTGCTAGTTGGCACCCAGTCAAAGGAAGAATCACATATAGCCCCCTCAATGTCTACTCACAGGACACTCCAGAGGTGCCTGTCCCCTTCACCTCCATCTTCTACTTTGGCGTGTCCCCCCCCAACCCTGTGGATGTTGTAGCTGACGTATGGTGTGCTTGCATCTGTCAGTATGTCTGGATTCTCCTGTTACAAACACCTCTGGGGTCATCTGCCCAAAGCTTTAAGGTTGACATGCTTCACTCTGGGGCAGATTCACTGTACCCCAGCTGCAGAACCCAGGAGTGCACCTAGACGTAGTGGGAGAACAAGGGAAAATAAAACCTTCTGAGGGCACTTGGGTGATTTGGGTAACCATTTGTTGGAAATAGGATAACACATCTGTACATTTACACTTTAAATCACCACCTGGCTAATTAACTGTATTAAGCAGTAGTATTAAACTCCAATGATTGAAGCTAATCTTTGTTAAAGTCAACCACTGTTAAAACCCTGTTTGAATGAGTGCTACTATGTCCTTAGTGCTCATTGAGCATGTGGTTATTCTTGAATGTGGGAACATCAGGTATCGTGAAGCCTTCAAATGGTTGTTCACTTTTATTACACAACAAGAAAAGTGAAGGAAAAGCCAACGAACAAAGCTGCGTTTTTTTTGGACCTAAGCAGGGTTGCTTGTCTCTGGAGGTTTTGCTGGTAAACCAGAGATGGCAATAACTGCTGATGCTGGAGTCAGGGATAACACAGTGTGGAGCTGGAGGAACACAGCAGGCCAGGCAGTGTCAGAGGAGCAGGAAAGCAGACGTTTTGGGTCAGGACCCTTCTTCAGAAATGGGGTAGAGCGAAGGGAGCTCTGAAATAAATAGAGAGAGGAGGGGTGGGGCTGGGGAAGGTAGGTGGGATGGTGATAGGTGCATGCAGGTAGGCAGTGGTGGGGATTGGTCAGTGAGGTGGGAGGAGCGGATCGGTAGGAGAGAAGATGGACAGGTTGTGTCAGGTCAAGGAGGCAGGGATGAGAGGGAGGGTTGGTTATGGGATGAGGCCGGGGGGTGGGGAGATTTTGAAACTGGTAAATCCCAAGATGGAAAATGAGGTTTCCACCAGTTTCCGGGTGGCATCATTGTGACACTGGAGGAGGCCCAGGATGGACATGTCGCCCAGGGAGTGGGAGAGGGAACTGAAATAGTTCATGAGTGCGCTCTGTTCGCCTCAAATGACAACACCTTCCAGTTGTGAACCATTTCAACTCCCCCTCCCACTCCCACTCCCTAGGCGACATGTCCATCCTTCCCTGTCATCCCCGCCTCCTTGACCTGACACACCCTGAGACAACCTGTCCATCTTCTCTCCCACCTATTTGCTTCGCTTACCTGCACTGACCTATCACCATCTCACCCACCTTCCCCAGCCCCACCCCTCCTCTTTCTATTTATTTTGGAGCTCCCTTCTTCCTCCCCCATTTCTGAAGAAGGGTCCCGACCCGAAATGTCAACTTTCCTGCTCCTCTGATGCTGCCTGGCCTGCTGTGCTCCTCCAGCTCCACACTGTGTTATTGCTGGCAAACCAATTGTGCCTGCACTGGCTCTTCAAATGAGCGTTGAGTAACTTGCTAAAGCTTCCTTGAAAGAGTCTTTCAAAGCTGTGATTACTCCCTCCTGCTAGGACAAAGGCAGTAGATATGCGGAACTCCATCATCTGCAAGGTTTGCTCTAAATCACAAACCAACTTCACCTGAAACTACAAAGCTACTCCTTCACTGTTTCTGTGTCAAAAGTCTGGAACTTCCTAGCAAGAAATGGTGCACCTACACCAAATGGCCAGCAATCAATTCAAGATGGTAGCTCACCACCACCGCCTCTGGAAAATTTTGAGATTGGTAATAACTCTTGGGCATTGCTAATTTTGCTTACATCTTAATAAAACATTGGAATGGTCAAAGCAATTGCTCCAATACATGATTAGCTCCTGAGAAACCTTCATCAGTTCTGATAATCTGTTTGCATTTTATTTCTGTCTGTCTCATTAGTAGCAACATCTAAGAACATTTCCTTTCAGATGAATATAAAGCCCGTAAAATTTGAAAAAAAAACTCTCAAAAGACTGTCAAATGTCTTCTTTCTTGCTACCAATTCCATCTCCCTTTTTTAGCCACTGTGAAGCTCAATAAGACATTTTGCAACCTCAGTGTCCTATTTCATGCTGAAGTGTGTTTCTGACTCTGTAGCTATTTCTTCACTAAAACCTTCTAGTCCCATCTCCTCCATTGTTTCGTCTCATTTTTTGCTAGATCCTGCGTTAATGTTTTTAGTCAATCCAGGATCAGCTACTGGTTCTGAGGAAGGGTCACCAGACCTGAAACAGTAACTCTGACTTTTCTTCACAGATGCTGCCAGACCTGCTGAGCTTTTCTAGCAATTTCTGTTTTTTTTCCTGATTTACAGCATCCACAGTTATTTCAGCTTTTACTGGCTATTCCAATGCTCCTTTGCCTGGCTTAACATTTTTCTCCCTTCAAAACTTGATTATATTTAAAGTTCTGCTGTCTGTATCCTAACTTGTGCTAAATTCCTCGCATTAATCACTCCATTCTTTGTTGATCTACACTTCTTTATTTTTAAAGCCTACTTTCTTTAAAGCCTACCTCTGTGACCGAGTTTAGTCATTCAACCTAATATCTCCTTCTTTTGCTTTGTGAAATATTTTGTTTGATCATTCTCCTGTGGAGTGCCTGGATGCTTTCCTATGTTCCTATGTGCTGTATAAATGCAATTGATGTTGATCTCCCTGGGCTGTACCTGAAATCTGCCTCTTGTGAATTAGTAAATATATGTCAGAATTTACTAGGCTGTACAATCATAATGTTTCACCACACAAGAATACTGCAATGGTTTTTGTAAGCATTTGTGATTTATTACATTCCCAGAATCTATCCCAACAGTATTTTAATATATTTTCAAATATTAATCAACTTACAAGCTAATGTCGATTCAGAGATAGTAGGAACTGCTGATGCTGGAGAATCTGAGATAACAAGGTGTAGGGCTTTGCAGGGGATTAAACTCGATTCAGAGATAGTAGGATTTTCTGAAGAAGGGTCCAGACCTGAAACGTCAGCTTTCCTGCTCCTCTGATGCTTCTTGACCTGCTGTGTTCACCCAGCTTTACACCTTGTTATCTTACATTGAAGCTAAAGTCTGTTGTGGTAAATCTGTTTATTGTTTTGGTAAGACATATCCTGTCCTAAAGCACAAAGGGAAAATATTTCAGACAATGATCTTTAATATCTGTCTCTACCTCTCAACATATTGTCAGTAGTTCGACCTGTTCATTCATCAAAATTTTCTTAACTTTGAAGACATTAATCAAATATTCTCTTACAAGTCTGATTTAATGAAAAAAACCTTAAGTTTTCTCACATAACTAGATTATCCTATCTTCATCATTCTATTTAATCTTTTCTGTCCCTTTTCCATTGCCATCCAGTCTTCCATAAAAACTTCAAAAGCCCAAAATAATATTTTAAGTCATTTTATGACTTTTAATGCCTATGTTTAGAATCACCTATGCTTGTTTTTAAGAAGATGCACTTTTTAAGAAGCTCAGTAGTCATTTACAAGTTTTATTAACTTGTCCTTGCAATTTAAAACATTTGGGTGTCAACCCCAGATTACTTGGAGCATGAGTGGCTGCGTGTAACAGGCTGCTGTGTTTGCTTAAAGGCCAATAATAACTGCACTTTAAAAATACAATCATTTGCATTTGTTCCGGTAACATCATTGTTTAACTCTGTATTAAGTTTTGAAAGTCTGACTACATGCTGCAAAAAATAACATTCTTCTCTGTTCATTTGTTTTAAGGTGGCAGTTGCATTTACGAGTAAGGAGATTTGCTTTTATGACCTTAATTCCAAAGATGAATTTTTCTGTCAATATAAACTTCATGGAATATGCAACACACTGATTTCCATGCACTATTGGTTTAACCCAGAAGATGGAAATGAAGCAGTTCTCACCTTTGGAGATGTTTGTGGGGAGGTAATTTATGATAATCACAAAAAAATTCTGGGGACTCTACATTATCTTAATTGTAATGATCATTTAATTCAATTCAGCTAGTCAATATGGTATGAAAATTTCAAAGTTAATTTTTATTTATGATTACCTTACAATGGAAATGTAGTTCACACAAAGACAAAATGCAGCGACAGTTCCGTCAAATAAGGGTTAGGACAAAAATCACATGTCCTGCTGTTGCTTCTGCCTGGACACTTTTTGTGCACAGCAGCCTCACTCCCAACCTGAACCCTGGTTGTTAGGCCCCCTCCTCCACTGGGCTCATCCTGGGCCCTACCACCAAGTAATTGCTATCATTTCAACTCGAATGAAATTTCTCTCTTTTTATATAACCTGTGGGTATAATTAATTTAGTAAAATTAATTAAGCTCACTGCTGTTTTTTAGTTTTGCTTCCTTTTGGACTATTGATTGCTGTGCTCCACCCATCATTTCTTGAGTTCACTCTAATTCCCTTTTCAAAATAAATGCAGTTTTGTTTTATCCAATCAAGGTGGTGAACCTTTGCTATATCTATCAGTTCAAAATAAAATTTGGGGAAAAACTGAATATTTGCGGAGCAGTAGACTTAATGAGTCTGTGATCTTTTCAACCAAATATTTTCAAAGATTTTAAGCAGCAGGTTACAGCCTTTTCTTACTGAGATTAAGGATTATAGCTACATTTTCATGTCAGTGTTTGAGTTTCCATGTATATGGCTGAGTACAGAATGGTGCAAATCTAGTCGTAAATCCCAATGATGTCAGCCTGCAACACTTCAAAGGCAATGCCAGTTTTAACAAAGTACCTATAGTATAAAGCAGACACTACTGTCTTTACTATATAAATTAACTTTACAATGTAATTTTCTCTATTATCATATTGTTTCTCAAGTTAATTATGCTTTATTAATCCATGTTCATTATCTTGATGTCTAAATGACATTCAACTATTTACAAGCCATGCAAATATTTTAAAACACTAAATCCTAGTTTACTTTTTTAAACTTCACGTGCATGTGTCATGTGTGGTATAACTCTTGGAATAGGCAGTCAAAGTAAAATTAGGCAAGGAATATGCATTTACCTCAAGTAGGTTGTTAGTTCAAAGTTTATTAATTTTACATAATCTGGCATTGTAGAATTGCATAAAGGACATTTTATAGAATCTTTAGGATATCCAACTAATCATGTGGGAGCTTTTATGTTTAATGTTTCATCTTTTAAGTGTTATTTAAGTGTTAGTTGTCTTCTTCTATTTATTAATGTCAGATAGTAGCCAATCTTTAGTTACCTCTTTCTCTATGCATGCTTCCATATGTGCATGAAGTTCCAACTAATCTGGCTACAAAAAAAGACAGTAAGTATGCTATCGAAACTGAGTATGATGTGCTGCATTGTTTTAGAAGGAGCCATGCATTACACAACAAAGTTCAAATATATTACACAACACAAAAGGAAATAACTAACTTGATGCATTCTAAAAAAAAAATTAAAATCATACTTCAAAAAATTGAATCATCAACGACTCAATGAGGTAGGTTATGGAAAATTGCATCATAAGAGAAAAAGAAATAATTATATGATTTAATAAACTCAGTAACTGATTATAGATTATAGGATAATCCATAAGTATCTGTTTTATTTTTGTTAATGTAGTTTCAGTGAGCTGTATTAAAGATTCAGGGAGATTTATAACAACTCTTATGTCATTGAACCTTTGAGGTCATCTTACCGATGATTCTTGTCTTCCCTACACCAAATACTACAACTTTTCACCAGTATATTGTGGAAAATGTATAGTGCCTTTTTTCTCTCCTGCAGGTCAATGCTATTTGCTTTACTACAGCATTAATTTCACTTTTTGAAAGACCAACCAATTCAACAGATGAGCAAGAGGCCACTGTAACTATTACTTGGCAAGAGCTGGTTAAAGGAAACCACAAGTGCTGTTTCACTTTACAACACAAAGGACACAATAAAGAATGGGTCAGACAAGGTATAGAGACTTTGGCAAGTTTCCATGGTCCAGACTAAATTGTAGTGAGTTATGAAGATGTGGTTCAAGTTTTCGTTCAAACTATTTGCATCATTACACATAAAAAAATGTCCATGAACCAGCACAATCAAGTAGACTTTTTGAATAGAATTGTCCAATTGTCCCCTCAATTGAAAAGTATCCCTTTATGTCATGAAGAGAGGCAGTTTTATTAATGTAGCTGAAAATGGAGTGCATTAAGCTTTTTAGTAAGAGTGTCTGGTCCGTCAAATGTGAGCAACCTAAAGTGAAATTCTGATGTGCGTTGTACGGAAATTTTGTATTTCGTAGTTGCGTTGATATGCGCTGGTCAGGTATTTGGTATATTATTGATGAGCATTGACTACATTTGAAAAATTTTGGATTTTACAATAGTTTGTCTAAGTGCGGGTGAAATGCATGGGGAAAAACCAACCCATAATCTTGTGAGAACTCTACTCAGAGTTGGTGGTCACAAAATTGTATTGTATAACATCTATATATTCAGCACTGTCGTGGCATTTTTCTCGTGTAAGCACAATTCTGGAGTGGCAGTTTTGGGCAGCTTGTTAGAGTAGCCATTTAGAGTACACTCACCAACTTATGGAGAGTAGGCAGTTTAACCATACACCTGAGCATGGCCATAATATTTCTAATTTCAGAGAACTCAGGGTTGGTACCAGATAAGTTGAGGATTGTAATGTTACACCATGTGAAAAAATTACTTGTGAAGCATCACCCAACAACTACAGATTACTCTCGGTGGTAGGGACATTTTGAAAAATGATATTTAGGGACAAAATAAGTAATCACTTTGAAAATACTGTGAAACCTTGCTCAAAAATGTCATCCAGATCATTTTGCACTGTCCTGGCAGCAGTCATAATGTTATTATTCCACTCCAGACTGCTGTATCATTAGCATTTAAACGGTGAAGAATACAGCTATTGGGCAATGAGGATTACTCATTAACCTTCTGTCACTGAACAGATCATTGGAGTGCATAAACAGCCCTTTCTTTGCCTGGACTGCAGCGCTTTCTAGACTGCATCTTAGAATTGATCATTGGATGTGGTATGAAGAAACTGTGGCAAAGTCCTCAGTCAGTGGGAATGGGGTGGGTGGGTTTGGTTGAGGGTGGGGCTGGGGGTGCTGGTGGTGGTGGGAACTATCTCCTGATTCAGAGTCATTACTAGCACAACAGAAGATTGGAGGCCAATTATCACAGCCTTGGGACATAATCCAGGGAAATATCCTACATCCAGTCATTTTCAGTTGCTTCATCAATGACCTTTCTTTGGATATAAGATCAGAAGTAGCATATTTGTCGATAAAAGTACAGTGTTTAATAACATTGCAACTCCTCACGTTCTGCAGCATTCCATGCTAGTTTGCGCAAGACCTGAATATCTTTCAGGTAATTGGTAAGTAATATCTATGCCACACAAATACCAGATAATGAGAGCTTCAAAGTGAGAGAATATAGCCATTTCTTCTTGATATTCAAGTGTATTGTCATGACTAAATTCCCCCACCATCAGCATCTTGGGATTTATAATTGGCCAGTAACTTAACTGAATAAATGTAGCAAAAAAATAGGTCAAAGAATGGGAATTCTGTGGTGAGTAAGTCATTTCCTAATTCCCCAAAGCCTGTCTACCATCTGCAAGGTAGAAGTTAACATTATGATGGAATAATCTATTCTTTGCTGGATGAGCACAGCTCCAGCAACTCATAAGAAGCTCAGTCATCCAAGGTAAGGAAGCCCCACATGATCAGTACCTCACCCACCACCTGAAACATTCGTTCCCTTCACCCTCCAATGCACAATGGCAGCAGCGTGTATAATCTGCGAGATGCATTGCAGCAACTCACCAAGGTTTGGGAGAGCCTTCCAAACCCATGACTGCCACCTAAATGGGTATGCCACTACAGTTACAGTCTTCGTTAGTAAGTGTGTAGAAGACTGCCTGTCAAAGAAGTTAATCCAAATGTTCCCCAACCAGAAACCATGAATGAACCGGAAGGTCCACTCCCTACTGAAGTCCAGGTCTGAGACCTTCAAGTCGGGCAACCCTGACATATACTGGAAATCCAGGTATGACTTTTGTAAGGCCATCAGAGATGCCAAGAGGTGATACCAAACTAAGCTTGAGACCCAGACTAACAACACCATCACTCACTGTCTGTGGCAAGGCTTACACTACGTAAAAGGCTACAAAGTGAAGTCAAACAGAATTGCAGACAACAGTAGATCCCTACCCAATGAATGCAATGCATTCTATGTTGGCTTTGAACAGAAGGTCAGTGAAATGATGTCATCTGCTCCAACAGCCTCAAAAGAACCTCTACCCACAGTCACAGCCACAGATGATAAATTGGCCTTCTTGTGAGTGAACCTACAGCATGCATCTGGTCCAGATAGAGTCCCTAGCCATGCATTCAGAACTGTGCAGACCAGCTGGTGAGAGTATTCACAGATAGCTTTAACCTGTCTTTATATGATCTAAAGTCCTCACCTGCTTCAAGGAGACCACCATCGTCCTCGTGCCGAAGAAAAATCATGTAGCATGCTTCAATAACTACACTCGGTGATTATGAAATGCTTCGGAAAGTTAGTCATGGCTCACATTAACTCCTGCCTACCAATTGCCCTGATTCTTTGCAGTTCACCCACTGGTGCAGCAGGTCCACGGCAGATGCTGTCTCCCTGGCCCTACACCATTCATTGGAACATCAGCATAGCAAGAATACCTATGTCAGGCTACTACTTATTGACTACAGCTCTACCTTCAACACCATAATTCCAAGCAAACCCATCTGTAAACTCCAAGGTCCCCTCTGTAACTGGATCCTCAACTTCCTGACCCACAGACTGCAATCAGTAAGAAAGGGCAACAACACCTCCTCCATTGTAATCCTCCATTGTAATCCTTAACATTGGTATCAAGAACAAAGAAAATTACAGCACAGGAACAGGCCCTTCAGCCCTCCAAGCCCACACCGACATGCTGCCCATCACAACTAAAAGCCCTTACCCTCCCAGGGACCATATCCCTCTATTCACATCCTATTCATATATTTGTCAAGATACCCTTTAAAAGTCATTATAGATCTGCTTCCACTACCTCCCCGGCAGCGAGTTCCAGGCACCCACCACCTTCTGTGTCCTGCAAGGCTGAGGACTCAGCCCCCTACTATCCTCCTTATGCAGACATAACTGTGTGACTAAATTCTGCCCTAACTCCATTTATATGTTTACTGATGACACCACAATCACAGTTGGAACTCAAATAACAATGAGACAGAATACAGGAAAGAGATTGAGTACTTAGCAGCATGGTGTAAAGACAACAATCTCTCATCAGTGTCAGCAAACTGAAAGAGCTGGCCATTGACTTCAGGAAATGGATTGGAGGGCATGCTCCTGTCTGCATCAGTGGTGCTGGAGTGGAGATGGTCAAGAGCTTCAAGCTCCTGGGAGTGATGATCACCAACAATCCCACCTGGTCCACCCACGCCGATGCAATGGCCAAGGAAGCACGTCAATGTCTCTACTTCCTCAGGAGGCTAAGGAAATTTCACATGTTCACAAAGACCTTTACCAATTTTTACAGATGCACCATAAAGGACATCCTATCCGGTTGCTTCGCAGCATGGTATGGCAACTGCTCTTCCCAAGACTACAAGAAACTGCAGAGTTGTGAATACAGCCCAGTCCATGATGCAAACCAGCCTTTCATCCATTGACTCCATCTATACTCCTGCTGCCATAGGAAAGCAACCAACATAGTCAAAGACTTTTACCATCCCAGTTATAACCTCTTCCGCCAACCTCTGTCGGGCAGAAGATATGGAAGTTTGAATACATATACAAGAACAGCTTCTTTTCTGCTGCTATTAGACCTTTGAACTGACCTCCGAAATGTTAATTCTGATCTCCCCCTTTGGATCTTCTCACTGGCCATAACACTGTATTCTGCATTCTGTTCTGCTACCCTGATGTACTTTGTATGGTATGATCTGCCTGTACAGCATGCAAAACAATACTTGTCACTGTATCTCGGTACATGTTACAACTATAAATCCAACGCAGATCAAACAAAAGGACAGGGTAAGTGATGCATGGGAAGACCATCCTCATCTGTTCAAGCTTCTCTCCAAATCACTCACCATCGTGACTTAGATCAATGTCACCATTTCTTCACTGTCTCTGCGTGAAAAACCTGGAATTCCCCTCATAACAGTACTCTGGGTGAAGAGCACGACATAGACTTTGACTGTTTCAAAGGCAGCTCACCATCCACTTCTGAAGGGCAATTGAGAATTGAAAATAAATACTGGCTAGTCAGTGCCAACCATATTCCATGAATGAATGAAAGGATATTTCACACCTGATCTGAGAAGGATTATTGGTCAACATTTTGGCAAGGGCAGGCCTAATCTAGTACAACATATATTCCCTCCTCAAAATGCTCAGACCCTGGAGTGCTCTGACAGGGCATGATAAAAATTATCCTCTTCCCTTTGGTCCATATCCTGGGGAGAAAAGAAACAGGAACATTTTCTCTATTTCTCATTACTGAATAATAAAACTTATGAATCCCCACTTCTTTGGAGAAATAAATATTAAAAATTAACAATATTTTATAGCTGTAAGCATTGCGAGTTCTTTCCTGTTAATGAATATGAATTTAATTCTCTATATTTTTTTCCAGTAAGTTACTGTTCTAATTTGGAAGCTTTCATTTCCTGTGCTACAACTAACCTGAACACATTAGTCTTGGGCTGGAAAGAAAAAGGAATAACCCCAATGAAAACCACATCTTTCCATGTTAATGAAGGTGTTAATGCATTTGATTACCATCCTGGACTTAACTTAATTGGTAAGAGAACTCAATTTGTGCTGAAAAGTGCAGTACATAAATGTCACACATTTGGCACACAGTACATAAATGTCACAATGTGTGTAGTTCATATATGAGCAGTTGTACTAATACAGTTCAGACTTGCCAGATCAAAATATTGAGGTCCTATCACGAGGCAGATGGGGAGTAATGCCAGATTAAAATTTAGTTCTAATGCATGGGGGATCTGAGCAAGAAATTGAAACTTCTGCCTATCGTTTGATTGCTGTAACACATCTTGCAATATCCTATTTTGGAGCAACATTGATAGAGCTTTGGAAAGAAATTTGAACAGCTACTCCATGATATCTTTGTTTGTTGTGAATTATTTATTGAGTAGAGTTTTTAAAATAAACATTATTTAAATGTTGCAAAAAGTTTCTTTGGTTCTTCTGGGCTTTGGAGGTCAATTTGACGTAGTTCATAAAATATTCTGTTAGCTCATTCTCCTCTGCACTATATCATCATTGTAGTCCCAGTATGGAATGAAGGGGAGTGGGGCGCATGTCAGGAATATACTATCTGGTAAGTTTCTGATTTTTGTCAGGATAGTTCGTCAAGACATAATTCACAATTCATTGGCAGAGAAAAATGTAAAACTGTTTGTTAATGGGGGATTTTCTAGTTTATCTGACTTGTAGAGGTGGACCCAGGTAGAATGTTTGAACTGCGTAAGTATTTCAAGGAGAAAATGCTGGGGCAGAAATCTGTTGGAAATTGGTGCTTTCAGTTACATTTCCAGTTTATGGTGATCTCACCAATGACTGTCGTCAGGGTACTGCAAAGACCTGTACTTGAGTGGGGATGATGGAGGGACGGAAATCCTCCAGGATTTCTGGCCCTGATAATTATTTGCTGACCTCTGAAGATACTTTTGAGGATGAGGTGAGGTTTTGCATAAATGTTCTCAAAATATAGCCCATTGTCAACCACTTCTGTGTGCAGAACGATTACTGTAGTTGGTTCTTATATTTGAGGCTCGAGGCTTGAGTTACTTCTTTAGATGAAAGGGTGAAGTAATCATTTTTAAATTGAGTAGTAATTATTTCAGAAAGTAAATATTTTTCTTATGGAATGCTCCACCTCAGAGAGTGCTTGAGGCCAAAACATTGAATGTTTTCAAGAAGGAGTTAAATATAGTTCTTAGTGTTAAGGGCTCAAAAGGTATAAGTAAAAGTGGGAATAGGATACTGAGTTGGATGATGAGCCATGATTATATTGAACGGCAAAGCAGACTCAAAAGGCCGATTGGCTTACTCCTGCTTTCATTTTCTGTTTTTATAGTTTGTCATTTGACAAAGAATTGCCATGTCCAGATTAAAGAAGCCATTTATGTATTGTGATATAGTTTGTGAATTACAAAATTATGTTGAGGTTTTAACCAGATGAATCTGATTTATTGACGACTACTTCATGAGACTGGACATTAACTTAGTGAAGATATCTTTTATAAGAAAATGTCAATGAGCTACACTTTGATTGGCTCTGCATCATTATTGACTGTAGTTCTTATGATCAGTACCTTTTTTTATCCAATAGCTTCTGCAGCTGTAAATCATCAGGTCTACCTTTGGAACCCTTACATGTCTAAACCCACTGGAATTTTACGAGGTCATCTTGCTAGCGTAATAGGAGTTCAGTTTAATAGTACACGAAGACAACTCTTCAGTTTTTCCAAGGATAAGGCAAGTAAAATTTGCTTTTAGTTTAACTTGTATGTACATTTGTATATAATTATTAAATTTAAACATGTATATGGTGGCTGCTTTATAGACTTGTAGACAAAATCTTCAGAAATTTCCTCTGTACTGACTGTTAATGTCGAAGTCTATAAAGTTTAAAATCAATAGTATAATCAAATTTCAGTCATATGAACCAGAATGAGCGTCACTAATTTGTATACTTTCTAAAGTTCGCACTATTTGTTCAGTTCAAATATATGCTAAACATCGTCAGTTGTGAATTTTATTCATTAGTTGGAACCATTTTAGGTTTTACGAATTTGGGACATGCAAAATCAACTTTGTATCCAGAGGCTTGCTGGAATATTTCCAAAGTGCCTGGAATTCCAAACTATTCTGTACTTTAATGAAACCAATGGCCAACTCTTCACCACTTTCAACAATCAACTGACGTTGTTGGAGATGAAGCAAGAGAATAGTGAATGTGTGAAAAGTCATGAAAAATCCGTTACTTGCATGCTTTATAATTCTCTGTTCAAGCAGGTGAGTGAGACAGAACAATATTACCAAGAGTGCAAGATATTTCATTTAAGTGTTTTGGAACCTGCAGCAGCAGGTGGAAATAGTGTGGGAGGGCACTGCACAGGGCAGCCAGACCCTCTGTGGGGAAAAGGGTGTCTTTGGAGGAAGGAGGCCTCATGTGGAAAAGGATCAGGTGCAGCCAGGTGGAGACCACAGGCTGAGAGGTACCTGAGGTTGAGCCATTGTTGAAGGAATTGTAACTGATATCCATGAGGGAGGCCAAAGCTACAAACTTGCTCTGTTGTCATCGTCAGGCATGGTGGAGGAAGTAGTACTTTCAGGCCAAACCCAGGCAGAGACTCCCCATGTATAATCTTTCGTTGCTATGGAGGAAGGAAGCAGTACTCTAGTTAAATATTCTATTCAGATACTGCTGGTGAGTAGGAGACTAGAAAGAGCCAGGGAAGATGCGAAATGCCTAATGATCTCAAACAAGTAATAGGACAGAGAGTATGAAAAAGGTCAGGAATCTAACTTCAGGCACAGCAGATAAGGGGGTAACTTATGAGAAAGGGGCCAGTCATCGCAGGACAGAGAGTGTTGTACTTAAATGCAATTGGTATACAAAACAAGGTAACTGAGCTTGTAGCGCGGATTGAATTTGCTGTAGGTTTCACAGAGATTTGGTTGCTAGGGGATCAGGGCTAGGGTCTAAATATCCAAGGATACATATCCAATTGAAAGGGCAGGCAGATGGGCAGAGGGGGCAGAGTTGCCTTGTTAGTAAGAAATGACATAAAATCAATCGCAATATGACATAGAGTTAGAAAGTGTTGAACCTGTGCAGGCTGAGTTGAGGAATTGGAAAGAAAAAAAATCCTTGATGGGAGTTTAGTACAGGCCACCTAGCAGTGGTCAGGCTGTGGGGAAGAGGATAAATCAGGAGGTGGAAAAGGCATGTAAGAAAGACATTATTACAGTAATTATGGGGTCTTCAATACGTAGGCAGACTGGGAAAATAGGTTGGGAGCAGACCTCAAGAAAAGGAATTCGTGGAATGTTTGTGAATGGTTTTTGGAGCAGCTTGTGTTAGAACCCACTAGGGAACAGGTAATTCTGGATTTGATGGTGTGTAGTGAGGCAGACTTGACTAGGGACCTTTAAGGTAAAGGAACAGTTCAAGGGCGGTGACCATAATATGATCGAATTCACCCTGCAGTTTGAGAGCGAGAAGGTTGAATCCGGTGTAATAGTATTATAATTGAGTAAATGTAACTACAGAGACTTGAGGGAGAGACTAGACAGAGTTGATTGGAGGGGGAGCCTAGCAGGGAAGATAGTGGAGCAGCAATGGCAGGAATTTATGGTGGTAATTCAGGAAGCACAGCAGAAATTCATCCCAAGGAAGAAGAAACATACTAAGGGAAGGATGAGGCACCATGGATGACAAGAGAATTTTGGTCAAGCTACTTTAAGCTCTGACCTAGGTTAAAACTGCAGCCTGGACATATGTGCCCTTTCCAGTAAGCTGTGACCCGCAGTTTCCTATGTTGACCAATTATGGGAAACTTTATGGTTGTGTATTAGACACACTGGCATCATATTACTTATATGGAGCATGGTGTGTGGCTGTTTACGACTTGAGGTTCTTGCGAAGATTTGTAGCTTGAGTTGTGAGTGAGGTTGTTGACTTGCATGCCGAGCTGGCTGGTTATAGTTCAGACATTTCGTCACCATGCTAGGTGACATCATCGGTGCGGCCACTGATGAAGCGATGTTGCTCTACTCCATTAGTATTTATATGATCTGGTCTGTTGAGGTGTTTTGTGTCATTTCTGGTTCGTTTTTGCAAGGGTTTGTATATGGGGTCTAATTCCACATATTTACTGATTGCATTGTAGGTGGAGAACCAGGCCTTTAGGAATTCCTGTGCATGTCTGTGGTTGGCTTGAACTAGGATGATGATGTCATCCTAGTTAATTGATGGCCTGCATTTCAGTACACTCATTTCAGTGCACTCGGACAAAGAAGGCCATCAGTTTAAGTGCAAGAAAGAACCTGAAACCACACAAAACACCTCAACAGACCAGATTATATAAATCCTAATGGAGTAGAACAACATCACTTCATCGGAGGCCGCACTGATGATGTTACCTAGCATGGTGACAAAACGTCTGAACTATAACCAGCCAGCTCAGCGACTTGGTATAAACATTTGGGAATTGTTTACCAGTGATCTCCATTGGCTGGGATTGGATGATATGATCAGCTTTGGTCAATTCAGTGGCTGAATGCCAGAGAAGTTTCTAGAACGATGATCACATTTTGGTATAAAAGTTACCAGCACAAAGGATTTCACAGAGTGAACCTTTGAGACCAACATTTGAGAAGTACGTACCCTGAAGTCCTCTTCTGAGAAGACAAAGAACCACGAGGCAAGATCTACACCAAGAACAAAGTTGGCCAATTCATTTGAAGCAAAGTAGTATTTGTTTTTGTTTTGAGCCAAACTTATACAGTTAAATTTAAAGTTAGGGATAAATATGGGTTAGGTTAAAGTAAGATAAATTGAGGATAAATGAAGTGAGTTAAAGTTGAAGTTAAGCTAGATGAAGTAAGAAATAACTGTTGCTAGATGTGGCATAAACAGCAAAGAGTTTTCCTCCTGTTTCCTATTGAATAAGACAAAGAAGCATAGCCTAGACTCTTGATTCCAGTCATTCACCAAATCTATCCAAAATAATTATTGAATATTTTAAAAGGACCCACATTAGAAAACGTCTCTATAATTTAAAGTTACCACATTTCTGAGAAATATGACTCTTCCACTCAACAGCATTTAATTCTCCATACAGCTCCATTCTGTATAGAGCTTGATTACAATTCACATATCTGGATGCTTCTCTGGAAGCTCTGTTATAGTCCTAAGTAGCATTCAAGAAAAAAACGCGTCCATTCCTATCTGCCGTTTATTATCTAATTTTTTTTTGATCTCTCAAATAAACAATGATATGATGGTCAATACTTATTTTACATTTCCTGCTTCTTTGTATGATGCAAATATACCTCAGATTGCCCATGCCCCCTCTTAGGCCCCACCACTCTCCGCAGTCCCACACACCCTTTTCCATTTGCAATCTTCTGCCACTTATTCACCTCCATGGCCCTTCATACCGTCTATACAAACCTATGCCTAACTACCTGCCCTGCATGGCACCTGATATCCCCATGACAACTTAACATCATGCCAATCTGTGCTCCCATCCACCATCATTTGACTTGATAGCCTCCGTGTCAACAAACACAATACCCATCATGGTCAGACTTCAGCAATCATGCTGAGATGTCAATTGCCAACTTAATTTTCAACAATCTCTCATTCATAAAACTAATTAAAAATCTTTAAATTCCTTCAGTTGTTTTATCTGTTATAAAAACTAAAATTTAACTCAACTGTGTAATTCCTTGTGGTAACAATTATATTCATCATTCCACATCAAAAACGTTATATCTACTTGGAATTTTTCAAGCAAGCTGTGAACTGATGAACATCTCACTGTGATAAAGATAAGTTGAACAATCAGTCACGCAGCATGAATCCTATAATGATGACCCTCAGAATTATGCCAACAAGCAGGATGAAATTATAAGCTCTATGTTTTTCTTTCTAACTGTTGACCCTTTTGTAAATTTATAGAGTCGGAGATTTAAATGCCTTTAAATCTTGCCAGTTTCACAGGACATATCCACTTTTCTGTGCATTCATGTCCACTCTAACCACAGGGTGGTTTGTCTCTCACAAAGAGATTTCTGGATATCTCCAAAATGGTAACCATCCTCTTGAAATAATTGCAGTGTTATAAATCATTTCCTCAAAGGTCTAATGCCCATGAATCATGTTATAAACATCTCAAGAATGAAAATTGGATCAGTTTGAACAAAGTTGTAATTTTACACGTGCAGCTGCTTCTGTGAACCACAGATGTACAAAGTACGACTCACCCCTGTTGGTGAAAATGGTAGGTTCTGGATTGGGGATGGGAGATGGAACCTTGAAATTGGTCCACATGCACCATTTTGGTAACATGGAAAACCCCTTCCAAATCCATGAAAATTTAGCCAAATGTCTTTTATTGGCAGGTTATCAGTTCAGACATTGGATCTACTGTGACAGTGTGGATGATTGAAACTGGTCAAAAAGTAAAGCAATTTACTGGGTGCCATGGCAATTCTGAGATTACTACAATGGCACTAGATGCCTCTGAGACCAGATTTTTCACTGCAAGTGTTGATGGAACAGTGAAGGTAAGATTTGCTATATATCGTCTTCTAAATGACCATTCCTGTCACTATGAGGTTAAGTTAATTAGGTATGTAAAGAACTTGTAAGTTTACAAGCTTCATTTACTGTGATGTAGCATGTGACCTAATGATTAAATAGCAGGGCAGTCATGGAAATGGTGGCTGCAAGACTGCTAATCCACTTATCCTTTGGATTAGAATATATAAGTAAAGAGCATTGGTTTATTGAATAATACCTTCCTTCCTGAATACTCATTCCCAATACTCTTCTCATGCCCTCATCCTGATCGCGTTGTTGTTATAATTTACTAAACCCCTCACTTTCCTCCATTTGTATGTAACTCTTGCCCTTTCATCCCATGATTCTTGACAAGCCCTTCAGTGTCTCCAGTCTATGTTGGTAAAACCTTCCAACTTTGCCCTCTTTTAAACCTGCTTGAAACATTTTGGCATACTTCAGTCTCATCATAATTTCTCTTCAGTGATTTGTTCTCTATTTCTTCATTCCTCTGTAAAGCACAGAGGATGCCATGCATATTTAGAATTATATGAATGTAAACTGCCGTATTTATTTTTCAACAACATCTAAGTGAGTTTTATGCATTTTTTGCTCTGCTGTTTGCATCAGAATGATGAGTTCTAATAACAGGAATAAAATATAACTACTATAAAATACTTCATTCATGAAACTACAATCCCTTACGTTGTACCTTGTGTTGACAGATTTGGGATTTCAATGGCCATTGCCATCATAAACTGAATGCAGGAAGGGATCAAGCAGCTGATATCTCCCAGATCCTGATATTAAAAAGAAGTATTCTGGTATTCGGCTGGGAAAGGTATGTCATGGTCAAAAGATGAAGATCAGAAATGTATGCCTTCTGGAACTAATCCACTTTTTTTCTGCTCCTTTGAGATTTTTTCAGTTAGCTCTTGAGGTAATAATGTTTTAGAAAATGTTATAACATGTTTTGTTGCTTCAAGGTCTCACAGTGCAGGCCAAAATATTACTTAACCCCAAGTGTTTCTGTTCAGGGAACATTTTGATTTTTGGGTTCTACCTTTCGGGTTTCAGACTCCTTTTTCAGTCTCGGAAACTTATTGTTTGGTAATGCAGCCACTTAGTAAAAATGACATCTGTATTTTCAAGGACATATTGAGGATTTGGACTCTCACCGAAGCAGATTTATAATAATTCATTAGTGTCCTCAATAATCGTCACAACTCCTTTAAACGTAAAGCTACAATATACGAGAAAAAACATTAAGTTCCTCGACACCACAGTATTTAAATAGGCACAAGACAGCAGGCATAAGTTAGCAACAAATGTTTCTTTGAAAAAGAAACTTATGCACTTCTGTAGACAGCTTACCATGGCCTGGTGAGGTCAAAGCTGAAGCTGTATGCCTGTTTCTGACTCAGTCACTCAAGTAATTCATAATATTTAGGCCTAATATGTAAACACTTGAAGGGTCCATGCACGCTGATCAGCATGTGGATACATTGATTTACGGATCTGCAAGCTGGCATCGTGCATAGCTCTCAAGGATCTCCATGCAGCCGCAGGAAAATTAAAGGGAATGTGTGACTCCGGTGAATTTTCTGCCATTTAGTGGCTCCTGAACTCCTGTAGCTTCAAACTAAAGACTGTACGATAATTTGCAAGGAGTTCATTACCTCAGTTTTTCTGTTTTAGTTGGGCGAATATTTCTTTGTTGAAATGTCCAAAACTCTTCTCTCCCCTTTCTGACTTTTTCCACCATTTGCAGGCCCTCATTCTTCTTTCCAGTCCCTCTATGTCCTAACCACACCTCTCCACCTTTCCAACCCCTTTGCATCTCTCCAGCACCTACTCCCTGCAGTTCATCTTTCTCCACTTTACAACATAACTGTCACTTCACATACACTTGACTTCACTCCCTGGATCCTACCCTTGCTCCCTGTCCAATGTCTCACTGAGTCATATAGGACTCTGCTGTAACTGCTCATCCTCCCTCCCTAACTGCATTGACCATGATCATTGGTCTCATTCATCTATCTGGCCTTGCTTCCCATTCCTGCCTTCACTTCCTCCAACCTTGTTGCCTTCTGCAATTTACTTTGCTCTACCCATCATAGGCAGGTTAGCTCCTGTATTTGTAACTGATGCTGATTCATTACTGGGGTGACTTTTCTTTTTATGCTCCCTGAGAGTAGATTTTCCCAGGTGTTTTGAAGAGTCTGCAGTGGATCCACTTTGTACTGCCATGTATTTTGAGTGCTGCAGCTCAGTCCATCACTATCATTGTTATGTTCAAGTACAACACACTTCCTCGAATGAAATATACTCTGCATGTTGGCTACAGTTAAGGCAGATGCACAAGCATTTCCTAGACATTTACCAACATTAACTTGTTGCTAACCACCATAAAAGTTCAATTGAACAACTCACACATCAACCCTTCCACATTTCTGCATTGGGGTCATGCAATAAAGTCAGGATTGAGAACTTGAGATTCTGGGACTATATAAGTCACTCTATGACATGACAAGTTGGAGTGGTAATGTTTATATAACTGCATGACACAGCAGCCCATTTCTTGTATGAATTAACTAGCGGATATATAACAATTCTATTCGTTGGAGATATCTCTAACTTAGAGAACTCAAAGTCTTAATTGTATCAGAGATAATAGGTACTGCAGATGCTGGAGAATCCAAGATAACAAGGTGTGGAGCTGGATGAACACAGCAGGCCAAGCAGCATCATAGTCTTAATTGGCAAGTTTGTAGATTTGCTTCATTATGCAAATATTTCAATTATTTCTTCCAGAATAATTACTGTCTTCAGAATGGACACACTTACTGAATTTTTTGTTCAGCCTTCAGAATGGAAGGGGAAAGCCCAGCATCAAAATGATATCCTTTGTGCAGCATTCTTACCACCTCAAACCCTTGTAACAGGTTTACTCTTTTTTATTACATTTTGTGTATACAAATAAGTTTGAGTTGATTTTTCAGCTGTTCCATCTCATGACATTTCATGGAATACAAATTAGAAATAAATAATTTCTGGTGTTATACGAATTAGATATGATTTATTAATGTGGATTAAATTATTCTTTTCCTTACTTTTTATGAACTTGGATCATAGGATGCAGAAATCGCTGGTGAGACCAGCATTTAAGCCCTTCCCTAATTGCCTTGGATAAGGTGGCAGAGAGTTGCCTTTTTAAATCCCTGCACTTCTTGGGGTGTAGAGACATGCTGTTAAGAAATGGGTTCTGGGATTTTGACCTAGTGATACCGAAGATAAAACGATGTATTTCCAAACCAGGTTGATGTGTGACGCGGTATGGGATCTTGCAGGTAGTGGCGTTCCCATGTATCTGTGGCCCTTGCCCTTCCAGCTGGTAAAAAGTTGCAGGTTTGGAAGGTGCTGTATAAAGAACCTGGAGATTTACTGCAATGCATCACTGCTTCCCAGAGGGTAAGGGGTGAATTTTGATGCGGTGGATGGGGTGCAAGCAAGCAGTCTGCTTCATTTTGGATGGTGTCAAGCTCCTTAAGTGTTGTTTGAGCTGCACTCATCCTGGCAATTGAAGAGTCATCCTTCATACATTTGACTTGAACCTTGTAGATGATGGACAGGCTTTATGGAGAAAAGAGGTGAGTTACTGGTTTCAAAATTCATAGCCTCAGACCTGCTCTTATAGCCAAAGTATTTTTATGGCTTTTATTTTAGCCAACATTGTTCGTGGTTCTATCTCTTCAGCTGTTGTTCCTTCCTCCTTTTAAGTCTGCTGTCATCACTCCTCTCAAAAAGAAATGCATTGTCCCCGCTGTTCTTTGCAAAGTACCACCAATCTCTAACAACGCTTTCCTGTGCAATGTCCTTGAATACGTTGTAGCCTTCCAAATCTGCCCTCATCTTTCCTGGAGCTTCGTGTTTGAACAGCTCCATTCGGGTTTCCACTAGGGCGCAATAGTGAAAAGACTCTTACCAAAGTCACAAATGACACCCTCTGTTCCTGTGACAAAGGTAGTATCATGCCCCCTGTACGCTTCACAAATAAACAATAATTGTACACTTGATTACAATATCCATATCCAATAACATCAGCATTATTACCTTTTCTATCATCTAGTGAAAAGTAAATTAATATTTAGCCAATGAATGCAGAACACAGTGCGTGGTTGACACAGTATTTTGTGAAGGAATCTGTATTTAGTTAACTATGAATAACGTATCAATATGGTTTCAATAGGCAGTTATGACGGGGAGATTGTAGTATGGAATAATAATTCTGAAAAAGCATCATCTAGATTTCACCCATGCTTGAAGCGAGCTCTGAAATCTGAATCAGGTAAATGTAATACTTTCTATTTAACTTAAGTTTTCAGTGCAACTTCTATTCCAGTGATATTATGGATTGGATTTAATGGGTGAATGGATGTGATGATGGTCTTGCCCATTGGTTGGAGAGCTGGAGCGAGCTCTGCATCACCTCTTTTAGGGCAGGCCTACTGAATTAAATGTCACTTAATTGTGCGGTATGGAGGCTTCCCTGGGCTTAAGGAGCACCAGTACCACGCTCTGAGTACTACCAAGCAATCAGAGACTGGCTGTTCTACTGAATAGCGATATCAGTGGGGAAATATGGCTGCGTTGATTCTACACCCACCTATCTCGAAGATTGTTGCTGGATCCCAGGCCACAAGTGAGTGATGGCTAAAGAGGTGTGGTTGATGGTGGGCAGGTGTCAGGAGTCAGTTAGGGCTCTTAGCAGACCGCCCCATCTCAGTCCCATGGGCACTCAATCAGGCAAACCCTGTCTAATTTGAACATTAACTTTAATAAGGCTGTTTTCTTTTACAATTATTCTGCCAACTGCACCCCTTGCCCCAATTCCCACCCCATAAAACCAGGTACTTAAAGACTGCAGCAATTAATTCCCATCCACCAGGCTGTGCTATCCAGTGCCTCTGATCTATAATATTCATTAGTCAAACAGATTCTGAGATACCACCTCAAGGAATATTCCTTCTGCTTTGCAAACAAAACTCTGGAAAGGCTTTCCTTGGTAGTGGCTTTTCTCAAACAAGGAAGAATGTTTCTGTGCAGCTGAATTACATTGACCCTGGTAAGTTTTGCACGGTAGGCCTCATTGGACTTTTCAAAGCAGGCTTCAGTTGACACTTGTGTCCAGGATACACAGCCAGTTTTGGGTGGGCAGGAATTAATTGCTGCAGTCCTTGAGTACCTGGTACTGTTGCGGGGATACAATAGATACAATAGATACAAAATCAGTTCCAGCTTTGGGGTGGATGGGACAGTCTTAACATTTGATATCAGACTGGTATTAGAATCTTCATACATAACAGTGGCAATAATGATAGATGACTCATTCTGTCACAGAGTAATACTGTATGACTCACATCCTTTATATGTGATTTGAACACATTCACTCCTTAAGGTTCAGATTTGCTTTTGCTTATTCAAATGCTGTCCACCTCTGACAGAAAATCTTTCCACAGAGTTGCTGTCTGACTAGTATCTTGTTCTCAAGAGATGGTAACAATGTGCAGAATCCTTCAAACGTGCCTTGCTCTAGAGTTCTTCACACTTTAAAACGAAATAAGACTTAAAATTTAATATCGAGTAATTAATTTATAAAACTATGCAATAAATAAAATTCCAAATTATCAAATTATATCCTTAAATTCATCAAAAAATATGATCACTTTATCTCTTACTTTTTTGAAATGTTAACTTCTACAGTGTATTCATTAAAATACTTTTTATGTGGTAATTTCTTTTGCCATAAATAAATAAATATATGCTCTGCTTTCCTGACTCATTTATTTTTTAAAAAAAGTCATTGCAGACAATCAACTACACCAGCAGGAAGAACCACAAGCTCTTGATAATTTTTCTGCAGTTACAAACAGATATTCAGTATTTAATGCTGACAACGAGGATGATGAATTCAACTACATAGTTTCAAGACTATTCTTTCTTGAAGGCAGGAAGAATGCCTCTAGTACGGGTGAGAAAGCCCAATGACTTTTGTGTGTGCACTATTGCTGTATTTATACGTAGTCTATTTTCCTTTGTGTTTTAGTTACTCTAAATTTCAATCAATTTATAAATAATACAGCAGTTTCATTTATTTGGAATAACAATGCCACTTTAATGGAAAATAATATAAAAACAAGATTATATAATACATATCAATTTATTTAAAGCAATATTCCATCCTGTTTTTAAATAAATACACAGATAATAAATATTATATGGTAAAAATTACAGATTGGCCACTTGCCCATTCAGTGGATGGAGAAGAGTCATACTGGACTTGAAACATTAGCTTTGTTTCTTTCTCCACAAATGCTGCCAGGACTGCCAAGTTACTCCAGCACTTTCTGTTTTTATTTCAGATTTCCAGCATACATGGTATTTTATTTTTATTCTTTTCTTTAACCTTATTGCAACTAAACAAGGAAGTGGGTGAACAAGGAAGGGGAGTAATTTTATCTCTCCTCATTTGGAAGCTTAACAGTTTGGGGCACCCTATCTGGGAACATATTGAATTTGGCAGCCTCACCCTGGGTCATAATGAAATTCAAAATCATACCATAGGGTGTATATAATCCTTGGGTAAATCTCATTTGGCGGTGTTTATTCTAACTGGCCAAAAGAGTAGGACGGTTCAACATTAAACCTTTTAAAAGTACTTTTGGCCTGATTTGTCACAAGGGCATGTTGAAACAAGGAAGAGGAATTCTTGGACAGTTGCCTTCACTATTCTAGGATGACGAGGTCATTGCCACTAATTTTATTGAGTTGTTGAAGCTAAATGCTGACAGATAATTTTAGGTGTTACTCGAGAATCCAGTGCTTTCGTGCTTGCAGGTATATGTGTGACATGTGACTTCTTATTTGTAACAGATGCTCATGAGAATAACATTATTAAACTAGATACAAAATTTGCTTCCGATTTGCCGTAGTTGTAATTGCCCAAGTAGTCAATATATGATGCTTTCTCTCTTCATGTAAGGTATTAGAAACTACCTAATTGATGAATCTATGCATTTCTGAAATATTTTATAATCAGCATAAGCAGCACATAGGAAAGCAGTATTGAAATTTTAAAATTAATCCTAGATTTGAAAATTATAATTTATATTTAGTACTCATTTTGATTAGCATTTTAATATTCAGAAAATAAAGTATAAATGTACACTATTTACTAGGCATTCAATGAGTTAAACACTTCAAAATAGTCTTCACTTAATCTGTTTAATTGTGGAGAAATATTTAGAACATAATATTCCAGGGAATTCAGAAACACCAATATGGTAACTTGTGAAAACAAAATGTATCTTCGATGATGACTTTTTAAAATAATAATTTATTAACTTCTATCAATGTACGCATTGAAGATTTATAAAGAGCATATCAAATATGATGGCTCAAGTTGTATATTTATTTAGATTTGCAGCTAAGTGTGGATTCCTTACAATAACTTAATATTTTTGGACTTTATAAAATCTTTCAGGTGGTGCAAACCTTATAGCTAGTGGTGGTTGTGGAATTGTTCGCTTTTGGAATACCTTTAAAAGCCTTCTCCTGGCTGAGTTTGAAGCCCACGCCAATGCAGCATCTATTATTATGACAGTTGATAAAAAAAGTGACTATCTTATCACAGGAGATGTGAATGGCCATATTAAAGTTTGGAACATACAGGTAAAGAACCTTTGTTTGCTTTATGTGCATTAATTTATTTCTGTGCGCATTAATTTCTAAGCAATGAATTAAATACTCTGAAAATGGTCTCAGTTGCTGCACCCTACTTTCTGTCTGCTTTCCTGAGTAACGGGTGTCACATTAGCTAATTTACAAATCATTTGGGACCCTTTCAGAATCTAAGGAAATTTACAAGTTCACATAGGCTAGATGCTAATTGAATTCACATACATGTGCCACACATGCTCATTTATCTGTACCACCAAATTCTGCATTCTCTTGCCATTTAAATACGGTGCAGTTTTTCATTTCTTCCTGCCAAAATGGACAAATTCACATTTCAGCCATGCTACACCCCTCTACCAAATTTTTGTTCACTCATTTAAGCTATCTATACCCCTGTGCAAATTACTTTTCTACCTATCTTGGTGCCATTGGTAAATTTTGGCTTTGGTCCCTCTATCCAAGTTATTATTGCAAATTTTAAGAGGTTGAGGTCCCAGCTCTGATCCTCGTGACAGTCCACCAGTTACACTGTGTTAACCGAAAACTTACTCATTTATCCTACTTTATGTTTCCTGATTGGCAATAAATACTTAATCCATGCAGATATGTCACTCCTCCATGTACCTTCATGCAGCACCTCCTCAAATGACTTTTGAAAATCTGAGTAAATCACATCTACAGGTTTCCTCAAATCTATCTTGCTTGTTATTTCCCCAAAGAGCTACAATACATTAAACACAGTTTTGCTTCCAAGAATGACATTGACTCTGCCTGATCCTGTTATGATTTATTAAATATTCTGTGATAAGCTGCTTAACAATGGATTCTAACATTTTCTGTATGGCCAATATTAGACCAACTGGAGTATAGATTCCTGCTTTCTGCCTCCTTTCCTAAATAAAAGGTGTCACATTAGCTAATTTACAAATCATTTGGGACCCCTTCAGAATCTAAGAAAATTTGCAAGTTCACATTTGCTGTCACCATAAGAACTTTATTTAAGATTCCAGAATGGAAACTTTGACCTGAATCGTGTTTCTATATCAGCTTAGGGTGCTGTCTTCCTTCCTTAAAGATACATGCGTGAATTGACATCGCTGTTGTCCAAATTGAATATTTACAAGCACAATCCGACAGAAGCAAATTTTTCATAAATTTGTGGACTTCAATGTTAAACTAGACATGAACCAAAAACTTACAGCTGTTTTGCTAGCTGCTCATAAACGTGATTTATTCTTCAGTACGTAATTTCAATTTTAGATAATCTATATCTAATTCATTTTCCTTAATGACATTCCATGCCAGAATGATAAATATTCATGCAGTATTATTGTTTCTTTCTTGTTTCTGGGCAGACGAGTGAGGTTTCACTTGAGTATTAACACTCGTTTCAACTAGAAGAGAATGTTGTTTTACTTGACCTGTTGTGAGGAAGTTAACTGTTAATTGTACCTCTGTTTGTTTCTGATCAGGAATACTGTTTGTGTTCCAGTGACACTGTAGTTAGTGAAGCTCCACCAATGGTGGTAGCAACACAACCTCATAACGATTGTATCAGTCACCTTGAAACCTGTGTGCAGGATGGCCGTTTGCTAATTCTTTCAGCATCTGCTGACTGCAGTATTGTTTTAAGTGACGTTACTGGATCAGTGATTGGTGTATTTGGACAGGTACAGATTATTGTTTCTTTTAGTTTTCTTCAATTATTAAGTTGGTTGTGTGTGTGCAGTTTAAGAAATGAATGCAGTGCCATGATCTTCGTTGGTTTTCAAAAGGCAATCCAATGCTATTTGTATAACGTGTTCATGACAATCAGAAAACTTGGTCTTATATTGTTTTACTCTCTTTGGCGTAATGAAACAGAAGTATTTACATGAGTCGCTGTTTTGCATTTTGCCAGTTGTTAAGACCAAACAATACCAATAGCTTCTCTTGGGTGAGTCAGCACTTTTCTGTGCACTGACTCCCTACATGTACTGATGTCATAAGGCTATTAATGGGACAGCAAGTGTGTAGAATCTGCTACACTCGAGAAAGCAAAAGACCTGCCTAATTTATTTCATACTCTGGAGTTAATTTCACAGATTTAATCACTTCCAACTAGAAATACGCGTCTCTTATTCTTTGTGGCAAAAACTTAATAGGGGTTGTGAACTATTAATGTAAACAATTCATAGTGTTTCCAATCTACTTCTGTGTTATAATGTTCAATAATAGAGAGAAATATTTCACCTGTAATATTTCAAAGACAATTCTAACTCATTTGGTTATTTTTAATATTTACCTCTATGAGGAAAACATAGATGCCTGCAGTAACTTTTTTCGGTAATATACACTGGAATAGTAGTGCAATGTCTGTTTTTGTGAACTTTATTGTCATCCACATGGCTTAAAATTTTGGTGTTTCAATTACATTTTGTAAAAGATGGTAGGTTATTTTTTAACCATGTATTTTCCTTCAATACCAGTTTTATTCTTCTAAGTCATTTGAAGAAGTGCTAAATAAGAAAATGTTCTGAAAAAAGGGTTGGTGGCAATTTGGTACATGCTTTGTTGACAGGAGAGAAGTATGCATTTGGACCAAGCAATTGGTATTCAGATCATTGCTTACCCTGATTTATATATAAATAACCTGGACTTGAGTATAAGTGGAACAGATTTGGTTTGAAGGAAGAATGACTTCCTTCTGTGCCGATAGATCCGATGAAATCAGTGTTCACTATGCTTAATTACCTTGTATACATACATATCACACAATGATAAACTTATTGGTCACTTACTGGAGACAACTGAAGAAAAAGATCTCCACAGTGGACTTAGACAATATTGATAAATTATATTTTGCAGTAACTGCTTTTACAAAGGAAAAATTAATGCCATTTCAGGTAGGTTACAGAAGTGATGAGGAAATTAGATCAGTTATTTCATGAACAATTAAATGTAGATTTGATATCTGCCAAATCACTTCAACGTTAAAAAAAAAGAGTGCATTTTAAAAACATAACTGATTTGAAGTACTGAATTTAGGATGAACATTGGCGAATTGGTGAGTGTTCACCTCCCTCTGTTACAAAGATACCAGTCAAAACACTCAAATGTGAGAAGACCATGGGTCAGAAGCATGTGAGCAGAGAAGAACATCAAGCAGTTTTGAAACACAGCATCCCCGTTGCTGAGGAGAAAATTGACCACGAGAGCAGGTAAGTTCACCATAGCAGAAGAAAACTGGCTGGAGTGGGCAAGTCAGCCTCTAAAGCATGAGAGATAGAGATAACAAGGTGTAGAGCTGGATGAACACAGCAGGCCAAGCAGCATCAGAGGAGCAGGAAGGCTGACGTTTC
>JAHRHZ010000017.1:9788069-9801089 GCA_024137785.1 Ginglymostoma cirratum | reverse complement strand
AGACCCTTCTTCAGAAATGAAGAAGGGTCTAGGCCCGAAACGTCAGCCTTCCTGCTCCTCTGATGCTGCTTGGCCTGCTGTGTTCATCCAGCTCTACACCTTGTTATCTCAGATTCTCCAGCATCTGCAGTTCCTACTATCTCAGCCTCTGAAGCATGTTCTGTAATCAATTAGAAAAAGGCTGAGCTGTGACCTGACTCCAACTACCCGCTTCTGTCCATATCTCTTAAGGCCTTTGCCAATTACAAAAAGTCTAACATTCTTGATTTTGTCATTTGCACTTGACTGGGGGAGAGAGAGAGAGATTGAGATTTTCACTACCTTTTGTGTGAATAACTCCTTCCTGATATTGCCCCTAATGGTCTAGTTCTAATTTTAAAGTTATGCTTCTTGCTCTGGACTTTCCCAGTGGAGGAAATATCCTCACACCTGGCATCATTTTAAACTCCTCAGTTGAATCATTACTTATGCTTTTGTATACAACAAACTACAAAGCCTAGTCTTTGCAATCTGGTCTGTAAATTTAACCCTTTTAGATCAAGAATCATTCTGATGAATCTCCTCTGCACCTCCAATACCATGATATCTTTCCTGAAATTCAATGTCTAGAACTGAATGCAGTCCCCTAAATGGTTTCTAACCAGGGCTTTACATAACCTGTAAAGTAACTTGCAAACCTTTGTATTTCCCTGAGATAAAGGGACATTCCCATTAACCTGTATATTTTCATTTGCATCTGCCCACTAGCTCTTAGTGATTTCTGTACTTGGGAACCCCAAACTATATCTTTCACCATTCCTGTTTTTCATTTACAAAATCAATACTTGACTAGCCATATTGAAAGTTATTCTACATTGTAAACATTTTTATTAATGGAATACCAAAGTTATTCTTAATATGCAACTGACATATGATCATTTTAAACAGGAGAAATGAATATTCCCTGAAAGTATAAATTCTTGAATGGATAACGGTTTTAAGATGAGTTAAAGAAATGTTGGAAAATGCATAGTGTCTAATGTAAAACTTAACATTTTATGTATCCCTTGAGTATTACCAACAATTTTCTTTTAGGTTGAACATATGGAAAAGTACAGTTTTAGGCAACATTTTTAGAGAAAACAGAATCCAAAAGAAACCTAGACCACGGTTGTCTGCTTGGGGCAAATTGCGAAGCCCTATTGGTAAGGATAATCTCTCTGTACACCAATTTATACTTCTGTACATAGTATTATGTATGGGATGATCCATTAAGATTTCTTACAAGTGAAGAAAATTAGTAAGTCACAACTAAAGCAATAATGTTGAGGAAAGAGATTGATATCCTGTAAAGTAAATTTGTGACAGGATATTATGAGAAAGTTTGCATTATTACGTTTAAGAACTTAATTTTTAAAAAAAAACTATGAATAGCTATTTCAAATGAGCATAGGCATTTTTCAGTTTATTAAACATAATATATAATGTTACTTTCAGGATATTCTCGCTAAAGAAAACACATAATTGAAAGCATTTGACCATGATACACAGTCTGTAACTTTGGCAGCTGTGATTGTATTTAAATTTATGGTGACATGTTCATCAGTTGAAGAAAGTATTAAATGAAGACCCAAGTTAATTATTTTAAAATTGATCACTGACTGGTTCAGATTTCACTGGCTCATTTAAAAATTTTAATGGATAAATATTTAAGATTACCGTCATTTATAGAATATTAATTAGCTCATTATATAACCAAATCCTACCATTGTTTAACCATGCACAATATTAATATGGCAAATTCGGAAGACTGGGTAAAATTTAAAATGCAATTTTGATGTTATCTGCTCAAGTTACCATTTTGAGTCTCCAAATTCATAGCTTGCACTTGTGCACATTGAGGTGTATATTACTGCTATAAAGTTAGACTGGGCAATTTCATGGAACGCGTAAAAATCCATACATTTAAAGTGTTTCCTCACTTTTTCACAGTTGTATCAATCATTGAAAATTCATACATTCATCAAAATACTTACTGCAGTACAGCAGTATTGTGAAAGAGATAAGGAACAAAATGCATTATTGAAGCATTGCAAATTGGAAAACAGGTTCATACAAATTGTAACTTCAGTCCAAAACTGCCAATAAAACATGTGTTTGTAAAAATAAGCAAATAATCTTCATTAGATGACACTTCTTTTCCACTTTCTGCAACTCAATTGAATTGCTGATTGATGCTGTATCACTGCAGTTTCTCTAGATTAGAATTCAAAATACTTAACTTTGATTTCCTATTTTTCTTCCAATATTCTTGTTATTTTCTTTGTATCACAATGACCAAACAATAGTTTAAAGGAGACTCTGCTTAAAATTATTTTCCATATTAATGAATGAATATGAAACTGAAATTAATTTGCTTTATTGTAGCATTTTAATATTATACAATATCGTATTACAGGAACATTTAGTTGTCTACAAATGGAAGACTTGGAGAAAATCACTGATGTACCAAAACCTGACTTTCTGCAGAATCCCAACAAATACTTTGATGTAAATTTTGAGGAGGCTGACAATGAAAAGTTGATGTTTCCTACATTTTCTGAGAGTAAGCAATGAATTCCTTTCTAGCACTTATGACTGAATTTCAAAATGTGGCAGAAATACAAGTTTCAAATTGATAAGTTCACCATCAAGCTGCTAAATGGGATAATTTGCATTTGAAGTTAGAAAAATTAAAAAAAAATCAGGAAATGTATTCTTTGGAAAAAAACAGGAGTTCAGCTATAGCTTGAGTTTGGTAAAGTGATTAGTGGTGAAAAATTAATTGTCTTTATTTAAATATTGTACTCATTCATATATCTATCCATATAAGTTAACATTTTGCATCTGGTTCATGTAACACCTTAAATGTGAGGTACAAACCATTAATCATCTATGGTACTTAAAATTGATGGGTTGATTTTTACCATAACTTGATCGTATCAATTTCAGGGAGTTTCATGGAAGGTTTCTCTTTGACTCAAGTGAGTTTTCTCACGCCGTTTTATGCTGCTGACCTCATTATGTTTGCACCAGTCTTCTGTGGAGCCCCCCCTCCCCAACACACTATTGTATGCACACCAGTGATCTGGGATTTCTGGCACTGGCATCATATTCAAACCCTAGCTGTGTACCAGCTCAATTCCTGCCAGCCATGAATATTCCTTCACAGTACACGTTGTGGGAGAAAAAAGAAGAAGAGCTTCTGAGGGCACACAGGTCCTAATGCTGATGCTTCATTGCAAATACAAACCAACATTTTTGACTATCGTAATAGTTTATGTCATCACCAGGCTGATTGACTGTAACTGTATCAGTAGCTGCAATATGTGGCACACTCTTGTCTGCAAGGCATCTCCTCCACACCATGCATTGGAACTTCATCTTCAGGAGGCCAGTCATTTGCCTCAACATGGCCTTGGTGGAAGAATGGGCTGCATTGTTTGTCCGCACTGCCTTAGTCAGGCAATTGCATAACAGAGTCGTCAGCCATGGTTGCAGAGGGTAGCTGTTGTCTCCTAGTAACCATCTTTTAAAGTCATTCAGCCCCTGAAACAAACCAAAAACATGATTAGTTCTCGAGGATATAAGCAGCTTCCAGGGTACCTGGCACATGCCTGTAAGATATAATACAGATTATTGCAGATGACTTGTGCATTTGACCAGATGGGACCTTTTTCAGTGGATGAAGCCTGCTGCATAATGATATGGTGCTTTTAGTCTGATGTGCGTATCATCTATAGTGCCCTGCAGCTGCGGGGAGCCATCTATGTTGCCAAAGCGTGGGCTGTGGCACTGACCTCATCATGGGGAAATGAGATTGGAACAGTATGATCTGGCACAAGTTGCATCGATAACAGTCCGGATACACTTGTGTGTCAAGGGCTGTGAGTTCCCACACAAGTCCCCAGTGGATCCTTTGATGTAACTAGTTACACAGAAGTTTATTGCAACTGTCACCTTGATTGCCCGGTCCATGGCGTTTGCCCTGGGATGCTGGAGACTTATGTCCTCGAAGGAGACCTGAAGGAGCAAACAATGAACTAGAACCACCAGGTACCTGCTGTAACTTTCACGTCAGGAATTGCCATCATTCAGTTTCTCTCTGGCCTATGGGAAAATAGCAAATGGTATATAAATGAGATGAGTTTCCCATCTCACCTCTAAAGACTTGGGTAGAAATCAAACTTTATTTTCTCAATGTCAGGAATCTCACTTTTCCGATCACACCATATTTTCTTAACTGACTTGCCAATTCTCACCTTGTTCCGGGACTAAGAAATTTCAGTTCAATATAACTGTTAAAAATGTATAATACAACACAACAGCAATATGTAGTGTTGATCTGATTAGTGTAAGTGATCACTTTCTGATAGTGTTAACCATGTTGACTTCATCAGATATTGAAACAAGCAGAAAGAGCCAGCTCCTTGAACAATACTAGTTAGTCACACTTCTCGTAGGTACCAGCTGGAAACTAGCAATTATCATAAAGTCAATCAAATCATTCTATGAAGAAATCAAGGGTTAGATTTTCTGAAGAGGGGCAATCTCATGCAGACCATCATTCTGGTCCTTTTTGACATGTCTGAGAGGAGATTTAACTCTCAACTCCCTCAGGAATGAGAAGCCTTACTTCTCTCTAACAGTTCTTTCATAGTACAGAACTGTCAGAGGAATGCAAACCATGGCTCATTTTCACAGCAGTTTGCTGTTATATTTTGAAATGTAAACGACCTCACAGCCAATTTAACATCTACTGTTGAATACTAAGTATGAAAGGTAAGTGTAATGTTCAGTTGACAGTAGCTAGGAGCCAGATGGAGGTGGCTGTAGAGTGTCAGATGGGTACAGGTGTAGGAAGCCATATGGGTGCAGGTGTAGAGTGTTAAATGGGTACGGGTGAGGGTGTCAGGTGCCTACAGCTGTAGGGTATCAGATGGGCAGGATGTAGGGTGTCAGATGGATATGGGTGTAGCTTGTCAGATGGGTAGGGTGCAGGGTGCCAGATGGATACGGGTGTAGAGTGTCAGATGGGCAGGGTGTAAGGTGTCAAGAAAGTAGGGTGCTGGGGTAGTGTACGGTTTGGGAACGCATAGGGTATCAGGGTAAGATGCCAGATAAGTAGGGGGTAGGTGCTAGGTAGATAGGGGCCTGCTGAGAAGGATGCCTGCTAGTTAGGAGTAGGGCATCAGTTGGTAAGATGCCAGCTGGGTCAGGTCTGGAACTGGGTCAGGGATTGCGTTGCTTACACCAGTGGGATGGGAGGCATGATCCACTCTGGCCAGGACGAGGAGTGGTCAGTCTTATTGAGCTGCAGGGGGTCAGGTTGGCTCCCGTAGCATGAGGGTGAAGGATCTGGCCCAGTCCAGTCAGGTGAGGGAGCAGGGCTGAGGGTTATGGTAGAGACTGGCAGTATGGGAAAGGTCTGGGGTGTTTTTAAGGAGCCTGGAAGTATTGTAGCTGGGATGTGTGCGGTGAGGTGAGTATGGGATTAATTTAATAGTTACTTAGGAGTTAAACTATGTATCTAATCGTCTAACATTGCCTGAGTAGCGAATTGTTTAATTTCAATGAAACACTCTGAATTTTCCGATTTAAATGGAGACTTCCAGAATGTTCTAGAGGTTGAGTAATTGCGCAGCAAAATCTTCAATTTCCTGGGCAGTTCATTCATATTATGCTGCGATGGGGATTCCACAGGGCCACTGTGCACAACTCCCATCTGCACTGAAATAGTGTTTGTCTGGCCTTCAGAAAATCTGGGTTGAAATCTTCTCTTTAACACATTGGTATGTATTATTTGTATATCTCTAAATACTACATTAAGCATTTTAAAATATTACAAATAACAATCCTTTAAATATATCATTAAAGCTCATTCTAGAATGTTACAACTGTAGTTGATGAGACTGTCTGTCATAGAACAGAATCCCTACAATGTAGAAGCATGCTATTCAACCCATCGAGTCACACTGACCCTCAGAACTGCATCCCATCTAGGCCCATCTCCCCTACCCTACCCCTGTAACCCTGCATTTTCCCATGGCTAACTCACCTAGTCAGCATATCCCTGGACAGTGGGTAATTTAGCACGGCCAATCCATGTAACCTGCATATCTTTGGACTGTGGGAGGAAACTGGAGCATCCAGAAGAAACCACACAGACATGAGTAGAATGTGTAAACTCTACACAGATGCTCACCCAAGGGTGGAATCGAACACTGGTCCCTGGCGCTGTGAAGCAGGAGTGCTAACCATTGAGCCACCGTGTTGCCCTCTTCCCCTAATGTCGTCTGTAATTTGTTTCTTTATTTACTGGAAAACCTCACCTCTCGAGTACCACTTGACCTGGCAACTATTCCCTATCAAAGTGCTGTTACGTTGCAGTACCTTGGGCCAACCCAAAGACTGTCCACCCACTGAGAGCTGCAAGCCAGACAGATACTAGCAAAAGAGGCTAATGAGACAGTGGCTGCTGCAGATATGACTCACTTAAGGCCTGGGCTTGTTTCTGGATCCAGGGAGATGGGTGACTGATCATTGGTAAGGTAATGCAGGGTCTGAGTTGCATGTGGGAGGGGGCTGGTAGCAGACTTTCCCTTTCCCAATGCTGTATTTCTGAATCAGGCAGTAGGTGTCTCTGCCCTGTCTCCACCCCCACACTAGGAGCCTGCACAGGTTTGCTTGTCATCCTCTCCAGCTGGCAAGTCTCCTCTCACTCATAAATCCATCTCTGGGTTGAACCCACCTGGCGACTGGCATTAATTGGCCATTTCATGGTGGGGCAGCAGGCTGTCCTTGTGCATTCCTGTCATAAACATCATTTGGTTGAAGGTGTGAAGGTGGCAGTGTCCCCACCTGAGACCCTCCCATTTATTAAATACTTCCCTCCACCACCCAACCCATCATGGAACAGAGCAGGAGACTTACAATGCATGGCTTTCTTGTGGCGGGAATAATGTAATAGTCCCTGAAATCTCCGTAATGTATTGGAGCATCCAGTTCAAACACAGGGCTACTTACATTTAGTACAAAGTCATACATTAGTGCCAGCCACTATATTGATATTATAAAATTTTAAATTGTTTTGTGGCATGAAAGAAGTGACTAAAAATTCCCACTGCAAATTTCCCATGCTGCTCTGTAACAGTGAAGAAAAAGAGTTTTTGGTAAATTATGAGAACTGTGTTTTGTGCTGAACAGGAAATTAAAAATGTTGTTGATTTTTAAATTTTTTTTGGTGCTTAGACTGGTGAACCATGTTAGTGCATAATAGAGGAAAACTTCCCATTCAGATAATCTAAATCCTGATTGTACCTAATCCACTCAATGAGATCAGGATAGCTTCCAGTCAGATGCTTGCTTTATGGCTCATTCAATTTTACACTCCATTGATTTCAAAGCATAAAATCAGACAGGATTTAAAATGGGCAACACGCACGCTCACTCCTGTCCCAATTCCAGCTTGGTGGGTCAGGTTAAAACTGGGGCCTTAGTACTTTAAATCATTTATACTCATTTAAATCATTTATTGTTGTGTATAGCCTTATGACTAAAAATGCTGAAGAATGGAACCGTGAGAGGTGATTGTATTCTACCGCACAATTTTAGAAAGGTTATAAAGATTGGCAATTGCTCGTAGCTTTAAATAAGAATTGTTAAAATATTTTATACTTTAAAACATTTAGTCCCTATTTTATTTTATTTTATATATTTCAGCGACTATTACATTATTCCCGCCAGAGTCACTTAAGGGAGGCACGGTGGCTCAGTGGTTAGCATTGCAGCCTCACAGGGCCAGGGACCCGGGTTCGATTCCGGCCCCAGGTGACTGTCTGTGTGGAATTTGCACATTCTCCCCATGTCTGCGTGGGTTTCCTCCAGGTGCTCTGGTTTCCTCCCACAGTCCAAAGACAGACTAGGATGGATTGGCCATGCTAAATTGCCCATAGTGTTCAGGGGTGTGTGGGTTATAGGGGGATGGGTCAGTGTGGACTTGTTGGGCTGAAGGGCCTGTTTCCACACTGTAGGGATTCTAATTCTAAAAAAAAAAGTGATTCAGATTACCAGCCACCTGAGTAGATGTCTCATTGTGGTTTGAAACTAAGAATTGTAGGCTGTAATCCTTATTTATGCCAACATAAAGCAATATCATTGCACTAAACTTTCTATATCCCCTTGACATTAACAGCACTAAAAGTAGCTTTTGATGAGAAAAGCCTGTTTCCTAAAGAAATACTGGGTCGTGAGCACAAAGTGAAGCTTTTGGATGAACAGAATTTAAATGGAGGTAAAGCTGCACTAAAAAAGAATACCTCATGTGTGAAGTCGAGGTAAGTAATGTTTGCACTATTATACACTTTAAGTTCATTAAGATTTCATAGCTGAAGAACTATTTCGCAGTTACAGAACCAAAATTCTAAAAAATTTTGTGAACAGTAAAGAAGTATTGTGAGTAAGGTTTGGAGGGATATGGGCTAAGCGCAGGCAGGTGGGACTAGTTTAGTTTAGGAATATGATCGGCGTGGACTGGTTAGACCAAAGGGTCTATTTCCATGCTCTATGACTCTTCAAGCACAGAAGTTTACTATGGCAAAAGACAAAAGCATTAAAAAAGGCTATCTGGATATGGAACACAGTTAGAAAGATCTTAAAATAGACAGCAAAACAAAATTTCAATCTTTTCCTAATTGTATGAATTACAGACTCAAATCTAGAGAAATTATTATTTTATACTAAACCCTTTAATTCTATCAAGCTGATTCTCCTCAGTTTCTGTTCTGAGAACTGTGGAGTTGTCTCACATGAATACTCACCAAACTAAGACCTTAATCTTCCTCAACTTTTAATAACCTGCAGATACCTGACCAAACACTAATGGCGTGGAACATGCACAAACTAAATGTTTCTATTGAGGTAACATACTTCTGTAACCACTCTGAAAAGCTTCTTTCCAGGAGAGAAGCTGTACTTGTTTCTGACTGTAGTCAGGTTTCCTCTGAACTACCCTTAAAAAATCAATCTTTGACTATTCTTAACTGAAAACAAGTAAATGGCCTTCAATATTTACTCTCCGTGTCATAAACTACCACAGTATAAACAATCTCCCATCAACACTCCAGGCGTTTACAATCACCTGCTCTCAGAAACTAGATGAGGTCACTGTTCAGGAAGGAATGTGACCTAGTTTTGTTTAGCATCAGAAATTTGAATCAGAAATTCAACACACACCAATCTTCTGCTGTTTTAAAGTCCAAACTTTATTGGAATAATAATGTGATAATGTAATTCTAATAAATCTTCCCTGGAGTGGCATGTGGAGCAGGAGAACATAACATTTTGTATGATGGTGTAAAATGGATAATTATAGAATAAAACCCCTGTCAAATGCCAGGCCTGAATTACTTTGAGTCTAGTGGAAGAGAAATGTGTGCAGGACGTACAATAGGGAGCCAAATTGGTAAAATGTGCATTGCACTGATGCCCAAAATCGAAATTACCCAGATATTGAAGGAGTAGGGCAGTATTTGTGTCAGATGAGGTTAAAATGTGGAGGATAAATCCAATTTAAAAACAAATTCTGTGGATATGGGCATCACTAACAAGCTAGGCATTTGCAGTCTCTCTGTCATTGCACTTAAGAGAGTGATGATGAGCTCCAAGTTGGACCTCCGCAGTCCATATGGTGAAGGCCTCATACATGTGGAGTTCCAGGATTTTGAACCAGTGAAAATGAAGAAATGCTGATATATGCTGACTAAAAGAGGAAAATGGGCAGAACTAGTTAGCAAAACAAGTAAAAGGTAAAGGAAGAGGGCGAAAACTGTTGAATAAGGATGGAAAAAAAGAAATGAAGAGGAGAGAATGAAAGAGGAGGGTAACTGAGAGTCAATGGGTTGGACACTTCAACTTAGAGCAGGGTTAGGAAAGGTAATGTTATAAAAACTAGCTGAGGAACATAGGGGTTAAGAGAGAAGGTCGGTGGAGGAGGTTAAGAAATATAATGGGAGCGGGAGCATTGTCAGTCCCTCTGGATTGTGGATTTCAATGTTCACCACCAAGAGCAGCTCTGCAGCAGCACGACTGATCGAATTGGTCGGGTCCTACAGGACATAGCTGCAAGACTGGGTCCGTGGGAGGTGGTGAGGGAACAAACAAGAGGGAAAAATATGCTTGACCTCATGCTTACCAATCTGCTGGCTGCAGTTGCATCTGTCCATGACAGTATCAGTAAGAGTGACTATCGCACAATCGTTGTGGGGACCAAGTTTCGCCTTCACATTGAGAATAACCTTGATCGTGTTATGTAGCACTATCACTGTGCTAAATGGGACAGACTTTGCACAGATATAGCAACTCAAGACTGGGCATCCATGAGACACTGTGGGCCATCAACAGCAGCAGAATTGTACTCCAGCACAATCTGTAACCTCATGGCCTAGCATATCCCCCACTCAACCATTACCATCAAGCCAGGGCATCAGCCTGGTTCAATGGAGAGTGCAGGAGGACATGCCAGGAGCAGCACCAGGCATGCCTGAAGATGAGGTATCTATCAGGTGAAGCCAGCAAACTGGACTACTTGCACGCCAAACAGCAAAATCAGCAAGTGATAGACAGAGCTAAGCGATCCCACAATCAACAGATCAGATTGAAGCTCTGCAATCCTGCCACATCCAACCGTGAATGGTGGTGGACGATTAAACAACTCACTGGAGGAGGACATTCCACAAATATCCCCATCCTCAATGATGGAAGAGCCCAGCACATCAGTGCAAAAGATAAGGCTGAAGCTTTAGCAGCAGTCTTCAGCTAGAAGTGGCAAGTGGATGATCCATCTCTGCCTCCCCTCCAGTGGTCCCCAGCATTACAGATACCAGTCTTCAGCCAAATCGATTCACTCCACATGATATCAAGAAATGGTTGGAGACAGTGGATACTGCAAAGGCTATGGAACCTGACAACATTCTGGCAATAATACTGAATACTTGTGCTCCAGAACTTGCCGCTCCCCTAGCCAAGCTGTCCCAGTACAGTTACAACACTGGTATCTATCCAGCAATATGGAACATTGCCCAAGTATGTCCTGTACACAAAAAGCAGGACAAATCTAACCCAGCCAATCACTGCCACATCAGCCTCCTCTTGATCATCAGTAAAGTGATGGAAGGTGTCAACAACAGCACTATCAAGCAGCACCTACTCAGCAATAACCTGCTCAGTGACGCCCAGTTTTGGTTCCGCCAGGGCCACTCAATTCCTGACCTCGTTACAGCCTTGGTTCAAATATGGACCAAGGAGCTGAATTCCAGAGGTGAGGTGAGAGTGACAGCCTTTGATATCAAGGCTGCATTCGACTGAGCTGCCATCAAGGAGCCCTAGCAAAACTGGAATCAGTGGGATTCGGGGACAAACTCTCAGGTGGTTGGAGTCATACCTGACACATAGGAAGATGGCCGTGGATGTTGAAGGTCAATCATCTCAGCTCCAGGATATCTCTGCAGGAATTCCTCAGGGTAGTGTCCTTGGCCCAACCATCTTCAGCTGCTTCATCAATGACCTTCCCTCCATCATAAGGTCAGAAGTGGGGATGTTCACCGATGTTTGCACAATGTTCAGCACCATTTGTGACTCCTCAGATACTGAAGCAGTCCATGTCCACATGCAACAAGATCTGGACAATATCCAGGCTCGGGCTGACAAGTGACAAGTGATATTTGCACCACACAAATGCCAGGCTATGACCAACACCAATAAGAGACAGTCTAACCACCGCCCCTTGGCATTCAATGGTGTTACCATCACTGAATCCCCCACCTATCAACATCCTGGGAGATATCATTGACCTGAAACTTAACTGGACTCATCACATAAACACAGTGGCTTCAAGAGCAGGTCAGAAGCTAGGAATACTGCGGCAAGTAACTCACCTCCTGACTCCCCAAAGCCTGATCACCATCTACAAGGCACAAGTCCGAAGTGTGATGGAATACTCCCCACTTGTCTAGATGAGTGCAGCCCCAACAACACTCAAGAAGCTTGTCACCGTCCAGGACAAAGCAGCCAGCTTGATTGGCACTACATCCACAAGCATTCACTCTCTCCACCACTGATGCTCAGTAGCAGCATTGTGTACTATCTGTAAGATGTACTTCAGGAATTCACCAAAGATCCTCAGACAGCACCTTCCAAACCCACAATCACTTCCATCAAGGAGGACAAGGGCAGCAGATATATGGGAACACCACCACCTCCAAGTTCCCCTCCAAGTTACCCGCCATCCTGACTTGAAAATATATTGTCGTTCCTTCACTGTTGCTGGGTCAAAATCCTGGAATTCCCTCCCTCATGGCATTGTGGGTCAGCTCACAGCAGGTGGACTGCAGCGGCTCCAGAAGGCAGCTCACCACCACTTTCTCAAGGGCAACTAGGGATGGGCAAGAAATGCTGGCCAGCCAGTGACGCCCAAATCTCACAAATGAATAAAGAAGAAAAAAACAGAACTTTTTAATATAGTTTGAAAAAGTAGCAGCAACATAGTCTCAGCTGTCATTTAAAAAAAAAACAGGCATTGCAGCATTGTGGGATATTGGCATGAAAAGGGTCCAAGGCCCACACTCTTGGAATAGTTTAGTGTTTGCCTGGGGAATGCAAGTGTGATGGTGCCCAGAAGGCAGGACATAATACCTAGAAGGGAGAAATATAGGAATATTAAGCTGAAAATGAGATTTAAGCTGTAAAGGGAAAATGAAATTTTGCATCAGAGATAAAAGGCACTGCAGATGCTGGAGAATCCGAGATAACAAGCATGGGGCTGGATGAACACAGCAGGTCAAGCAGCATCATAGGAGCAGGAAAACTTGACGTTTCGGGCCTAGACCCTTGGGTACAGCAGGTCAAGCAGCATCATAGGAGCAGGAAAACTTGACGTTTCGGGCCTAGACCCTTGGGTACAGCAGGTCAAGCAGCATCATAGGAGCAGGAAAACTTGACGTTTCG
>JAHRHZ010000017.1:9748290-9787669 GCA_024137785.1 Ginglymostoma cirratum | reverse complement strand
CTAGACCCTTGGGTCTAGGCCCGAAACGTCAAGTTTTCCTGCTCCTATGATGCTGCTTGACCTGCTGTACCCAAGGGTCTAGGCCCGAAACGTCAAGTTTTCCTGCTCCTATGATGCTGCTTGACCTGCTGTGTTCATCCAGCCCCATGCTTGTTATCAGTGAAATTTTGCAGACAGCTTTGGAGAGACACCCTGTGGCCAGAATCTGCAACTATAAGCAAGTCCATAATTTTGAAGGTAGACGAACAACAGGGAGCTGGAAGAACACAGCAAGCCAGGCAGCATCTGGAGGAAAGGAGAAGTCAGTTATTACCTTCTTCAGGACTGGATGTGGGGGTAGGGGGGAGGCGTGGCTAACGGAATGATGGTGATAGGTGGACACGGAGAGACGGTACAATCTGGTTGTCCGATGGGATGGATGAATCTGGTTGGTGGCTAGAATGAAGGGTTAGTAGGTAGGATGGAAGGGAGGAGGTGGGGCTGGAAAGGGAACCGGGATATGGGTGGGAAGGTTACTGGAAACTAAAGAACTCAGTGTTGAGTCCGCTGAGCTATAGGTGCCCAGACGGAAGGTAAGGTGTTGTTCTTCAAATTTGCATTCTGAATCATTGCAACACTGAAAGAGGCCGAGGACGGACATGACAGAGAGGGAGTGGGGAGAGGAGTTGAAATGGGTGGTGACCGTGAGGTTAGGTTGGCCGTTACAAGCCAGACGGAGATGCTTGACGAACTGGTCACCTGGTCTATATTTGGTCTCACCGATGTAGAGAAGACCACATCAGGAGCACTGGATGCAGTAGACTAGGTTGGAGGAGATGTAGGTGAAGCTCTGTCTCACCTGGATGGACTGTTTAGGACCCTGGATGGAGGTGAGGGAGGTGGTGTGTGGGCAGCTGTTGCATCTTTTACAGTTACAAGGGAAGGTACCAGGTGGGTTGGAGTGATTGGTGGGGAGTGTGGTGGGAACTAAGGAGTGGCGAAGGGAATGGTCCTTGCGGAATGTAGAGAGGGGTGAGGAGTGGAAGATGTTCCGGGTAGTGGGGTCTAATTGGAGTTGGTGGAAGTGTTTGAGGATGATATGCTGGATGCGGAGGTGCTGTAGAAAATGAGGACACGGGGGGTCTCCATCTTTATTATGTTTTGGGGGGGAGTCGTGGTGGTTAAGAGCTGTGGAGCGGGGAATGGAGGAGGCATGGTGGAGTGCTATCTGGATAACAGAAGGGGAAATAAAGAGCGTTGTTTGAAAATGGCGAACATCCAGAATGCTTGGGAATGGGACATCTCCTGCCCATGACGGCCAGACCAGCCTAATCTGCTGGCCACTGCTCATTTCAACCATCACCCCCCCCCCAATTCCCCCTCTGTCATGTCTGTCCTCTGCCTCCTCCAGTGCGCAGCGATTCAGAGTGCAGATTTGAAGAACAGCACCTTATCTTCCGCCTGGGAACCCTACAGCCCGGAGGACTCAGCATTGAGTTCTCTAATTTCAAGTAACCTTCCCACCCAACCCCTGGCTCCCTTTCCAGCCCCATTTCCTCCCTTCCATTCCACCTACTCACCCTCCCTTCCAGCTACCAACCAGATTAATGCTTCCCATCATCCAACCAGGTCATACATACTACTGGTGTCCACCTCACACCACCATTCCACTACCCCCTCCCCCTCTCTTTATCTGCAGCGCCCCCTACCCCCACATCTAGTCCTGAAGAAGGATAATACCTGAAATGTTGACTCCCCTTTCCTCCAGATGCTGCCTGGCTTGCTGTGTTCTTCCAGCTTCCTGTTTGTCTGCCTTGGATTCCAGCATCTGCAGTTTTTTTTTGTCTCTAACCATATTTTTGAAGGCTTTATAGGCTGTTAAACCAGCAGATCTACTTGAGGGAGAGGAACATTATAGAGGAAAGAAGATGCACCCATTTTATATCTCATTTAAGTTCCACCCTAACTTTTACAGGAGATGAAAGAGCATCAATGTATCATCATGATTTAATAAAGATGAATGTCATGGATACTCAATATTTCAACAAGTCTACATCAATAATTAAGAATATTAAGATTACTTACAGTAACAGCTTTACAGTTTGGTGGTAGAATCAAAAAAGTGAGTTGTTATATTTTAATGTGAAGCTAGGTGAAGACTTTTTTTAGATTGGGCTTTTGTCAAAATATTAATAGTGTTAATTTTGAAGGCCCCCGTTGAGATAATTTCTTTGGTTCAAAGCCTTTAAAAATACTGATATATGGATTTTCATTCATTGTTCCTTTCTTTGAGTTCTATATGTTGGGGGACAGAGAACAATAGAGAACACAGGAGGCTAAGCTTATCGAGTAGTACATGTAGTTTGTATATAGATCCAATGGAATCCTATTTAAAGCTCTGTGCAAAATTTCACCTCAAAAGCCCTGAAAGGCTCTGTACCATTTTACAAGTAGATCTGAAAACTTTAATAAACAGACGAGTGCTGACTGTGGCTTAAAAACAATTCTCCTCCACTTCATTATTTATTCATGAGCCAAGTCCAAAGACAATAAGTAACACAAGGTGGGTTCAGTCACTTTGTTTTCCATGCCTTTGCCCATGGATTGTAGTGGCCTATTGTATTCTGTGTAATTTCAGTCTTCAGAAATGCCCAGAGACTGATATTTCTGAAGAAGAGTCCTTCAGAAGTGAAATTCCAAGAAACAGAGAAGCTTCGATAAGTGGAGATTGCAAGGGAATCAGAAACATTAACCACAAAAGTAATGTCGGCTTATTAGGCCTGTCAAGCATTTCTGCATGTATGGCAACCAGCCTTTTTCTATCAGTCAGCTCATTGAAATCCTCATTCGAACCTTCTGCAACAGAACACATGAGCAACCATTCCCTCCATGGAGCTGACATCCACACTACCCTCTCCTGTGACCCATTGCAGGTCACTTTACCTGGTGACTTGCTGTCTGCATATTTCAAGCTACAGTCGAACATTCACACAGTATCAGGTTGCAAGGTAACATTTCTTCCTCATGAACCTGTTGTTCGTTGAGGACAGATGGTATTACTACACCGGCTGTAACTTGTCCATCATATGTGTTTGTCGATTGAGGGGAGAATTATATGTGATATGGTGGATTAGGTCAGAAAATAGAGGCCATGAATTCTATAGCAGCTGTAACAATGATATTTCCTCTATCGGGGCCATGGATGAGGCTAGGCCTGTTCCTCACTAGTTAGATGGTGCTGCCTCTGATCATGAACGATCTAGTTCTGCAAGATAGAAGAGTGTACTAGTGTGTATAGTGCAATCCATTTGGAAGACTTGCCTGTTCCACAGTTGAATAGCTGGCAATTTGTCGAAGCTGCTACAGTGTTCAAGGGTAAAGTGAGGCTATGAAAGTGAGATATGAGTTGTGGATAAATAGAGGTTGTTGGTAGAAAAATAAAACAATTGTGATAAATGGGGTAGTGAGAGAGACTAGTGGTGCACTTGGTAGACTGTTGTGTGTGAAGGTGTTTTCATTGTGAGGTCATCAATGCTACATTCAGGCCCTTACAATAAGACTGCCAACAGTGACTACCTGCTACCACTTTTGTGTGCTTGGAAAGGATCCTTGAATCCAAAAGAATAAATCTCTCACTTCCTATGGACTTTGTGCATCAAGGCCTCTAGCACTGCATCACATGCTCATTTAACTCTTGGTTGTTTCACGGTTACCCCTTGTCTTTAACTTTTCTTTCATCATTTCTAGCCATTTCTGCAGCCAGAATATACATGCTTATGAAGTGCTGGTTGGTTTTAAGTATTGTATGCTGGATTGTCATGGTGTCAGCCTTGCATGTACTTTGGCACAATGCATCCACTCAACAATGTGTTCACAGCTGGGTCTGCACACCACATCATTGCAGCTAGCACGTAGTGTAAAGTTGATGAACTGCCTACATTACTTTCAAAGGGTGTGGGTCAATCGCACTTTCTGATCTCTACGTTCTATTTTGGGAAATAATTAGTTTTGCTGCCAGAGATTTGAATTGTTGTCAAATATACATGCATAAGAAAGGCAGAGACTGCAGCATGGAAAAATAGGAGGATGGTGAAGAGAATACTGAAATTGATGCCAAGACTCAGTTGGACGGTATGATAGAAATAAAAATGGGCAGGTTTGATGATGATACGGATCTGTAGTGGGAAGCTTTTCTCGTAGTGCAATTGAAGTTCCACTCATGTAATCCTCCTGCATTTCAAAGCACCACACTTGATAGAGCTCTTGAAAAATAAAGAAAGGCCATGCTGATCCAGTGGCTGGAAATTACAAGCTGGTCACTACTATACAGTTGCTGTCAGAAATTTCCAAATTTGCATTGTCACTTTTACATGCTCTTTGCATGCACTGTTTTATAAGTCATTTCAGAGGAACGCACTGTAGATTAAACACAACAACTTTTCGGTATCTTAGAACTGCAACTTCATGTTTCTGCTCTGTTGTGCTATTTTTGGGTTCATATTCCAAATGTTGTGTTACAACTAGCAGAACAGATCACAGAACTTAAGATGCAAATTCCAGTCAGCATAACTTGCGGTTCAATGATTTTCTGAACAAGTTGAAAAAAAATTATGCTGGGAACAAGCCAGGCCCAAACAGCTGGCTGCATCCCCAGGATAGTTAATCAGCATTGAAAGTTTCCAACTCATTGCAAATGTTTGGAGACCTTTCAGAATTTTTTGATGGAAAATCAGTCGAGGTATTCGTACACTGTGTTAGTGCACTCTTGGAGGTCTGTGGAGACTTTTAAAGCACTCTGCAGAATGATCTCTCCTATGGGTGATGAGAGAAAGAGAAACAGAGAGAAACACTAAAAAGGAAAACAAAAACCAGGCCATCCACTTCGTTGTTAATTAATGATGGTGTTAGTAGAAGTAGCTGAAATGTTAACAAATACAAGTACTAATGATATTCAAATTCCATCATCATGCCTGAGACCTTCATGGATTAATGTGATTTTTAAGGAGGTCAAACACTGACCTAAAATGGCTGCTGTGATCACCTGACCACACATTGCGGCAAGTCTAGGCAACCCATGCATTAAAATGGCTGAACTGAAATCACTCTTTCACCCAAAGAAGAGAATCCAGACTACCAAAACAGCATTAAAAAATCTGTGTCTCCTTTTGAATTCATACCTGCACAATAATCTCACATATTGAAAGATGAAAGGTTATCCGCAGGGTATTGAACTTAGAAAGATAATGCAGATAGATTTGAGAATTTATGAATAAACCATATTTTAGTAGCTTGCTTTGCAGCACAGGAGAAGAAAGTATGGAATCAAGACAACAGAACCTCGAAGGCTTGCCCTCTGTCTTTCTCTCCTTTTCTCTTAAGCTGTGAAGAAGTCCCCAGTGGAAATGCAACTTGGGAAAAGCGGAGGCCTGGGGACCGCTTTGTGGAGCACTTACACTCGGTTCGCAACAAACAGCTGCACCTCCCAGTTGCGAACCATTTCAGCTCCCTCTCCCACTCCTTGGACGACATGTCCATCCTGGGCCTCCTGCAGTGCCACAATGAAGCCACCCGAAGGTTGCAGGAACAGCAACTCATATTTCACTTAGGAACCCTGCAGGCCAATGGTATCACTGTGGACGTCACAAGCTTCAAAATCTTCCCTCCCCCGACTGCATCCCATAACCAGCCCTTGCTCATCCCCACCTCCCTAACCTGTCCTCCCACCAATCCACTCCTCCCACCTCAAGTCCCACCCGCATGTCCTACCTACTAACCTCATCCCGCCTCCTTGACCTGTCCGTCCTCCCTGGACCGACCTATCCCCTCCCTAACTCCGCACCTAGACTTTACTGGCTCCAACCCCGCCTCTTTGACCTGTCTGTCTCCTCTCCACCTATCTTCTCCTTTATCCGTCTTCTATCCGCCTTCCCCCTCTCCCGATTTATTTCATAATCCCCTCCCCCATTTCTGAAGAAGAATCTCGACCTGAAATGTCAGCTTTCCTGCTCCTCTGATGCTGCTTGGCCTGCTGTGTTCATCCAGCTCTACACCTTGTTATCTCAGATTCTCCAGCATCGGCAGTTCGTACTATCCCTGTCATTCTTGGTCAGTTTACATGTGATGGGATGTTATGGTATATTCAATTTGAACTCACACATTGAACAGTTGCCAATCTAATACTGGCTAACCTGCTGAGTATTTCTAATATTTCCTCTTCATTTCAATTTCTTGCTTGCTTGTTTCTTGCAATCGTGGAAAAGTCATCAATTTGACTTAGTTAAATATTTAATTACAAGATGATCAGAGGATTAGATAGGGTGGACTGTGAGAGCCTTTTTCCTCGGATGGTGACGGCTAGCACGAGGGGACATAGCTTTAAATTGAGGGGTGATAGATATAGGACAGATGTCAGAGGTAGATTCTTTATTCAGAGAGTAGTAAGGGCATGGAATGCCTTGCCTGCAGCAGTTGTAGACTCGCCAACTTTAAGGGCATTTAAATGGTCGTTGGATAAACATATGGATGTTAAGGGAATAGTGTAGGTTAGATGGGCTTCAGATTAGTTTCACAGGTTGGCGCAACATCGAGGGCCGAAGGGCCTGTACTGCGCTGTCTGTGTTATATGTTCTATGTTCTATTACAATGTGTTACCAGAATTTAAACACCTTCTATGATTAAATGTCGTTGAGAAACTGTATATCCAGTTGACTCAGGACTGTAAACTATTCGCAAGGTATGTTAAAGTGAATATCCTGTATTGAGTTAGAGAAAAGAAAAATTGTACATTTCTTTAAGCTATTTATTTCAAATTCAAATAACCTGTTCTGAATCTTCCAGACAATTATCATCTGAGCAGAGCTGTGGTAAGAATCGCAGCTGCCAGGCTCCTTGCTATTCCAGGCATGATGGAACAAATGCAGTTTGGTTCATACATGCCAGGGAAACATCTATTTTTCGAGTCCATCCTGAATAAGTCCATATATCGGAACATGGACATTTGGGCAGGGGTGGGGGAAAGAGACCTTTATCAGTAACTGCAGGAAGGTAACGAGATGTTGAGAGAAATGTATTGATTTTATTACTTTGGGTATTAAATCCTTTCTAAGGAAGCAGGGCTTGAGTGGTATAAATGTGGTTTTCCCCTTGAATTTGTATTCCTGATGAGTGTAAAACAAAATCTTCGACGAGATGCGTCTTTTTTTCAGCAATACTCAAGTTCTGTACTACCAAATGACTACAGGAGAATGTCTGTTTGCATGTCCTAAACTCCGAAGTGGAGCCTGATGTCCAGTTGTCTCTGACATTCTTGCCCCTGGACCAAGGCCTTAACCAAGATCATGGGGGAGCTAGCATGTCACAGGTACCCCACATTTAAAGAATGCATGCACAGACATTTCCCACCCCAGAATGAAGTTCAAGACCCTCCTGGGTGACCCCAACAGTAGCAGGCTAGAATGAGGTACTACTACCTATAAGCTTAGATATTTCAACATTGATATTACCACTCTAAGCGAGACCCAATGAGAAGCCAAATGCCAGCTCAACGACCATGATATCAGTTATACCTTCTGGAAAGGTAAATCAGGAGAACTACGCTGCCCTAATAGGCTAGCTTCACAACTTAAAATAAAATCATTTGCCCATCTCAGAGTCTCCTCTTGTGGGATAAATAAATGTCCGATGACCTTTTGGTTCACCTTTGTTCAGAGCCAATACACCAGTGTTCTACAATGTGTGCACTGCAGCATACACCCTAACAGTAGGTACTACAAACAAATTACACTAACCTAGAATTGCCCCTAACCTGAGCCCCATCATAAGTACTACAGTATTTTATTTATCTTAACCTTTCATTGTTCAAAGTGAGAAGATGTATGGCTGCCTGTCATTCTTTGTCAGTTGTCTGCTAATTTAGGAGACATGATTGATAATTTCTTTAAATAACAGGATGTCAAATGTGTGTCAGTCTGTGGTTTTTACATGTTTGCTTTCTCTCTTTTGTGGTTTTATGTTCTTCAAAATGTCAGTGTAATAATTAATGTGCCAGTATAGTGTTTTTCCTGCAATTTGTTGGGTGCTGTGCTCTTTTTGTTGTTGTATGTTGCTGCCCATTTAAGAACTAGAAATTTGTAACAGTAGGTTTTTGCTTGTGTATATCATGCATGTCAAAAAGATGTTATAGTGCCATGTGGGCTTCTTCTTACATTTGCACCAATGAAAGTGGTAGAATTAATTGATGTCTAGACACAGGTAAGCCTTTTGAATGGAGGAAACTGCTTTTAAGCTGTATTTTGTTCGAAGAACACTTTGGAACTGTCCTTTCATGACCATTTAAGAGTTTTTTTTCTTCTTAATGATGCAGAGAGATAGACTCCACACTGTGCTTCAGTGTAAGTTTATAGCCTTTAGTTTTGGTAGTATTTGTTAAATTCAGCTCAGACCTTAGATAGATTGGATGTTTACAAAAATGACTTTTGATAACTGCCTCATTGTGGTCACCTTTTTAGCTTCTAGCACTCACTCACTGCCACTAACTAGCTGTGACAACCAGCCTTTAGTGTTACCACCATCAGATTTTCGTAGATGCTTGCTGCCGCCATTATCAGTATATACGTGGTGCCACCATGGTGCCATTTTGGGTTTACTTTATATGTTTTGGTCTGCATAACATGTACCATAGATTCAAAAACAAAATAAAGAACTGCAGGTGCTGGAAATCAGAAACAAAAACAGACATTGCTGGAAAATCCCCAAGTTCTGAAGAAGGATCAAAAACAATAACTCTGCTTTCTCTCCACAGATGCTGCCAGACTTGCTGAGCGTTTCCAGCAATTTCTGTTTTTGTTTCTGATGTATCATTAGAGAACTGGGTTCATTCTTGGGTTTGATAACTAAGTTTATTTACACCATTAACTATTACATGGCTACAATAGAATGGGCTTACATACGTGGTCTAGGTTCTGTACTTACTGAGTTGCTATACATTGCACACTCCAACCGACTGACAGTACTCACTCCATTAGCCGAGAAGATGACAAAAGCTGAGGTGGGTACCTTTGTATCATGATGTCATGCAGCTGTGTTCAAGATACAGTCTCTGTGGGGTCTTGAATCTGTGACATAATACATTACAGTTTGTATGCACTGAGTGGATTTACACTTACCTGATCTGTGTGGCCTGTCCATGTACATCAACAAAATGATTCTTGAAATGCTACTGAATGTGATTACCTGTTTTAGATGCCTTGTTATATCTGCATCATTTTCAGATTCTGTGTATTGTATAGTACAGTAGATTTCTTCAGGCCTGCTCTTTGCGAATATGCTTATCTAGGCAAAAAGTACTGTTAAACATATTGCCCATTGAGATCGCAAGAGTGGGTGTGCACTGTGCAATCATTCATATCTACAGTCCACCATGTTTGCCATTTACAAAAAATCACCATCCATAAGGTTTCACAGGAACATAATCCCCACCGATTTTGGGACTTACACCGTAACATATTTTGGATAGGCTTTCTGTCATTTACAGATCCTTCAACCAAGATCAGCCATGATCTTTTAAAATGGTGGAACAGGCTTAAGGGATACTTCTGCATAATTTTGCTTTGAAAAGTAATTTTCAGCATTAAGTTATTTAGTTACCAAGTTGATACTGTTTTGAGTTGCTTTAATTTTGATGAATCCATTTTCAACTCTAACTAAATTACTCCAAGTTACCTCTCCGATAAAACTTATGAAATAAATTGTTTTTGTTTCAAAAAAAATTTTAGAAATGCTGCCCAATTACACTGTTTTATGCCAGACTTTGCATTCAGTAATATGCAAATGAGTTTGGACATATGAGGTCGGGTTGGGTAGGGAATGAATCCACTTCTCAAAATGGACGCCATCATATTGGAATTATCACTGGTGTCGGAAATGGAGACTTTGCCCGCTACAACTTTATGCAAGTTTAAGCAATACTTTGGGAGATCATCTATCATTTTAAATAAGACTGAAGAATATATCAAATGTGTTTCGCAATTTATGGCGTGTAAAGCTTTACTATTTTAAAAAGTTAATTAGTGTAAAAAAATCTTACCACTGGTACAGTCATTGGAAAACTACATTGCAATCTGTTTTTTCCCAACAGATCACCACAAAGGACCATTGCAGGAATCAGACTGAGAAAACAGCTTGATAATTCCATCCAGAAATAAGCAGTTTGATTTACAAGGAAGAAGAATTTATGGAAATTGATTTCTTAAAATTCAAAACAGTATACAATGAAACAAAAGTTGCCAATTAATGAATTGAGCGAATTGAAATGTGCTTCAGCAAAGCCATAATCATTCAAATTATGCACAAACAGCCTGTTTTATTATTGTGCAGCATGAGCAAATTATTCTGATTTTCTGTCTCAAACGTTGCTCACTTTAATGTAATAATGAGTGTGAAAGGAAAATTGGTTTATTTTTAAAAGTTTCTTGCTCTTTGCACTTGCACAGCATATTTACTAGAAGATACTACAGGCAAAGGTCAATCAGTAGTAAAACAGGCGTATGATTTTCCTCCTTGTCGATTCCTGTTGCCATGGAAATATTTTGTTGCATTTCAAGATTTCCAGTTATGATTTCTTTCCGTATGTTAAATTGCTTAAGTTGCATTATCGGTTGCTGCAAACAAGGTTCGCTGGATGGAATTTCTGTGACGGTTCAAATGAAACTATAGAATTTAGATAATGAAGATAACTTCATAAGGGATGAAAGAGACAAGGTATTATTACCCACCAAACAAGACGGTATTATTAAAGGGGCACAAAAATATGTTACCAATAATGTCACAATAGTTGATAGATTTACTAATCATCATAACCATGGAGCAAAATACTTTTGAAAACAGTTACAATACTAATTTGACTGTTTGATGAACAACATTATAGATTTGCATTATGTGTAGGTGTGATAGCAAAATTTACATGTTTTAACATTCTACACCAAATTACTTTGGCACATTAAAGTTTATTAAATCAATGTATTGGTACCAATCAGAGTTGCTGTTTGCAGCTTACCTGCTTTCGGCAAATGGAATTCAGTTGTATCATTACAGGTGCCCTTGAAATCATGCAAACATGTTACTTGGTTTAATATTTTACCAACATTACTATCAACTTTACTGCCAATTACACACTTGGTAGATCATAGTGCCTTTAGTGTTGTGGACTGTTTCCGGACACCTTGGACAGAGTAATTTTACAGAAATCAGTAATTATGCGTTTTCACTCACGTATGTATAAAATATTTTTGTATGTGAGAATTTTGTAATCTGTATCTGTTCTTTTAAAAACGTAATGATGAAGTGTTTAGTTTTAATAAACTTTGTGTTTACTACCCTGAAGCTAGTGTGTAACAAATTTCTAAAAAAGGTTCAGCTCCACATCTACTCAGTGCAAAGTGGATCTATGACTATCTGAAATTAAAACAATATGCCATGTAGTCAACCACTGTACAAATGACATGCAGGTTATGTGACTTCTAATGTCTACCCTTCAATAATATTGTATTATTCAAGTTTTCTTTCTCTCTGAAATAAACTTCTTATTAAAACATATAATTTGATTTTTTTTTAGTTCATAGGTCAAGAATTCATCTGGTCAAATAGCTCTCAAACATATAGTCACGAAACATTATTCTCTGACAATAAGTAACGCCTTAACAACATTATGGATGTGTATTTCTATTTCCTCCACAGCAATGAGAATGCTGTTTTGTATTCTACTGTTGCTGTTTGAAGAACTGCTGATTTGCAGCTCGGATCCTCTTCCTAGTGATACTACTACAGGATTTGCAGTTGATCTCTACCATGCCATTCGGTCAATGCAGAAGGATCAGAATCTTATTTGTTCACCAATGTCTGTCAGCCTGGGCCTAGGGATGACAGAGCTGGGTGCCAGAGGGACCACTTTGCAACAGTTAAGAAAAGCTCTACGTTTTGATAAAACACAGGAAGGTAGGTAAAATTCTATTTGTACACCAGCTGGATAGTTATCTACATAAAAGTATGTTTACATTTGCAGAAAAATATTGCTTTTCTTTTCACCTGTACACAGCATATTAATAACATTGGCTATATATTTTTAAATCTTGCCTGCCGAATTCTAAAGTATTGTGATTCCAATTTTAGGGACGGAGTTTTCTTTGTTGAAAGAGCAATCCAAAATCATCTCCAGTCGTAGCAGACAATACTCGCTAAAACTTGCTAATGCAATTTACATACAGGATGAATTCCATTTGACTGAACAATATCTCCACAGCAGCCAAGAATTCTTTCATAATGCTATAAAAAAAGTGAAATTTCAAGATTCTGTATCGACTGCCAGTATTATCAATAAGTGGGTAGCTAATCAGACCAAAGGTAAGTGTTAGTATACATGTTTCCTGTGAATAACATTATTTTCTGAATTGAAGGTAGGCATTTCCAAGAAGGCAGTTCATGTTTTGAATAATTCATACAGCAGCATTAAGCAGAATTTGAAAATAAAAACCTATTGTAACATCAGTAAGGAGATGCCTGAGGGTAGACAAAAGAAAGTTGGAAATCTAAAATTTAGCTCTGACTGAGTTGTGGACCTGACAGAACAAGCCTCAAACATGTTTCTCTCAAAAGATGTTGGTTTTCGAACATTGTTGAAGAGCTTCCAAGACCTAGTGAGTCTTGCTATGATGACAACCAATAGGACTAAAAGCAAACTACAGCAGATGCTGGAAGTCTGAATCAAACACAGAAAATGTTGGAAAAATGCAGCTGCTCTGGTGCCATCTGTGCAGAGAGAAACAGAGTGAAAGTTTCAAATCCAATAAGACTTTTCTTCAGAACAGTTCTGGAGAATAGTCATATCAGATTGGAAACATTAACTTTGTTTCTTTCTCCACAGATGCTACCAGACCTGTTGAGTTTCTCCAACCAATGGGAAGCTGCACCCAACATAAGTGGGCTGCACGTAGTGAACATGAATATTACTGCTTCACTGGAAGGTGATGTTGATCCTACTTCCTTCAAGTTCTCTTCCGTAGCTTTCCATTAGTGAGCTTCAGACTGGAATTGCCCTGCTCCTGTCTCTTGCTACTAAAAGCTGGTTGCCAGAAGCACCTAACCTGAAACAAAGGTAATCATAGAACATAGAACAATACAGCGCAGAACAAGCCCTTTGGCCCTCAATGTTGCGCCGCCCTGTGAACTAATCTAAGCCCATCCCCCTACACTATCCCATCATCATCCATATGCTTATCCAAGGACTGTTTAAATGCCCCTAATGTGGCTGAGTTAACTACATTGGCAGGCAGGGCATTCCACGCCCTTACCACTCTCTGAGTAAAGAACCTGCCTCTGACATCTGTCTTAAATCTATCACCCCTCAATTTGCAGCTATGCCCCCTCGTACTAGCCGATGTCATCATCCTGGGAAAAAGACTCTCACTGTCCACCCTATCTAATCCTCTGATCATTTTGTATGTCTCTATTAAATCCCCTCTTAGCCTTCTTCTCTCCAATGAGAACAGACCCAAGTCACTCAGTCTTTCCTCATAAGACCTTTGGTCCAGACCAGGCAACATCCTGGTAAATCTCCTCTGCACCTTTTCCAATGCTTCCACATCCTTCCTGTAATGGGGCGACCAGAACTGTACACAATATTCCAAGTGAGGTCGCACTAGCGTTTTGTACAGCTGCAGCATGACATCACGGCTCCGGAACTCAGTCCCTCTACCAGTGAAACCTAACACACCGTATGCCTTCTTAACAGCACTATCAACCTGGGTGGCAACTTTCAGGGATCTATGTACCTGGACACCAAGATCCCTCTGCACATCCACACTACCCAGAATCTTTCCATTGACCCAGTATTCTGCCTTCCTATTATTCTTCCCAAAGTGCATCACCTCACATTTATCTGCATTGAACTCCATTTGCCACCTTTCAGCCCAATTCTGCAGTTTATCCAAGTCTCCCTGCAACCTGCAACATTCTTCCACACTGTCCACCATTCCTCCGACTTTAGTCTGGGTCTGTAAAGCTACAGAAAGCCAAAAACTGCTCAAGTTATACAGCCCTTGTTTTGGTAGCTGGCTGGTACCTTTTCTATTTCAAGTTCACTCCTTGCATCCAACTCATGAAAAGCAAAAGCCTAAGTAAGACCACTTGTCAGTAGACAAAAACCAAAAATATTGAGAACCATTGTGTAATTGAAAGGAATTTACCAATGATAGCAAATTGGCAGCAACTAGCAATATAGCCACTAGGAAGGAGGTCTTGCTGACACTTGCAACCCCCTGGAGCAACATGGAAATGTAAGCCAATAGTGTTCAAACATGTTGAGAGAACTGATCCTGTGTTTGTAGACTTGGTCATATGTTGCAGAACCAAACATTTCAGATATACGATTGTCACCAATCCTCCTTCCTATGCCGTGTTTAAGGTCCTGCCTAATTTTCAGTCATAGAGAATAAGCCACTATTGAAACTTAGTGCAATAAAATACTTTTTTTGATTATAACAATAAATATAAGTTAGAATAACAAGATGTGGAGCTGGATGAACAGAGCAGGCCAAGCAGCATCATAGGAGCAGGAAAGCTTGACGTTTCGGGCCTAGACCCTTCATCAGAAAATCCCGAAACGTCAAGCTTTCCTGCTTCTATGATGCTGCTTGGCCTGCTGTGTTCATCCAGCTCCACACCTTGTTATCTCGGATTCTCCAGCATCTGCAGTACCTATTATCTCTAATATAAGTTAGAATCCCTATTTAGGAATATTTTATAAAGACTATCAGGAATGGAAAATGACATGTCTGTCTCGAAGGGGACCTTATTCCGGACGGCTGCTTCTTCCAAAGATTGTGTGACATCATTAACTTAGATGGAGCTTGATGTTGCTTCAATGTTACATCCTTCAGAATAATTATCTTATACAATACCCATCTCTTCTTGGCAGGTCACATTGTGCCTCAAGTGCTTCTGCATAGATAGGATGCAGCTTTGTTTATCTTCCTTCCAAGAGCTTCCAACCTAGTCTCTTCCATTTTCCTTATCCTCCTTTTCAATATCAAAATAAAGGTACTCCCATTCAGAAATGCATATCTGGAGTGGAAAAGAGGTAATTTTGGTCGAGCTGAATAAAACAAGAAGCAAAAGTCACAATTCAAAGGAATTGCTGCTCAGATTACCATCTGCAAACCTTCATTAACAGCATAAATCAAAATGGTCCTCTGGACATGGTATCTACATCTGTGATACCTGGCAGCAACACCTGTACTGATACATTGATCCCATTGGGGAAACCGTAGTATGGGGTTAATGTCACTGGATTGTAATCCAGAAGACCAGGTTAATGTTGTGGAGACATTGGTTCACTCCCACCGTGGCAACTAGCGTAGTTTATATTTTATTTAAAAATCTGTCTAGTCTCAGTAATGGTGACCGTAAATTTCTGTAAAAATCCATCTGTCTCACTAATGTCCTTTAATAAAGGAAATTTGCTGTCCTCACCTGGTCTGAACTATGTGTGACTCCAGGCCATCTTCTGAAATGGCCAGGGAAGCCAATCAGTACAAAGACAATTCAAAATGGGCAACAAATGCTAGTTATACCCATGTGCTGTGAAAGAATAACAAAGTGTTCGTTGTGGTAATGTGGAATTCTGGCAGACATTAATGGAGCTTTGGGTTTTTGAGAAGGCAAGTGGTTTTTTGCCCAGATGCACGATGTAAGTCTCTATGAATACATTGTATTCAGTTTATTGTGTCCAAGTCGGTGGATATTTAGAGAGTGATCCAAATCAGCATACCAAAGCACAGATTTGAATTTTGTCAAGTTCGGGTATAAATTAATTTAGCATGGGATTCTGTTGGGCCAAGGGGCAGCTTGCTCTTCAATTGGTTAACCAGTGGGAGCCCCTGTTAGTTTGTGAGGCAACCGCGCGGAATAAAGTGTGCATCAACTGAAGGTACCATTTGGCCTTCCCTGTGACTGAGTTCCTTAGCGATGGAGGTCCTGCTCCTCACCGCCAATGCATCCATCAAGTTTTTGAATGGAGCCCAGAGGAGAATGGCAGTTACAGATTGGAAGATTTATTTAATTCACTCATGGGATGTGGGGGGAGCAATACCGCTGAAAGCCACCCATGTGCCATTGCCTTTAAGCCCCGTATCATGGACAATAAATGCCAACCCAGGCAGCAAGGCCGTCATTCCCAATGACAGGTTCCTTAATCAGGTTCCCTCCCACTCCAGCAACATGTGGTCTAACCTGTCAGGTTCAGCTGAGACAGCCTGCATTACATCCAACTCTGTCTTGTTTTTATCAGATGTTTATTTTAACATTTCTTGTGAGTTCACCATATATGCTTACTTTAGCAAAATAGACCCTCGTCTTTTTAAATTGCATCTACATATAGTTGTAAACCTGTTTATCCCTGCATGGAAAAACAATTGACAAAAAAAGAAAATGGAAACTTTAAAGACCCAGGGACATCTGTGAATTTCCCACAGGTTGGGTGTAATCATTTATTGTGTAAATAAAACTATCTTATGAAAGAAAGAACAGTTATTCCATTCTGAAAGTCCGCAACATGTTTCATAACAAACTGCAACAATTGGAAAGTCGTAATGCGTTTTGAAAAATGATTTAAAAATAAAAGGTGTTAAATTAAACCCAGAACAGAAAAGTAAAATGTTATTGCCTGGAAGCTATAATGGGTCATCCAGCCAAGAATTATTATTATTTTAGAACTTTTCTTAAAAGTAATAGTTGTCTTGCCTTCAGCTATTCTACCAGCAATATGTGTTGAATCCTTGCTTTTACATTAAGTACCCTTTCAAAAACAGTGGTAAGTAAGTGTATCATGGTTTTAAAACAAAGGAATAATACTATCAATGCTGGAAATCTGAAGTGGAGAAATTTCTGGAAATGTGAGTGAATCAGCGAGCACTTGATACCCAAAATAACAGAAAGCTCTTTTGTTTCACAATGCAGAACCAAATCAGTTTCACAATTAACTTAAACTGTACATGGAAACTTGTTTTTATACATCAAGTTGCAGAATGATTGGGTTCAACCAGTCACAATTATGTATTCATAACACTCAAAACGCTGGGAATAGAGAAATTGGAATAGTAATTTTTCATAATGAAATTTCTTAGCTTTGTAGCTTATCAGTTAATTTGTGTTTATGTTAATAATCCACGGAGATGTGCTGGCAGCAGAATTATTCCTGTTGAAAAAATTACATATGGGGTGGAATTTTTCCATTTGTAGTTGAAATATTTTGTCAGGTGACCCTTCACACCAGTATTCTGTTATTTACCTCATTAACTGCACAACCGAGTTCTTTGCTGCCTTTCTTGTCGAATAACATGTAGGAGATACAGTTCTGCTGGGTCATTCTGGCATTCAGATCACTGCTGCTACATTCCAGGCCCAGCTGTACACCACTTCAGATGCTGCAAGCCAAGAGCTGCCTTCGTACTGTGATGTTCAACCATTATGACACTGTTGAAAATAAAGCTCGGATCCCACGTTATGAACAGGGACCCAGAGATGCTGGTTGTTAAGATGTTGGAGAGGAGAGCCATCCTTTATCCTGTGGATAACCACAGGAGGCCATTCAGCCAGCCTGGACCTCTAAATAGCAGCCAAGGTCAATGCTCTATCTAGGATGGCCCAACAGTGCCACCATCTTTTCTCTGCTCCCACAAGTTCACAAGGTCTATCACTCACTCTAACTCTGCCACTGCACATGCCTCTCAGCAACCCTCATGATTCCAGGCATCATGTCTACTCAATGACTCTCAACCACCTTATCCTTCCTGCACATGTGTTTCCTACTCATTCACTAGGAATATGTCATCACCTCCCCTGCTTTTTCATCACCACAAACTACTCTTCTGTCTACAACTACTGTACTCAATCCCTTTGTTGTATGCAAGAAAAATTGACCTACAACTGCATTAAGTCATACAAACCTGGAAGGAGGTGACGGGTGGTTTGGGGGCTAAGCTGGGGTGGTAGCAAGACATCAGGCTTTTCACTCTGTGCGAACAGAAGATCCTAGGATTAGCCAGAAAAAAGCACAACTTGTGGGGATGGGAGACTTCAGTGACCAACAAAATTCAGCAAGCTTTAATGTGCTACCTACACTGCCGTCCCAATACCATCATTGCTAATGCATTCTTAAACTGCACAAGTTTCTTTTCCTCCTCTTACAGAACTAATTCCCACTCTTCTGTTGTGTTGGCATTAGCAAACTTCCAGTAAGAGGAAGTCAACTTTTCACACCCTGAAATCCAACTTCACCTCTGAGGAGGAAGTCACTGAATCCTCGGAGGATGAATTGTGAAGACTTTTATCTGCATCCTTTACCAGCTCAGAGACTCTCATCGCCGTATGTTCACTATCTAGATTAGACATGGGAGCGCCATCTAATGAGCATGTCACTGACACATCTCTATAACTGGCTGGAGAAGGAACACCCAGGTTTTTGGTACTGGGAGATTTTCAGAGACCAGGTGCTGCTCAGCCTCAGGCAGAAGATAATCCAATGGTCTTGTCCATTAATGACTTTATCAAAATGTGCAAACAGGCACAGAACTCAGGCAGGTTTGTCAGAGGCGCATAGTAAACTGAATTGAACAGTAGAGAACTCTGCAATGTTACCAGTACCATGCTGGCTCTGGAATGTTTCCATGGAGAAGTTGGCTACTGCTAAGGAGATCCAAATACAGCACTGAGTCTGTGCTGAGTATGTACATGGACCTGCATTCTATCACTCATTAAAGAAATTATTCTAAAAACACAAAAGTTAACAATGAAAAACATTCTTTGGAAGCAAGATTGTGGGAATTGCTAAGTAGAGCAATTTGTTTCACTGTTTGGAAGAATATTTGACAATTTATAACTGTAAATACCTTAGATTTGTGAACCCACCACTTAAAGCATTTACAGTAACAATAGGAGTAAATGTAGTTAGATATTACAGGGATTTTGAAATTAATACAAATTTAAATTAATGTTTTCAGTACAAATTAACAATACAACAGCAATAAATTTGTATTTGGAAACAAAGAAATTGTTAGCTGAGAATTTTTCATTTTCTTTTTCAATCTGAACAGTTGCCTGACAATATTAATGGAATTTTAGATTAATAATAGCAATCAATCAACTGCGAAGAACCTAAAAATAACAAGCATAACATTCCATTGATGAAACACTTTGGAAAACTTTCGAAAGTCTCACAAGTGTCTGTATTTTCTAAAGGTCCAGTTTTGACTCAATTTGTTATTGTATTAAAAGCTTTATTTTCTGAATTTCATTTACATTAATCAAAGCTAACTGTTTGCACCAGATAAATCCAAACGGAATATACTATCCATAGATTGATTACTTGCTAATAGATAAGTTCTGAATTTACCCTTCCTCATGTGCAGTGTGTCTGTGAAATAACTTGTTGGTTTAATGTCAATAACACTACATAATCACAAATTGCTTTACAGAGACATTATTGTAAAAGTAGATGCCATAATAAATAAGGAGCTACTAAGATTGGAAGTCAATGGTTTCGGTGAAAACATAGGCTTAAAGGAGGACAGGATGGTGATGAGAGGAAAAAAAAATTGGAGCAGAAATTATGGAACATGGGACTTGGATGTCTGAGGCATAACCACCAATAGAGGATGAAAGAAACAGAAATATTCATAACTGGATGTACCATAGGAACAGAGGGCAGGTGAGATCTGGGATTGGAGAAAACAACCGAGATAGAGTATGGCAAGGTTATGAAAGGAATTTGTTTTAAACTTCCATGGAATATGGGAAAAAAGTTTTTTTTTTCTGTGTTTCTAAAGTTGTAGATGAGGATTATAAATTTGAAGCTTTGGGAGCCAATGTAGGGTAAGGAGAATAGGGCTGATAACTGAAGACAACTGAGTATGGGATCGGATTTGTCAACAGAATTTGGATGAGCTGAGATTTATGAAGGTTTGATAATAGGAGTATGGTAGGGATGGAATAGTCAATTCTGAAAGTGACAAAGGCATGTCTGAAAGTTTCAGAAGCAGATAAGCTGAGGCACAGATATATAATATTGTGGGAATGAAAGTAGATGGTCTTTGTGATTGATTGATTATAAGTTCAGGAAATCAACTCAAAACCAGTTAGGACATAGAGATTGCAAATTATTTGGTTCAGTAACGAGGAAGGAGGATAGAGCCTGTGACAAGACTTGTACGGCTAATGCTGATGGCTTTGATTTTCCTGGTATTTTTCTTGAGGAGCCCTGAAAGTATATGGTCATCATAACATGTAGTTGAAATATTAATTGTTATTTTAAGAAACATTGCCTAAACACATTGTTTATTTTCAGGTAAAATCCAAAACTTGGTGACAAGTCAATCTTTGAACGCTTTGACAAAGATGGTTTTAGTGAATGCCATTTACTTCAAGGGGACATGGAAACATAAATTCAATTCAGCGCATACCAGACTGATGAAATTTGTCAAGCAAGATGGCTGTGTTTCTGACGTACCAATGATGTACCAACAAGTGATGAGCAGATTTGGTAAGTACTGTCAAAGAGTACATATTTTATCAAAATCAGTTATCTGGAGTAAGACACTAGATTTTGGATGAAAATTTACATCTTTGTTTCAATATTACCTAAGGCCTTACAAAGAAAAACAGATGGAAAAAAAATCAATTGTCAGATATGTTGCACATAGGCACTGTGATTCTCATTTATCAGCAGCTATATAATCTCCCAGGAAAGACAAAAAATGTGTAAAAAAACCCAGTTCACAAAGAAGAAGTAATAATTCTGAGAAATTTCTCTCTGATCCCTAATGGTGATGAAAAATGTATTCCAGGAGATAACAGCAAACAATTATGCAATACCCATTATTCCAACTACATCTTTACATGCAGAGGTATCAATCTCCACTGGGCACTCACTTGGTTATTTTTGAAAATTTGCAGTGAATCTGCATTCACTCTGCAATCAAGAAACTTATTTAGAAGCTTTATAATTGCAAAAGGAAAAATCTCCTGACATCTATCTATTTTATGTAAGTCATCTCATTAGTATACCCACGCAGACACAGTCTGTTCCTCGATCATTAAGTACTCCAAATAAATCATTAGCCCTACCAACATGAATAACATTTCATTTATCTAAATAAATGCCATGCACAAGAAATTTCCCCCATCACACCTGGACTCAATTGTTTTTTTCTCTCCTCAAACATTTATTGGCACTGGTACAAAGCTTTGTGAACTTGTAGATAATATCCTTTTTACTTTCTCTTATTGAAATAGTAATGAACTAAACAAGGTTTACGTAATCATAGAATCCTGACAATGTGGAAACAGGCCATTCAGCCCAACTAATCCACACCGACCCTCAGAGCATCCCACCTAGACCCATTCCTCTATAACCCATCTAATCTACACATTCCTGAATACTATGGGCAATTTAGCATGGCCAATCCACCTAGCCTGCACATTTTTGGACTGTGGGAGGAAACCAGAGCACCCAGAAGAAACCCACACAGACACGGGGAAAATGTGCAAACTCCATGTAGACTCCATGTAAACTCCATGTAAACTCCATGCTCAAGGGTGGAATCGGACCTAGGTCCCTGGTGCTGTGAGGCAGCGGTGCTAACCAATGAATGTTACAATAAGAATTAATATCCAGATAATTTTTAAAATTTTAATCATGTTTTCTATTTGTGTCTCAGCATTTGAATAAAGTGATATAGCAATAATATTAATATTGTGTACTTAAGAACTGTTTCTCTATTATAATAATATGACAAAAAATCTTAGAGACTTGTGTGAGAGGTTCAGCAATGTTCAGCATCATTGGTGACTTCTCTGATACTCCTCAGTCCATTTCAAATGCAACAAAATCTGGACAGTATCCACGTTGGGAATCACACAACACCAGGTTAGAGTCCAACAGGTTTATTTGAAATCACAAGCTTTCATAGCGCTGCTCCTTTGTCAGGTGAGGCTTAGTCTGACAAGTGGCAAGTAACTTTTGCACCCCACAAATGCCAGGCAATAGTCATTTCCAGTAAGAGACAATTCAACCACTGCCCCTTGACATTCATTTATGTTACCTTCACTGAATTGCCCACTATCAACATTCTTGGAGTTACCATTGACGAGAAACTCAACTGGACTCATTATTTAAATGCAGGAGTTAAGAACAGGTCAGAGGCTAGGAATACTGCAGCAAGTAACTCACCTTCTAACTCCCCAAAGCCTGGTCCACTGTCGACAAGGCACAAGTCAGAGTGTGATGGAATACTCCACATTTGCCTGATTGAGTGCACCTCCAACAATTTTCAAGAAGCTTGATACCATCCAGGACAAAGCAGCCTGTTTGATTGGCATCACATCCATGGGGGAATCTAATAGTGTATTGGAGTGCATAGGGTGCTGTGAGAGGGGTTCTAACAGGTGGTCACCACCACTGTGTCCTCCATGGGGGAAATGGTGGAGCTCAACGGTGAGCATTACCAAAATGTAATGCCGAGGTGCAGGGGGCACAGCATAAAGTTAGAGTCGTTGTATGATGTGGTGGGTATCAACACGTGGTGATTCGATGAAGATAGACTGTGATACCTGATGACCAGGTCAAGCCCTCTACTCACAGTGCCCATTTTGTAACCTTGAATCTCTACCATGACTTTTTGATTGCAAGAAGTGACCTGCAAATGGATAATGCCAGGGACCACCCTGGGGTGGTGGTAGTGGGGGTGGGGGGGAGGGGGAGGGGGGCAGTATCAGTGTTGTCTAATAACAAAAGGATAGGGCCCATTACTTCTTGACAGGAGGCTGCTGAAGGGGCGATTACATCAATCATACTTTTTATGATTGCAGGTTCACATAATTTGCAATCATACCATTGTCCATGTGAAATGCATACAGAGTATAAATATGTGGGGTGTAAATATAGTCAGAGGCAATGTCCACCATGTCATTGGTGTCTTCAAATTGCACGCATGAAGTACAAGTAATCATAGCCAACATTTAAAGAGTTAGCTCTGATCCATAATGAGCACAGTTCCTGAAGTCTTCCAATGGTTCAGTGAGGAACAGACTGGAATCTCTCTCCACCTGAACTGTGGAGTGCAGTGACTGGTCCAGAAGCCAACAGGCCGCCAGTACAGGAAGAGACCAGAGCTTCAGGGCTGCTCAGGATGCATCAGAGCAGAGGAGGACCAGAGTATTTTGTCCTCTAAGCCATTTCCTTTGGATGAGCAAGGCACAGTATTGATACAGGCTCTGTAAGTCCTGGTACATTGTGACTGAACAGTGATAAGTGCTGGATTGGGACTTGAAGGTGTGGGTACCCATTCTATCCAGGCAGCCCTGAAGGTGACAGCTACATTGAGCTGCTATGTGACTACCTCTATTCAAGCAGCCACAAGACACCTGTGAAGCACCTCTCAATTGTGCACCCACAAATGCATTAAGACAGTGACCAGTGCCATTGGTGTGAGATCACACTGGTTTATTTGTTTACCTGTGGTGAGATTAATGCTGCAAGCCACACAATATGGTTCAGTAACAAAACCACGTTCCCCCAGGGGCAGGGCGCCGTTGCCTGAACATGTATAACACTGAGATGGTTGTATTGTGATGCAGGAAGGGGTTTGATTTAGTTATTGCACAAGTGATCTGTGATTACTGGTTCTACTTAAAGGTTTGCACCTAGTACTCTGGCAGCTGTCTTGACTCTTACATCCTTGAGAAATCTCGTGTTCCTGCTGCAGTTGAGTGTCCACTCTGACTACTGAGGTACAAGGGCTATCCAAAGCAACTTTAGCTGATGACACCATTGAGTAACCCCTAATTAAGGCAGAGTGCAGGTGTAATGCTTCCCACACTTGGACCAAAAATAGAGCAGATACTAGACCAGATGAAGATGTGTTTCTGTTGCTTGGACTGTTCAGATGGGGCTCTGCAATATTGTCCATGAAGAATCAAAGCGTGCTGTATTGTGCAGAAGTGGAGTAGACAGTGAGAGGATGTGATGGGTGCTGAGGCATTGGGCAAGGAGGGGCAGTCTTCTACGAAGGAAGATGAGATTGAGGAGGAGGAACCTCACCTTACTTGCATGTGTTTCCTCAGCTGTGCTGAGTGCTGCAAGCCAGACAGGAAATGATTGAGATCCATTTCCAGCAGATGAGAGATGAGTGCAGCAACTAATCCTTAACTATAAAATAGTTACTGGTCTACATGCAAGCGATTCATGACATTCTGGGAAAGAAATGCAGCTTTGGGTTGTTTTTCTTCCTGTTCACTCTTCAATTTGTAAATAAAAGATAACTTTTGGATTTTTTTGAAGGCTTCCCTGCATGAGATGATTTCCCCATTGAACAATGATAAGCTGAGGGGCTGAAGTGTGAAGTGGGGAAAGAGACGTGGTGACTTAGAGAGTGTAGCAAAATCGGATGTGGCTAAGGATAGATAAGCTGTGTGGCCTGGTGTTTAAACAATAACTAGGATAAGAAGGTGGAATTGTATTTGCAAGGTAGTGTCAGCCTTGCCACTTAAATACCATGAGAAGAATGTGTTTGTGTCAAGAATGTGAATCTATTCTGGGATATTTGGGCAGGGGTGAATTCTTCCATCTGTGGTGCTTGGTGGAATCCAGCTAGAATCTGATGACAAGGGTGCCATATGGGTAGAGTGGGTAATTAATGAGGTGAGTTATGGATGATAATGCAATACTACTCATTAGGACTTGTGGAGTAAAACACCCATGAGACTCAACGACAATGACAAGTAGCCAAAAAGGAAATAAGGTTCGTTGAGGCTTCCTATTTAAAGTGGGAACATGAACTCAACAGATTTACAATACTGAAGTACTTTACAGAATTCATCTTTTTACAAATATCTTCATTAATTACTGGATAATGAAACATATAAATAAATCTCTGTTATAATACCATTCTAGATTTTGAATGTCTGATTTAAATAGTGTTCCTGTCACTGGTAATTATATAATCAATTGTTTTATTACAGGTTATTTTACAGCTGGAAAAATCAGTTATCAGGTTGTAGAAGTACCTTATATTGGAGACGAAGCCAGCATATTCCTGGCACTACCAGCAGAAGGAACTGATTTAACAGAATTGGAGAAACTTATTACACCACAACTTATCGATAATTGGCTTTCCGCAATGGCAGAAGAAGACATTGAGATTAATCTTCCAAGGTTGGTGAGCGAAGCTTGGATTTCCTGATTTATGTTGGCATTGTTGGAGCAGTGTTAGCTTATTATTTGCTGTTAATTATAATGTACCTTCTCTATGTTGGTAGAAAAGAAGTAGATTTTAAGAGATGCATTGGGTGTCTTAAATATAATTATACATGTATTTTTGCAGCTATTTGTTTGCTTGTTGCCATGAAAATCAAATTAGCAAACATTTGCATGGACAATACAACTATGCTAATGAGTTTGTCACTGGAGCTGCTACTTTTATGTAGAAGTGACTTACATATTTATTCTGAATTGCACTTAAGTATGTTGATGAGATTCAGTCTTCCACTGAATGTCTAAACTGCAATAAAAGTTGAAAACAGGTATTATTAAACATCTAAATAAATTAGTTTCTTCTTCTTTGAAGTGATGAAATCTTACAAATTTTCTCAATATAATCCTGTAAAGTATTCATCAAGTTGATTCTCAGATTTAATTGAACAATCTGTGCTGAGCTCAGTTTAATCCAGGGCAGCAATTGATTACAATACCAATGAAATAATGAAGCAAACATCAATCAAGGTTTTACACTTGATTTCAATCCGACAAATACTCATCCAAGTGCCTGTGTGAGAATGTCTCATAAGGACCGCATTAAGCTACCTGTCTCACTAAATAATTTATGAATTTACCAAATTTGTAGGAATGATATTATTTGGAAGTAAAAACTGCTTTTAAGTACAAGTTGAGAGTGAACCTCAAAAGCATATACACAGCTGTTTTTGGTTTTCTGTATTATTTAAAAAATGTATTTTAGTGTATGGGACCAAGCACCTAATTCATTGTCAGAAGGATATGACCTTCTACAATGCCACTAACATTTTCCAATTGCTTTTTTTAATCCCCACAGCAACAATTAAAAAGATATTCATTAAAGATACATTTGTTTATATATTTCTTTGGAGATTATATGTTTGTGCTTCCTACAATGTTGTTGTAAATAAAAACAGAAAAAGCTGGGAATACAACTGAAGATCAGAAATCTTGCAATCTTTTTCTTTCAGCTGCTGATTGATATGATGAGGACTTCATCATGCCTCAACATCTTCACTTTTTATGCACTTTCATGTCTACTTTTAGGAATTGCAAAGGCTGCTCAATCTCTCCCAAAAGGCACCATATCTCTTCCAAAGGGATCCCTGGATCTATCCAAAAAGTATCTTAACTCTCCAAAAGGATACCCTACTTCTCAAACTTGAACTCTGATATGTTTAGACCGTCCTTTGAAAATGTAAAGCCAACAAGTTGTGCTTTGGACATCCCAAATACCAAATTTACGTTAATTTGAAGAGAGTTGCACTTTTACACAGTTGCTTCCTTGAACCATTGTGCAGGTGGAAACCATGTTCCATCCAACATGATAACTGCTTTCAATGGAACTGAGTTGGTTGAAGTTATCATTCACTGATTGTAAGTGTATCAATGCTGCACAGACTGAAATTTACAGATTTGTTCTTTCTTCATGACAAACTTTCATGCTAGCATGAGTGTTGCTGAAAGAAGAGCTATCCTTCAGAAAGAGTTAAAGTATCATGTGGTGCTATGAATGGCTAGCCTCTTTACCTTCATTATTATAGCTACCCGCTAAAATGACAATTGACCACACAGTTGATAATGAAAAGTGAACATAAATGTACAAATGTGTTATTCTATTTATAATGAAGTTTCAATCACCAATGTGCCATCAGAAGGCTTTGCTTTTTTTCTTCCTCTCTAACTGCATACATCTAGTTGCATCCATGGGGCCTGCATTTCGGGTAGAGGGAGCCACTTCAATAATGGTGCCTATTGGCATTGAAAATTTGTGTGGTGACCTCAGGGCATTTTTGGCTTGAGGCCAGACATGCTGAGCGTAGTCTGGCTGGATGTAGGCTCACCTTCCTTGGCTTGAACTTTCAACAGTTGACATTCGGGGAGAGTGAACGGAAAGGGGTGGGGGTGGCTGCTGAAAGAGGGACGCAGGCAGAGTGAATGTGACAGCTCCTGTTATGTGGTTCATCTTCCGCTTGCTTACTATTGGCACCATCCTGCCTCCATGTGAGGAAGGGAACCTGTACTTTGGTCAAGCCTCCTTCTTCCCCTTGTTCTCTTGCTGTTCCTGCTAAGCACCAATGGCTTAAGCTATGGACAGCAGGTACATGCACATATCTGATGGTCACTGAGTGGGCTGGCCCTAACTGTCCATGGCAGCTACCAGTATGTCCATGGAGACAGCTAAATGCATGCATGCCAGAGCCAGCATGGTATAACTGTCATAACTGGCCTCTTGAACCTTTGATCTAGTGTGCTAAGAGTCACTGACAAAACTGGCAGCTGCTCCTTTGTCAATTTGTGAATTTTGATGCAGTTATTAAGAGTTAACTCCATGCCTGCCTTGCATAGGTGTTTGTCTCTGGCCATCCTCAGAATGCCAGTGACTCTGAGGTATTCCTTCCTTGGACAGCTGTGGAGATGTGACAGTGATGTGCTCACCAGAATGTGCTCCTGACTCTAATTTAGCAAACGTATCCACCAAGTTGTCAGCATCTGAGTTGATCAAGGATGCAGGTGACACATTTATTGATGTTTTTTTCTGTGGTCTGCGTTTTCTTCTTCAGAAGTGAAGGAGGGTTTGTTTGCTGGAGGAGTTGCCTTTCTCATGGCAGAGACTGTGTAAAGCCAGTAGTGCCTGCAGAACACAGAGGATATGAGAGGGAATGAGTTGTGAAATAGGGGCAGAAGCTTGAGCATGGTAAGAATGTATTCACACTGCTGGCAATGGGAGATCTTGGTAATGACTCCCACTTGATTGCTGGAGCTGTCTGTCTCTTCTCCTTCAAGCTCAAGGATTGTCTCCTCAAAGCGGGTGAGGAGATCAATATTGGACAGCCCACCAACTATCCTGGTTCTTCCTGCCCTATTGTGGCAGGATTTGTTAGTAGTTTGGGGATAGCATAAATGACAGCCACTGAGGGAAGATGATGCATGCTATAATGAAAGTAGCAGACCATGATCCTTGGTGGGAGGTGCTTAAAGTAGTGGAGTTAGAATGAGTGTGAATTAGCAGTGAGAAGATGTGGCAATTACTTTTGTGCAATGCCAAAAGTCATTTGCCTTCTTGTGGCAAAGATGGACATTCCTTCAGACTGTGGACAGCATATTGTCCCAGGTGGCACTCTGACCAGACTGGCTGTGTCTGATAACATGGTCGTCTCTAGTGGTCCTGAGGAAAGAGAATGGGCCTTCTGTCCACCGCACCACCCACCAGCGGTGGGATCTCCAGGTCTCCGTCAAATCGAGATGCCAACTTGGCCATTTCAGGGGCAGTTTTTCCCACACTGCAACTCTGAAAGGCAATTGCTGGCTTGAACTGGTGCCTTATCTCAATTGTTCAACTGCAGTGACATGTTGTGTAATTTGCTAAACATTCTGTTTTCTCACTATTATTTGCAGATTTACAATCCAACAAAGGTTAGATTTGAAAGAACCGTTTGGAGTCCTCAATGTCACAGAAATATTTGGAAGTGAATGTGACCTTTCTGGGATGACAGGTATGACTGTCAGGGTTCCACTATTTCCTAGCTCGTATTACCAAGAATGAATTCTGAGATTGATGTATATAGTGGAATGGTAGAGATCAAGGATTACAATACCAGGCAAGCCCAATTCATGCATATCATTTATAAATCTCTCTGTGTCACTTGTCCCTTATGTGAGATATATGATTGTGCAAAGTAAAATGAGTGGTTTAAAATTAAAAGGACACAGCCATTTAAAGATGAATTTATCTCGATTAAAACTTTGGTGCCTTTTCCAAGGAGCCATGCCCATCAGGAATGCATATTAGAAAATTATTTGCATGGTTTTAAAATAATTTGATTGAATAGTACAGAGGAAATGTGTGCAGTTTCCTCATGATGTGAGTAAGGCTCTGTAAAGGGAACTTGCAATCATTAAAAAAGTGCACAAATGCTAATACTGTGTAGGCTGCATTTTCAGGGTGTGGCAATCTCACATAGATTTTCACTCTGGCCTTTTATTTTAAGAAAGGAGAAAGCTCTACATTTCTGAGAGGATGTCCCATGCAGGGCTCTCACAGCAATGTGGAGCCATATTTCCATTCTGACAGTTCTTTCCCAGTGCAGCAAGGGTCCCAGGGTGTTGATCGAGTCCAGTGACGGGGGCTGTAAGGGGCTGTCAGGTCAAAGCAGGCGGAGTGGTGTAAGGGGTCTGGGGAAAATACAGTTGGGAGTGTGTGAAGTAAGTATTTGGTCTGTTGAATAGGTACCCTGGAATTAGATCATGCATTTAATATTCTAGTTTGTAATCTAGCTAATAATCGTAAGTATTAACCTAATTTCATCAGAACTCTCCAAAGTCTCTGATTTAAATGGAAGCTTTCAGAGGGTTCCAAGCCCAGAGGAATTGCCCAGTAGCAAATGCAATTTCCATCAGGGTGTGGTATGATGGGACGCCACAGGGCTCCCATGTATAGCTCCCACATAACCTGGAATACCAACTGCCTGCTCAACAGTAAATCCAAGTAAATCTTCTATGTCCATGCAAAAGTCAGTCTTGTTTCAGCTTAACTATAATTATGGCTTAAGAAATCATAATTTTTCATTAACCTCATGTAAAAATCAACCTTAGATTTTCAAGGATGAAACTCTATGCCTTGGCACAAAAACAGCGGATGCTGGAGGAACACAGCAGATCTGACATCACCTGCAGAGAAACGTGTTAACATTTCAAACATTAACGCTAGCTTCTCTCTGCAGATGCTGCCAGGCTTGCTGTGTTTTTTCAGCACTCTGCTTTTGCTTTAGATTTCCAGCATGTGCAGTTCTTTGAGTTTATTTTAGCTGCATTGGCAGTTCCCCTCCTTGCTCCACCTGTGCTCCCTTCATTTACTTACCAAAAACACGCAGATTTGGAAGAATCCAACCTGATTCCCGATATTGGGTAGATTCAGGTCCTGTTGGATGCTGCTTCATTCTGGTTACCTCAGTGGATGCACGGAGAAGGTCAGGCACAGCTTGGCAAGTTTATCACTTGCAAAGAATTATGAGGTTTTCCTGAAGTCTCTGTGCCAGGCTGGTGTGTAACCACAAGACACTGCCTGCAATAGCTCACACTTCCACTTGAAATTGTCCCAGAGGAAATCCCACTCTCTGTTCCGAATATATTGCTGGGAGGCTACTTGGTATCCAGGCCTGGTAGCAGAAATGACATTTCACAATTTTTTCTTATTCTTTCAGAATTTGTGTAACAGTGTAATATGTGGAGAGGAAGACCTTTCCAATAAACACTTGTAAATTGGGCACAGAGCTCCAATGGTACAAGCTAGAAAAACATCCCCAACAAACTGTGATGAATGATTAACTGGGATTGTTTCCCAGAGTAAGAATGAGATGGTTCTGGTATTGTTTTCTATAATGCAAACTGTATCATTCCAAATGTCAATCTTTCAAATACATCACCAGAGTAAAAAAATCAACCTTTTAATGTTTGTATGTACATTAGTCTCACAAATTTGACATTGAAATGAGTATTTACATTGGGTGTTTGTCTTAATATATTATTTGTAAAAATTTTGTTGTTCATTTCACATGTGAAATGCTGTTATCGACAACTTGATAAAATACTTCACACATTTTTAAAAGAGGCAGTAGCATTCTTAATGGTTTGCAGGAAAGTACGTAGCCTTATGGTAACTCTTTTAATCCAGGGAAGCGAATTGAATTCAGCTTAGTTCTTCATGAGTTTGAAAATGAGGATATGTCATTCTCAAATGTTTAAATAATGCCCGCACTAAACGCTGTTCTCTCCTCACATTCTGTTCATAGGCCTTTCCCTATGCCATGATGTAATCAGCCATTAGGAGACAAAAGCTTAGCATTGGTCTTTTCCCACTGTGCCTGTCTCTCTATGTGGGACAGTACCTATCATTATGGAGCATTATAGATGAGAAGGGTGCAATTTTATCCTCCCTAGAAGTAGCAAGAAAGACAAATAATTGGGCAATTTGGCCCTGAGGAGACACTCACTCCCGTCTTGTGACCTCAGCAATTAAGTACTAGGTGAAGAGGTCCAAAGGCAAATTTTTCAACTTGCCAACAATTAAGGCCCTTAAGAAGTCAATCAAATGCCTCTTAAGGGCCTTAAGACCACCAGCCTGAGTACCTGCCTTCCCAGCAGATAACAACAGTTGCTCATTTCTGACTAGGAAACAAGAATAACCTGCCTCCTGACTTGTGGGGAGAGTGGGGGTGCCTCCATTTGCCTTAATTGGCAGGAAATCAAGGGCAGGGAGGTGCAAGAGGGCAATCACTGAAGAACTCCCCTTTGTCTTTGAACTCTCTCGTCTTTGAACTCCCCTCCATGTGAGCCACACTCACAAGTCTCATAGAAAAAGTCTTACTTTCTTGCTGGAAAGTCCCTTGAAGTGTAGGCCTCCAGTGACAATTTCTCGGACCCAGAAACTGCCAGCCTTTGACTGGCTGTCAGTTTTTGGTGAGGGGAAAATACAACGTCAAAACCTGTGAATTGCTGAGAAGCTTGCTAGTCATCACTTAACAAGCTAATTGGAGCTCAATTCAGGAAGCTTATTCATTGGTGAGGTGACAATTCAGTGCCACAATACACATCCGCCCCACACTTGGTTAATGGAGAATTTAATCTTGGGCTGGACTCTATCATTTTGTGTCACAGGACAGTAGCATGCTAACAGCCATACTAATTTCTACCTTTGGCAACTGTCATCTTCATAACACAACAATTCATTAGAGCAAAGTGTGGAGCTGGATGAATGAACACAGCAGGCCAAGCAGCATCATAGCAGCAGAAAAGCTTGACGTTTCGGGCCTAGACCCTTCATCAGAAATGCGAAAGAGATAAAAAGGTACTGCAGATGCTGGAGAATCCGAGATAACAAGGTGTGGGGCTGGATGAACACAGCAGGCCAAGCAGCATCATAGGAGCAGGAAAGCTTGACGTTTCGGGCCTAGACCCTTCATCAGAAAATGGCCCGAAACGTCACGCTTTCCTGCTCCTATGATGCTGCTTGGCCTGCTGTGTTCATCCAGCCCCACACCTTGTTATATCAGAAATGCGAAAGCTTGACGTTTCGGGCCTAGACCCTTCATCCAGCATCTGCAGTACCTATTATCTCTAATTCATTAGAGCATGTGATGATACTGTGGTTTTGGGTGGTGTATCTTTTTCATGTTCATTTTTTGAAAAGAGGTTTTAAGCCATAGGTAGTGGGCTGTCCCTTCCAAGCCAATTAAGTAAACAGCTTGTGAGGCCTTGGGGCTTTTTTAAAAGTTGAAATAATAGAAGCAGCATGAATAGTGGAGTTAAGTTCCCACAGATCCAGGGTTTTAGTTTAGCTTTCGGGTGTTGTTGGAGTTTTGAAGCCGCCATAGCTTTCTCTCTACCAGGATTTTCTCTTGCTATTCTTTTCACCTGCACTGGAGAAACATTGCATATGAGACAATCTATTTTAATGAACTTACCTTTGCCAAGGGTGTGTTTATCAGATGTTACTATATTGGAACAGTTGCTGTTTAGTAGTTAACTAATCTATTATTCTGTTAAGTTTTCCAGTAGAGTTAAAGTTATACCAATTCTTCTTTCTTTTGATTGTATTTTAACTATATGGTAAGAATAAAGTGTATTTTGCTTAAAGCTGATTAGTGTAACCAATCACATTACATCTGGAACATAGTACCTTACACTTGCCTCTAAATAAGGTAAAGGTTAGGGTCTAGGCTATCTCCTTGATATATTTGAAGGGGGTATGGTCTGGTCCACATAAAGTACAAATAAATCTCAACTAACTAAAAAGTTATGAATGTCAGAAAATAAATAATAGCTAAGTCCAAACATGAACAGTAGAATAATCACTTAGAATATTCAAGAATAATTAGAATTCTATTAGAATTAATTGCTAAGTTTTATAATTGCTCTTTTCAATAGAATCATCTGACTTGTACATTTCTCAAGCAATCCATCAAGCGTTCATTGAAATAAATGAAGAAGGGAGTGAAGCAGCAGCTTCATCAGGTTTATTATTGCTTGGTTGAATTGATATTAAATTTACTTTTAATGCATGCACTTTAGTTAGTTTTCTTCTCTGCTTTTTTAAAAAAATGAACATCTGTCAATAGACAAAGATTTAATAAAAAGGACTAAAAAATACTTAAAATTATCCCACTTCCAGTTGTAGTCTCTTTTGTAGAGCGAGATACTGCAGTCTTTCTTGTTCTGGAAACACACTGGTGAGGAAAGTTCTCTTGCACCAATTTAAAAAAAAACTTCCTTTCTTTCCCAATGTACTATTACTATCTCAGTCTATTTTAAGATAATTGAAGTCCCCAGTACTAGTAATTGCATCTTTCAAGTTGCTTGAAAAATTTTTGCTCTATTTCATTTTCATTATTTGATGCCTGTTGTTTAAAAGCTAAAGCAGAAATCCTGTCACTAAGACAAGGCTGACCCCTACACTTGTTATTAATAAGAAGGGAGGAAATATAATTATTGCAGTTTTGGTATTTGCAATATATATTTATTTTAGATGTTTTTGTTCTATATTTTCCAAATGTGCAAAGTATGGTATTGATGTAATTTTTCCTGATATTGGATTTTTCCATGCAGGTATGACAGCAGCAATCATGAGCCTTCCTCGACATAAATTTATGGCAAATCGTCCATTTGTTTTTCTTATACGTAGCAACCTGACAGGTAAGATTGTTAGTTTATACGTGTCATTTATTGGAATGTTTTTGAGAACTCATTTGTCAGTTACTAAGCAAAGTTAAAATCAAGGAGAGTCATTAGATGCAAAATGTTAACTGTTTTTCTGTCCACAGATGCTACCAAACTTGCTAAGTTTCTCCAGTACATTCTGTTTTTATTATATAAAATTAAGAATCTAGTTTTTGATAACAATATGAAAAAATAAGTTAATCCAAAATAAACGTGGTGTTTAATGATGGAACTATTTTGTTTTGTTTAGAGAAATTAAGTACGTGTTTAAATTACCTTAGTTTTGACAAACAGATCTGTATTTCAAAAATGATGATAAGTCAAGCCATTAGGATTAGGTGTAGAACTGGATGAGCACAGCAGGCCAAGCAGCATCAGAGGACAGGAAAGCTTCTTCAAGGAAGGGTCCAGACCCGAACCGTCAGCCTTCCTGCTCTCCTAATGCTGCTTGGCCTGCTGTGTTCATCCAGCTCTACACCTTGTTATCTCAGATTCTCCAGCATCGGCAGTTCCTACTATCTCTGAAGCCATTGGGATTACTTCCCAAGACTTGCTTTCTCCAGTGTCAAGAGAATCTTAAATATATGATACAATATAACAGATGTCACTCACCGTTATTGGTGTTCAGCTTAATCTAATAGGTTTGAATTGTGTACAGTCAGCCAATTATTATTGCTAATAGCTATTCCACCATTTTCTTTGCTTTAATTTAAATATTTTTGGTTTTCAGGTTCAATATTATTCATTGGAAGAGTAATGGACCCTGAGGGGGTGAATTCCTATGGGAGAGATAAGGATGCGCTGTAAAATGAAAGCGTACTATGTAAACTATTGAATTTGCTGTTTGTATATTTGTTGAAAAGTGAAACAAAAGAAAATATGGTTACACCCGAAGTATAAACAAACTGGAACTATTTGAAAATGGACTAACTCCTCCACGAACCTTCTGGAAATCCAAGTCACATAAAAAAAACTTTGTCAAAAAAGCAGATAATGTAATTTTCAACTACAGGGATAACAAGTCATCCTGCTTAGTACAACCAAAGGAAATGCTCCACTCTCCCACATTTCGTCTGTAACGTTAAAAGTTTCTCACCTTTTCCAAATTAAATTTTAAGTTGTTCAATATTATGGTATACAATGACTTCTGATGCTGGTCTGTTTGGTCAAGTTTATCTCTCACTCTGTGAAATACATGAGGTGTTAAATGCAGTCATTGATGAGAAGGTTCAGCATTGGATCAGCTGTACCAGCTTAAACTAAGGCAGCATGTGTTTCCAAACAAAGGCCTTGGCAAGTCAACAAAAGTACGAATTTACAAAACAGTTGTTGTTACCATACTGTGGTTGTGTAGTGAGACTTGGGCTATGTATTAGCAACACATGCCTCAGTGTAATAAAAAAAATCAATAATTTCAAAACTTTAAAGTTTTGTCAAAGATCTATAGCTCAGGTTGTGGATGAGGCTGTTGACTTGCTCACCGAGCTGGCTTGTTTTTGTTCAGATGCTCCGTCACCATGGTAGGCAACATCATCAGTGGAGCCTCCAGTGAAGCAATGTTATTCTACTCCGCTTGGAATTTATACTGTCTGGTCTGTTATGGTGAGTACTGTCATTTCTGGTTTTGATCTGTATGGGTTTGTATATGGGGTCCAATTCTGTATGTTTGTTGATTGCATTATGGGTGGAGAACCATGCCTCTAGGAATTCCTGTGCATTGTCTATGTTTGGCTTGGGCTATTATGGTTACTTTGTCCCAGTTAAATTGATGGCCTTCGTTCTCTGAAGATACCGATATTAAGGAGAATTCATCGTGCCATTTTGCCACTAGCTGATATTCATTTATTCTGATGGCTAGTTTCCTTCCTGTCTGTCCGATGTAATGTTTGTGGCAGTCGTGGCATGGTATTTTGTAAACCTCGTTGGTTCTGAATGTTGTGGGAATGGGGACATTAATCCTTGTAAGTGTTTGTCGTAGAGTGGCTGTGGGCTTGGGGCCACCATGATTCCTAGTGGTCTTTGGAGTCTTGTTATCAGTTCCCATATGCTCTTGATGTGGGGCAGTGTGGTCAGTATGTTAGGTTGTACTGTGTCCTCCTGTTGTCTGTTTTGTAGGCATCTGTGGATGAAGTTGCAGGGATATCAGGTTAAAGTGACGATTTTGTATGAGTGTTGTTTGTCTTTCCTGCGTAGTTCTGGAGTGTTGCAGCGCATCCTAGCCCCATAGCCTGTTTAAGTAGTGAATTCCTAGAGGCATGGTTCTCCACCCATAGTTCAATCAACAAACATATAGAATTGGACCCCATATACAAACCCATACAGATCAAAACCGGAAATGACAGTACTCACCATAACGGACCGGACACTATAAATTCCAAGTGGAGTAGAATAACATCGCTTCATTGGAGGCTCCACTGATGATGTCACCTGGCATGGTGACAAAATGTCTGAACAAAAACAAGCTAGCTCGGCGAACAAATCAACCACCTCAATTTTAATACTGGATGCAAACAAGATGGCTGTTACAAATCATGTCTTTTTTTGCAGTTGCGTGACAGGGCACCACATCGCAAGTGAATAACTAATTAAATGTGCCATTTGTAACCATCTGGGAAATTCACACATCTCTTTAAGGATGGGTCAACTCCAAAGAAATCTCTAGACTAACTGTCACCAGGGTTCAGTGTGAACAAAAGTGGAGATCAAAACTGAATTAGTGGCAGATGGTAGTGCGTGGTCCTGTTGTTATCCAAATCTATCAAGGTGTTAAACCAAAAGAAAGAATGTTATAATGAAGATGTAAACCATTCCATTATTTGGAAAAGGACTAGCACATTGTACAAAGTGCAATGATTAAGGTTTATATTGCTCTCTGCTTTAAAGATCGACCAAAAGCTGTTTGCAGACAGTTCTACCAGAAAGCCATGAACTAAAGGCTCAGTGTTCAGCAAGCCAGACTATCAACCACCTGCAAGTTATCAAGTAGCCAAGGTAACAAACAGCAGTGCCTTAAAAGTCAGAGATTCCAACATACAGCAGGGCTCTTGCAACCTGTTCCAACTTCAAGTTCAACTGAGAACTAACCTGAAAATTTGAATATGGGAGATTTCACAACCTGCTGAAATCTTTGCTTTACAAACTCTTATTTCAATTTTAAAGCATCCACTTTATTCAAGAAACTAGCTTTGCATTACAGGAGACCAGCTATCATAAAACAGTGACTAAGTTAACTATAGTTTGAAAAAATGTACTACCTTTACTTATAACTAACCTCTCTGTGTTTGTGAGAAAGATTGAGTAGGTAGCGTGGCATTATTTTCAAGATAATTGAGTGAGAAAAATTAACCTTCCTTTTATAACTCACACAAGCTTACTGCTGAAAGTATTTCATTATATTTCCAAATACCAGAGATAAGATAACAACCACTTGTTACATGCAAAACACATTGATTGAGAACAGCAGGAAGAATATATATATTCTGCCCTGACAGTGGGCTAGAAAAATTTCACAATCAATTATGCTGGTGCATTCTTTAGATTTAATGAGAGGACTATTGAAGAATTGGTAGTGTCCAGCTTGAAGCCAACCCTACAAATAACAGGGAAAACTTCTACTCAATCATCCATAATGGATTCAACATTGTTTTGGAATGGCTGAAATTATCTTGCCAACAAGTCTTATTTTCTCAATTATCAAATGGCTAGCATTATTATTTATTCAATTTACTTTTATTCTAAGAACTATTATGTTCCACACACTGTGGGAAAGGTTATCGACTTTTGGGGGTCCATGCACAACACAATAGCAACAACAATATCCTCGTGGACTCTCTGTTATGTCATTAAAAGCTCAAATAAGTTTGCTAAACGTGTTTCGTCTTGAACAAATAAATGTGTGCTACTTAGCTAATATTAAGCTCTAGGATGCCTTTGAAAACCCATTTTTGAGCAATTCCTTTGTGTTCCTTCTCACGATCTTTTTTGCTTCGTTCCTCTGTGAAGTATCGAAGGACATATTTGCACTGTTAAGTACACAAGATTTTCTCTGGGTTAGGAGGCCTGGGTTCATGACCCACCTGCTCCAGAGGTATGTAAGAATAGCTGTAAACAGTTTGATGAAAAAATTCTGTGCAACATTTTTTTGTGGTTTTTGTTTTGTTGTGGATTAAGCAGGCCTGTAAGTATTCCAGCAATGCAGATGACTGATTCCCCAGTCCAACTTTCTAATGGAACGTGGAGAAGTTAAGCAGTGATTGAAGGCCAAGATGTCTCAGGTTTTTCAACAAGTTGTTGCTCAGTAGCTCAAGCAGTTCTCATGAGGCAAGTAGTGAAATGCACATCTCACAATGCGTTAAATTTTAAGAGTAATGCAACAGCAACGTTTGAGCTATTCGGCTTTGACAGTCTGACACCTTGTTCCGAAAATTTTTGCAGCTGCGCTCGTAAATACTTGGCCTTTTTCTTAAAAAAAAACACAATTTGTTGAACGCTGGCTGGGATGTCCATTTATTATTTACTGCTGATTCCTAATTACCATTGAGAAGGTTGTAGTGACTGGCTTTTTTGATCGTTCGCAGTCCATGGGGGGGCAGAGGTTTGAAATTCCTCACAGATTTTTCCAAGGTGTTTTAAAGCAGGAGAATTAAGGAGTTTTGCATTTATTTATCTAACCCTGGTTATCAGTAATGTTATTAATAAAACCAAAATGATGTTGGTAAACTGGAAATCAGAAAGAGTTGCATGAAAATATTCAGGGTCGAATAACAGCCATGGAGAGAGAAACTAAGCTAAAATTTCTTGTCGAACGTGGTTCTTTAGAAGTGAAGAAGCTCTTTCAGAGCCGCTGACTTTTGATCTCAGTGGTCCATCCACACGAAGAAACTCAGTTTCAGCAAGAATGAATGAACGAACCATTGAAGTGCAGCCTCTTCATCCAATCAGCAAGGGAGGATCTGTTTGATTGACAGCTCCCTCCGGGGCGGGGGTCAGCGCCGAATCTCGCGAGAAGCGGTTTCCAGGGAAACGAGAACAGCTACAGAACAGCTGGACCAGAGTTGAGAGCCCGCAGGAGGAGAGGGAGTGGGAGCGGGTGAGTGTGAGTGAGGATGTATGTGAGGAGTGGGAGGAAGTGAATAAGGGTGAGAGACAGAGAGAGAGCGAGTAAGTAAGTAAGTAAGGGTGAAGGAGGGAGAGAGCAAGCGAGCGAATCAGAGTGAGGGAGAGGGGAAGAGAGAGACAGAGAGAGAGCGAGCGAATAAGGGTGAGAGAGAGAGAACGAATAAGGGTGAGGGAGAGCGAACAAGGGTGAGGGAGAGAGGGAGGGTGGGCGAATAAGGGTGAGGGAGAGAG
>JAHRHZ010000017.1:9702138-9743290 GCA_024137785.1 Ginglymostoma cirratum | reverse complement strand
GCGAGGGAGGGCGAACAAAGGTGAGGGAGGGAGGGCGAGGGAGGGCGAACAAAGGTGAGGGAGGGAGGGCGAACAAAGGTGAGGGAGGGCGGGCGAGGGAGGGCGAACAAAGGTGAGGGAGGGCGAATAAGGGCAAGGGGGAGAGCAAGAGCGAATAAGGGCAATTTTCTAATCAAGCAGTTCAGAGATGTTCTAATGCACCTCTGGAGCAACATGAATTGTGGTGGAGAGAGAGAATTGGGGTAGGAGAGTTTGGGATGTGGTGGTTGGGAGAGAGGGATTGAGGGGTTTCAGAGAGGGTAGGAATGGGAGAGGGGAGTTGGGAGACGGAGACGATAAGAGAGAGAAGGGCAAAGAGGAGAGGGAGGGAGGCTGAGATCGTAAATGGAAGTTCGAATGGAGCATGATGGACAATGAGGGAGCTGGAGAGTGGCCAGAGAGAGAAAAAGACAGAGAGAGATCCTTTGGTTTGGGTGTGTGGTGTTTGTTGTGAAAGCAATAGGACCTCAGACAGAAGGAACAGTTGAGGGATCAAAGAAGGTGGTTGGAGAGTTTGAAGACGTGGTGAAGAGATATGGTGAGCAATGAGTGTGGTGAAGGGTAGACAAGGATAAGGGGTAAGGGATCTGTGGGGTAAGAGAGCCAGGGGCTGGTCCTGCTGCAGGGCATGTTTGACAGTAGCTTCAATAGATTTCAACTTTCTCATCAAATGTTGCTTTGCAATGTCTTAAATAGATGGGATTATAGGACAGTGTGTGTACCTGGAAGGCACAGGAAAGAAAATATGAGTGGTGTATGGAACTGCTGTCGTGCTCATCCTTGCACAGCATTTGCCTACATGAGGACATTGAGATATTGAGGTGATGTTTGGGTTTTTTCATGAGCAGGGAGCTTATTTGGGACTTCTTGGAAGTCCAGATGTATCCAAGACACACGCATTTCCTGGCAAGTTGACAATTTGGATGGATGATTCCCCAGGACACTGTGCGAGCTTTTTAAAAAATTCATTCATGGGAAGAGGGCATCACTGGCTAGGCAAAATTTATTGCCCCTCCCTAACTGCCCAAAGGGCAGTTAAGAGTCAACTACATTGTTGTGGATCTGGAATCAAATGTAGGCCAGACAAGGTAAGGATGGCAGTTTCCTTCCCTAAAGGGCATTAGTGAACGAGATGGGTTTTTCCTGACAATCGATTCACAATCATCACTCGACTCTTAATTCCAGATTTTTTTTTTGATTGAATTCAAATTTTACCATGTGCTGCGGCTGGAATCGAACCCATGTTCCCAGAACATTATATAGGTCTCTAGATTTACAATCCAGCAATAATACCCCTAAGCCATCACCTCCCTCTATAGAATGTCTACAAGTCTCAGTTAGAACCTGACTCGCCAACTGACTGTAAGCTGCAAAAGATAGCCAGGTTAAAGTGTACAATTGGCCCAATTCCTGACTCCATTCCAACCTGAATGCCCCCAAACCTGTGCCTCCATTCCCTCCAGCCACCAACCAGCCCTTCTACCTGACCTGACCCTCTCAGATCCCCCCATCTTTTTGTAACCCACTCTCCGAACAGATGCTCCTTTGTCCTTCTGAGACACCACCCCGCAACCCACCCCGACATCCTGACCTGGTAATCTGAATCACCTCCAAACCAGATCTGACTTTCCAAGTCCTTCCCATTCCATTCAACCCTGAGTAGCCGCCCCGTACCCCACACCACCTTAATTTACTGTCTGAATTGTCCTACAGCTTGACCCAGTCCACCAAGTCCCCCTATGCCCCTACTTGACAACACAGTCCTCACACCGTGACCTGACTATACAAATCTGTCCCCACCAAGCACTGACATGACCTTCCAAATCCGCCCCACCACATGCCAATCTGGCGCTACAAATGCACTGTTTGAGTTAGTCTCCCATCCCAACTGACCTAATCTCCTTTGTCCCTCTGAGTCTGAAACCCACAGCCCCCAACACCCAACGAGCCTGAGCTGATTTGACTCTCCAAGTGCCCATGTCACCAAACCCCCAGTGATACATCCCTCTAACTCTGTCCCCACTGCCATGCAGATTGCCATCCTTTCTTTTCTCTCTGGACACATGTCTTGCTGTCATCACCTACATTCATTTGGAAGGTCTAGGACATTTAAATGGTTATTTTCTATCACCAGAGTACAGCAACTGGTGTTGATTTTCTCTGCTGCTTCTTCTGAAGATTTCTGTACTGCCAAGGAGTTTTGCAGGCTTCACCATTAGAAGATTGGCTGGAAAAAAAAAATTGGAAGAAGGTATGTTTGTATTTTTTTTGTCTGACCTGTCAGAAAGAGGGGTTTTGATGCTGACTAGCAGATTTGGGTCATGTACTCATATCACTCCCAAAACACTATGTTGTTGGGAGTGTTCCTTTGTGTTTTCAGCCTTGATTGTTGACGTAACAGAATCTTTTATAGGTTCAAGTCAAGGAGGGTTAAAGAAATCTCCTGTTAATTTATTCCCTGTGAGGAAGAAGCGGTAATTCCTCCATTTTGAACATTACTTGAGGAAGTACTGAGGTTGGATAGGTAGAGAGGATAGAATTTAACACCTCCTTCTGGATGAGTTTGGAGAACTGGGTATTTATTTGGGCTTGAAGGAGTGGCATAAAGACCTTGCCTGCATTGACTTTGCTGCTCCAATTAATTCCAGTGTTGCACATGAGTCTTTCCATATCAGTGCAATTCAGACCTTTGAGTTTGTAATCAATTCCTACTTACTGCCTCTAGTATTTAACCAGGGGAAGGCATCACACAGCAAGCTTGAAAGTGAACTGGACAAGGTTGTGTTATGGCCTCCTGAAATTGTCCATATGGGCATGTGTCTCTGTGTCTGGTGGTGGAGGTCGGTTGCTTGCTGTTGTGCATTCAGTGTCTGATCAAGGGTCCAGGCATTGGGAAGGGGGAGCTGCTGTCCTTTCTTCTGCCAACTCTTCTCTGCACTGTGCCCACCCCCTAACTCTATGTCCTCCTTGTGAACCCATCCCAGTGGCATTTACCTTTTACCTGCAGTCCGACGCTGATTCTGGAACTCTGGTAGATGCCACGTTCCTCAGGGGCAGTTTCTCAATGTAGAGCTAACAGCTTCTGGTTGGTGTCAATTGTTTGATGGTAGCAGGAGAAAACAGGATTTCCACTCTCTCAGTTCTTGATTTTGCCCACAGGATTGATGTATACAAAATTGTGAAGGGTAGAGATACAGTAAACAGGAAGAACCTCTTTTCCTTGGCAGAGAGTTCAACAACCCAGGGGGTCAGAGATTCAAGCTAAGTGGCAGAAAGATTAGAGGGGAAGTGAGGAAATTATTTTACACAGAGAGAGGGTGGGGGGTGTCTGAAATTTGCTGCCTGAGTTGGTGGTGAAGGCAGAGACCCTAAGCTCTTCCAAAAAGTACCTAGATCTGCACCTTAAGTGCTGTAAGTTGCAAGGCTATGGGCCACAGGAAAATGGAATTAGAAAGAGTGTCTGGGTGTCATTTTGGTCAGTGTGGACAAGATGGGCTGAATAGTCCCTTTTTGATATCATGGAATCCCTACAGTGTGGAAACAGGCCCTTCAGCCCAACAAGTCCACACCGAACCTCAGAGCATCCCACCCAGACCCATCCCCCTATAACACACCTAATCTACACCTCCCTGAACACTACAGGCAATTTAGCATGGCCAAACAACCTAACCTGCACAGCTTTGGCCTGTGGGTGGAAACCGGAGCACCCGGAGGAAACCCACACCGGCATGGGGAGAATGTGCAAACGCCACACAGGCAGTCGCCCGAGGATGGAATCGAACCCAGGTCCCTGGCGCTGTGAGGCAGCAGCGCGGACCACTGTGCCACCGTGCTGCTCCATGTGGTGTATCATTTCTGTGGTTCTATGAGGTTTAGAGTGAGGTTTACCAAGAAGGGGATTTGGATCAAGCAGTCACCGACATGTAGAGGTGGAGACTACAAGGCACAGGCAGAGGAGCGCTCACTGTCATCTTATATTATGCTGGATATTGAAAGAATGCAGTAGAGAAGAAAATAGCTTTATCCACACTCAAAGTGGGCAGGGTAAGTGATTCGACTTGAGAGTGGAATCTGCAGGACTCATCAATGTCAGAAACCAACAAATGCTGCAGACCACAGTGGGTCAGACATAATCTGTGGAGAAAGCAAGCTAACAATTCAAGTCTAGATGACTTCATCGAGCTGAAGTGAAGTGTGGAGGGGACAGCATTTATACATAGTTTGGAGGGGGGGGATATGGGGTTTGTGTGGGAGTGGTGGGGTGTAGAGTGCTGGTGGAGGAAGGATGTTGATAGTTCAGATTAAGTGATCGCAATGCGAGAATAGCAGAACAATGGTGTGTCTAATTGCCAGACTTGAAATAACACAGTCACACTAGGGTGGGGAGAGGGGAGAAACGATATGGTGATAGCGAATATAACAAATCAAGCTAAACCAAAGGGAAGAAATAGGAGAATGTAACAAGTAAAGCTGAAAGAAAGTGTAGAAATGGAAGAATATAACAAATAAAGCTAATTGAAAACAGGACTTTTTAGAGCAAAGAAGATTTATACTTAGATCCCTGTACTGTACATGACACAGACCATGCGAGAACTCTATTCTCTGGCCTAATGCATTGTCTCCCTCTCTGTGTTGCATTTCCCTGCCACAGATATTGCTGAACAACTCATCGGTAGCATATCTTTGGACACATGGGCCATCACAGAATAGGTATGTTGTACAAGAAGGACAAAAGGTGCCAGCATGACCCAGTGCCTTGTATACACATTGATTCTCTCGCTTCCAGAAAATGCACCACACTCTCAGCACAGACCACCATCCATGGAACTTTGTCTATGGTCATGGAGTGATGCCTGATGCTGTGATCTATTTAAGCCAATAAGAGTCAGTAGCAACCAGATGCAAGGTGCAGTATCAACTACAATCCAGCGATACCAGTGCTACCAAAGTGCTCTCAATGGGTCTTCTTTCTCTTCTGTCTCCCACTACATCTTAATGTACTCCCTGGTTCTGCAGCTGCAGTGAAGGGAACCTGCAGGGCAGTGGAGCCGTCTGGCCCCACAAGTTTGGTTGGGTGATTCTGAGGGTGTTTGTGCCTGGATGGACTACACATGCCAAGGCTTGACACTCCTTGGTGTGACTGCCCAAGGTTCAGACAGGAGCTGGCAGGGTGGAGGTGGAGGTGGAGGGCTCAGCCATCCCTGAAGTGCCCTGAGAGGAGACTTCTGAGGTGGGCTGTATGTGCTTCCTCCCCTGGCTTGGACTCCTTGTATGGAAGGGGCATCTTCAGTGCGCGCCACGTTCCTCGTTACCTTACTGAATACCTTTGGTCTTGATGACCAATGGCTCGAGCAATGGAATGGAGATATGTTTGCCTCACCAGCAGTCTCTGAGTGTGCTGGACCTGGCTCTCCATGGCAGCCCCCTATCTGTCTGTGGAGGCAGCCAATTGAACACATAATTCACCCTGATGCAGCTTCTAGGCAAGGAGGACCATTGCATCCCACATACCTGACCTCCCTGTGCTTGTAGATCTTCTCCTGATGGGGCTGAGCAGTGATCCACAGGCCAACTGCTGGGGTGTTTCTTCCTTCGCAAGCTGCAGACCTGTGAGAGTGAAGTGCTCACCAGGTGGTTCCATACATATACAGCCTAACATTCCCAAGGAGGGGCCAGTATCTGGGCTGGGGGATAGTGCTGGAGACAGTTTTGCTGATACTTCTGAGTCCTTGACACTCTTGTCCTCCCAGTCCAGGAGGTAGTTTCTGGGAGAGCCGATCATTTCACCAGGTATGTGTTAGAAATGCTGGTATTTTCTACAAGACTCAAAGAGAAGATGTAAGAGCCAGTGGTTAGAAGTGTTGTGCAATGAATGAGACTGACAGCACTGATAACCAAACTGATCCACCACAAAAACAAGGACAATAACAAACCAGCTACGTGGATAAGAAACCTATCTAACAGACAACTCACAGAAACTGAGAAGGCTGTCCTATTACGCGAACTGAACTATAACCATAAAGATGCGAACAGAACAGACTTCATGGCTGCTCTGGAGAATACATTAAAAGACAACAAACTCATGGACGAAACACAACAAGCCATCCGACAGACCATAATCCCCACACTACACAGGAGGAACAAAGAGGACAACCTGAACACAGCAGAGAGAAAAGCACCAGACAAACTCAAGAAATACAAGAACATCATTATCCTACCAGCAGACAAAGGGCACATGGCCGTCATTACGAACAAACCAGACTACATTAAGAAAACACAACCATTGCTTGCGAATACAACCACTTACCAATGGGTAGTGATAGACCCAACACCGCAGCTAGGTAATAGGATCACCCAGACACTGAAGCAACTGATGAATGCAGGGCAGATAACCAAGACAGACTTCATGAGAATGAAACCAGAAGGCACAAACACCCCCCTGCTTCTATGGACTGCCTAAAGTACATAAACCAGACAACCCCTCAGACCCATTGTTTCCCTACGGGGTACACTGTCACACAAACTGGCCAGGACCTACAACAGAGATTGAAACACCTAGTAGACGGATCACCTCATTCTATCCATTCAACCCAAGATTTCCTCGATACCCTCAAGAACATAAAAATCAGTGATGACGAGACTGTGGTATCCTTTGATGTCACAGCTTTATTCACATCAATCGACATCCCACTAGCCAAAGAAACAGTGGCCACATTACTACAGGAAACAGCAACGCAGACCAGCAGCTCCATCAGCAAGGACAACATACTTAAATTACTAGACCTCTGCCTCACCACACACTTCATCTTTCATGGTCAGATATACAAACAGATTAACGGTACACCAATGGGGTCATCCATCTCAGGTCTCATCGCAAAAGCAGTCCGGCAAAGACTAGAACACACCACCCTCCCCCACATTCAACCTAAATTGTGGATCTGGTACGTTGAGGACACATTTGTCATTACTAAACGCAACAAATTAGAAGAGACCCAGCACCTCATCAACAGCGTATGCGCTGGGATTAAATTCACAAGGGAAGAAGAAACCAACAATCAACTTCTGTTTCTGGACATTAAAGTAAAACAATTGACCAACAGGGAGTTCCAAACCTCAGTCTACAGAAAAGTAACCCACACAGATCAAATCCTCAACTTCCACAGCAACCAGCCCAATGTCCACCAGCAAAGCTGCATTAGGACACTGTTTAAATGGGCCAGGACACACTGCAACACTCCAGAACTAAGCAGGAAAGAGGAAGAACACTTATACAAGATCCTCACCTTAAACTAATATCCCTGCAATTTCATCCACAGATGCCTACAAAACAGATAACAATAGGAGGACACAGTACGGCCTAACACATATACCACACTTCCCTAGATCAGGAACATATCAGAACTGCCAACAAGACTCCAAAGACCACTAGGAATCATGGTGGTCCACAAGCCCATAGCCACTCTATGACAAACACTTACAAAGATTAAAGACCCCATTTCCACAACATTCAGAACGAACGTAGTGTACAAAATGCCATGCAACGACTGCCACAAACATTACATCAGACAGACAGGAAGGAAGGAAACTAGCCATCAGAATACGCAAACATCAGCTAGCAGCAAAACGGCATAACATACTCTCCTTAATATTGGTACATTCAGACAACAAAGGCCATCAGTTTAACTGGGACAAAGTAATCGTAGTAGCCCAAACCAAACATAGACACACACGGGAATTCCTAGAGGCGTGGTTCTCCACTCATACTTTAATCAACAAACATATAGAATTGGACCCCATATATAAACCCATACAGATCAAAACCGGAAATGACAGTACTCACCATAATGGACCGGACAGTATAAATTCCAAGTGGAGTAGAATAACATCGCTTCATCAGAGGCTCCGCTGATGATGTCACCTAGTATGGTGACAAAACGTCTGAACAAAAACAAGCCAGCTCGGCAAACAAGTCAACAACCTCACGCACAACCTCATCCACAACCTGAGCTACAGACCTTTGCCAATACTTTAAACTGACAGCACTGTCAATATGCAATTTGCAGTGGGACTTATTTGTTTGATGAAACATGGATGTCTCCGCATTCCCTCAGGATTATCTTGGTTGATATCTGTGAGGGCAGGATTCTGACCTCGTAGAAGGTGAGGAGCCTAATGTCGGGAACTCCTTCACCTGTATGGGCCTGCTATGCCCTACTATAGGTTGTATTCTGCAATGAGAGACAGGGAGGAATTGAGTGAAGTGAAACTCTGTGACGTGGCTGTTAGTGCTGGTCAAAAAGTGATGAGATATTTTGAGGGTGTTAGGACACATTGCAGAGGTTATGCAGGGTTAGAGGTGCGGCGGATTGGAGGTTGGTGGGAAAAGTGAGTTCTGGTGAGGAAAATTGTCGCAGGCAATAGTGAGTGTAGCACAGCATGAGCCTTGGTGGGAGGTCAGTGCGGTAGCAGAGAGTGTGAGTGACCTCACAAAGAGTGTTACATGTACCCTGGTGCAGCATCGAAGATCATTGACTATCTTCCAGCACTGTTGGCTGTTCCACCACATGTTGAGATGGCACTAACCTTGGTGATGACCTCACACCCTGGTGTTGGGGTCTGGTGGTACGGTCTTCTCTGCCGGATTTCTGGGAATAGGGCAGCCCTCCTTTGCGTCACACTGTCGACCAAGACCTCCAGATCCCTGTCAGAGTATTGCAGGCAGATTCAGAATGCTCGTGCTTGTCTGGGGCACAGTGGCCTTTTAAAGATGGCGCAAGTGCTGGGGTTGTCTGTCCCTTGGCAGGCATCCACTTAGTGGTGACTTGTTCCAGAAATGCCACATGGTAAGATGAAGTCAGAATTGTATGGGTTGGACTTAAAGTGGCATGGTCAGGAGTTAATCTGGTGATTTAATAAGAAATACTCACCAGGCTACATGTGAAAAACCCTCCAAAAAGGTCTACGCAATCCCTTGGATTTAGCCAGATGAAGTAAGATTGTATAAATTGGTACTCTTGGCATGTCAGAGAGACAAACTAAGGACAGATCTAATGTTCCACAAGCCAGACATCCATGAGGTGTTTAACAGTATCAGCTACAGAATTGAATGTTTCTCGAATCTGTAATTTCAGTGCCTGGTACATCGCCCATTCCACCATTACCATCAATTTTGGAAATCACCCCTTGATCAATAGAGAACGTAAAAGAGCACAGCAGGAACAGCAGAAGTAATGACAATAAAGTACCAACATTTTAAAATTATTTCTGTTCTGAACAGGAAGTCACAGTTACATGTTCAGCTGCCAGTGGATGAGAGAAGAGCATTCTATTACCTCCACATCCAGCTGAGAGTGAGAAAACCAGATGACTAATGGGAGTAGGGTATAAAAATATGGGAGTAGGAAGTTTCAGAGACTTCCCCATTGTAATGATTGTAACAAGGTCAGCCAGGTGGACATCATAGAATATGAATTCCCTGATTGGGGCTGTTAACCTGGTCCAATCAGGGAGCTCTGGCTGACTGATATATAAACAAGAGTTCTGTTTACTCTGAGAGCTGGTTCTGAGGAAGGCAAACCTATGTCAAATACTAAGCATGTGTAAATAAAAGGTGATGGGATACCTGCCTCTCGGGAGTTATTTCAGTGGCGATGAGAGCGGGATTAATGATGTAACCATGCAAAAGCGCCTACTAGCTGAAGCCTGATTGGACTTCAAACAGGCACTACATCTGGCTTAGTCATTACAAAATGTGGCAAGTGGAGCATATGAGTTACAGGGCACACCTATGAAAGTGGACACCGTTGCCAGTCCAAGTGAACCTGGGGAACACCACTTGAGTGAAGGCAATTACTTTGCCTCACTCAGGATATATACTGAACAGAGGGACTCTACATCAGCCCACAGCAAAACCCAAAAACCAAGCCAAGCCTCGGCTGAGCAGTTCACATTTTCTTCCAGTTCCGGGCCAGCATGGCATTGTAGTTGCGGTCAGTATGCAAACTTGAGACAGCAAGAGGGTTCCACCTGGCCTGAATTGAGTAAGAGAACTATAGGCCTGTATCTAGGAGAGTGCATACCCTGGAAAGTCTACCTACACGTGGCTTGGAACAGTTAAATTATTTAGCAACGTCCAAATCAGAACCAATCAAAAGAAATGTGTAGTTAAATGGTTCACCCAGTTCTAATGGAGGTTAATACCAGTGTGGCTGTATCTGTGATTGCTGAACCAGTCTATACAAAACTTCATTTTCGACTCCAACCCTTAAGTTTGCACAAGACCTCGGCTAGACAGAGAACCCAGACCGGGGAACATTTACAAATTAAGGATACAGCTTTGGATCCAGCCTCGTATGAGAAGCAGCTGGGTTAGTTATCACTGATTATAGTAAATGGCTTGGACCCAAGCCTGATGAGTTGAAATTGGTTGAGAAAGATTCACATTGATTGACTCAACATTTTTTAGTTAGAAAATGGCTGCCTGAGTGAAGTCCTAATTAAATACTCAGAAGTTTTTCAGGAAGATCGAGGGACTATCAAAGGAGACAAGGCCACCTTGCATGTTGATCAGGAAGCAATTCCACAATTCTGCAAGGCCCACCCAGAGCCATTTACCTTACATGCAGGAGTGGAGACAAATCAAGAGGCTGGCAAGTGAAGCGAGCAGGGAATGCAAGTATTTCCTATAGTTGAATTGCATTAGGTATATAAGGACAGCTCCGTACCATCCATCTTCCAGTGGTCTGAGAGAAAGAGCAGTCCAAACGTTGAAGGCAGGCTTAAAGAAACAACCTAGAGGTTCACTCAATACCAAATTGTTCCGGTTCCTATTTGATTATCGCACCAACTCTTGTGCAACTACAGGCACAATTCCAGCAGAGTTGCTAATGGGGAGAAGACTCTGCACCAGGTTAAATCAGATCTTCCTGGACCTGGGGGTAAGGATTAAACAAATCAGGTACATCAATGCCAGCCACATGCCTCTTCCAAGTGAGAGAGAGAGTTTACTTCAGGGGATGAAGTTTGGTGTCAAAACCACGGGAATGGCCCTACATGGATAAGAGGTATGGTCGATGTAACATCAGATCCTGTGATGTACAAATTTCGGCTAGGTGAGGCGGTCCTGGACTTAGAGAGGGAGGAATGTAGTGATGGTAACAAGGTCAGCCAGGTGCTCCTCATAGAATATGGATTCCCTAATTGGGGCTGTTGACCTTGTCCAATCAAGGAGCCTGGTGGACAGATATGAACAGGAGTGTCAGAGGTTCTGTTCACTTTGGGAGCTGGCTCGAAGGAAGCCGGAACAGTGTCAAGTACCATGTATGTGTAAATAAAGGGCGACCTGGTGATGAGATCCCTGCCTCTGTGGAGTTATTTCACCTATCGTTACCATATGTTAGGCAACAAAATTTTAGGATTGAGAAACTGCAGTGTTTGCAAGTATCTTAACCAAAAAGTGTTGAGTGGATGTTCTGACTCTTAAATACTTTTGAGGTGTCCAAAGGTGGCCATCATGATAATTGCAGGTATCCAGGAGGTTGAATTTATTCCTGAGTTGCATGAGATTATGGAATGCACTGAACTCAGTAAAAAAACATTATCTCTGATGAAGAGATAAAAGGTACTGCAGATGCTATCTCTGATGAAGTCTGTTAAGATTAAAGTTCCATACACAATGTAACTGCACTACTAGCTAAATTGTAATGGTCTGAATATGATGTTTCCATCTATTGGATAATTAAGAATCAATATTCAGCCACTAGAATGGTCCTGTCCATTGACCATTTCAGTGTTCTAATCAATTTGTCAATAAACTGTCTAAATTAGCCCACAATAGGATCCCTACAATGTGCAGGCACATTACAAGTGATATTCACAATCAAGAAATGCCAGTAATTATTTTCAAGAATGTACTGCTATTGCTGTGTCCTTTTCCAGCACTAACTTGAAGGTGGTTAGATATATAAGCGGACCAACCATTTCAATGCCATCGCTAAAGAGCAGTGGTGTGAATGGGTAGCCATCTGACTAGTGGATCACCTCTTCAGCCGTTAATGTGGACAAATGCTCCCTGCCTGTCTGGATTGCAATGTTGTTCAATGCTTAACGGTATTCGCTAGTTGATTAGTGCTCTTGTCATTCGATGTTTTTTCCATTCCTATCATTGGTGCGCTGTAGATGCAGAATATGATATACAAAATCCACTGTAATAATTTTACAAGATTACTGTGTTAGCACTTGCTGTCTTCTGTGGCTTTAAAAGATAAATAATAGTAGTGGCTGGATTTCTACCTGACTGCTGAAATGTTTTGTTACATAGTATAAATTTTTGATCCCATTTGAAATTTGAGATTATTATTTGACCTGATCAAGATAGAAGCCTTCAACAGTATATCTCCTTCAGCAACAGTTAATCTTAAAACTCTTTTAGAATTTGAAGAACTTCTCTTAAATCGCTTCTCACTTCCTTTTATTCTGGTGAACGAGCCCCAGTTTTCCTTCGTACCTGGCATATTTTTAGCGTAATCCTTTGTATCCTCTCCATAGTTTATTTATCCTTCAGATATTAGAACACCTCGAAGCTGAGTATTTTCTTAATTTTCTTAATTTCTTAATGTTTTCTTCAACTTTAAAATGTGTGGATTTGAGCTCTCAATTCTCTGCTTTTGATCTCAGGTGTGAATCTATTACTGTAGCAAACAATTAGAGCCGTTAATTGTACAAAAAATGTGGAGGCCTTTGAATTACATTTGATGAAAATATTGTTCTCTATGTTGATAACTGTAATAGTTTAGCAATGCTATAAACAGTAAAATGTTTCATAATTAACCAGTTATTGTTTTTTCGCCGTCAACTTCTTTAAGGTTTCATCAATCTCCGTAACACTGAATAGGTGAATAGTCCGGGTGAGATCAAGATTTATTAGTGGGGAATTGCAGATACAAAATCCATATGTCGTTGGTGCAGATCTGAAAAGCTAGTTAATACCAAAATGCTGTACTGCTTCCATGATGTTACCTTTAGCTCTCTTTTGTAATGTGTTATTGCACTGAATGTGATTTGGCTGTTATCCAGAGGAGTAATTGCTTTTAAAATTTTGCAGATGTAATAGATTCACCCTTTGTTTTTCAGAAATATTCATTTTAACACTGTTGTTGGATGTAACAACAGTTATTCCTTGTCTTTGAATTATCACAATCAATGAACATGAATCCCAGCGATTTTGTCGTGATTCCAGGCAACAAATCTGGCACGTCTGTTAAGTTAAAAGCGAGGTAAGTGAAATAACAGCATATTGCACAAACTTCGGTTGTGTTAAAATTTTAATGGCTATGAAGATCTGAAGTAGAATTTTTATGGGAGGATAAAACTTTGGGAAAACAGATTCTAATCTTCTCTTGAATTTTTCTTAATGATCGTAGAGCTTGCCAGCATGTCAGTTTTAGAAACCGAAAGAACCGCGAATGCTGCAAATCAGGAACAAAAACAAATTTGCTGGAGAGGCTCAGCAGGTCTGGCAGCATCTGTGACTTAATGTTTCGGGTCTGGTGACCCTTCCTCAGAACCGGCAGTTCTGAGGAAGGGTCACCGGACCCGAAACATTAACTTTGTTTTTTCCCTTCACAGATGCTGAGCCTCTCCAGCAATTTTTTTTTTGATCTCAGTTTTAGACCATGGTTTGAATAAAATTCATTCAGTAGTTTAACTTCTGCATGTGACACTATTGCAAGTCTAGCTGATGTGATGCTTTCAATCTGTGTATTAATTAATCCAGGTATAGATACTTGATAGGCAGCTAATTTTTAAACGTCGCGTTCTGAGGTGACGGGTTTTAACCCAAACTAGTGGCACATGAAATGATCAGTATTCTTTATTTGTTATTGCACATAAGCAATAACTTTGCAGTATTGGATTTTACAACAGATATAACAGAATATTTTTTGTGTATAGCCCATCTCAGGCCTCCACTCAAGCTTTGTGTTTTTTTGAGTTTAAAAGGATTAAGTTTGTGTCAGTTCTTTTTTGCATCGATATAAACAAATTGACGGGATTGGTAAAATCGATGTTAAAATATCCTCAAGGTAAAAAGTAGCCCTGTTAAACTTTGATTAATTTGGATTGCTGCTTGCGCGTTTGTCAAGAATTTGTTTAAAAATACGTACTACAGATTTCCGTGGCCATTTCAGAAGCAATTAAGAGTCAACCACATTGCTGTGGAGTCACGTGTAGGCCTGACCAGGTAAAGACTGCAGAGTTCATTCTCTGAAGGACATTTAAAAAAAAACCTGGTTGACTAACAGTCGCTACACAACCAATAGACTAACTTTAATTTCCAGATTTTATTGAATTCAGATTTCACCATTTGTCATGGTGGTTTATGAATGCAGTTTTCATGGAAAATTAGCCTGGGTCTCTGGTTTACAAGGCCAGTGAGAATGCCACCGCCCCTCCATTAAGGAGTAGGTGTTCATATACACACATCACATTGGACAGTCAGAAACATTGACTGAACATTTATACTCTGGCCAGACTCAATTTAGTTGATGTAATATCCTTTATTTAATATTTTTACCAATTTATTGCAAAAAATTCTTAAGCATTAAATCTTGTAGTAGTGATACTTACTCAGCCACTTATGAATAACAGCAAAGAGCAAGTATAATGTTATAACCGTGACATGAGCTGCGTGTTGCTAATCAAACTCTCTACTTCACCAATTGCACCATAAGTTTAAATGTGTCGATTCAATCACCAAGATCAACAATTGTTTCTCTTTTGTATCACTATTAAAAATAAATGAGGCATCCGCTAGCTTTGAAAAGAATAAGTTAGTCAGTTTATTATAAGTAAAATTAATTCTGAAAGCAAGAGGAAACTACTGATTATGCAATAGCTACTTGAATTGGAGATATAGAACAAAATGTGATCACTTCTCATGGCCATTGAATTTTCTCTCAATGAAACTGATTTGTTGACAGCTGTAGATGGATGATAAATGTCTATTTCTGAATTCAACCTGCTTGGATTCAAGTTATTGACAATTGTACGCAATGCAGTATGTCCATTTTACCAGGTAGAGACAAATACTGGTATTTCGACAATCTATCAGGTTCCCAGGGGCAACTTCTAAGAAATAGAATTTTAGGAAAGAGGCTGCAGCTTCTGAGGTTCCTTCTTCAATCTCTGACTCTTAGGTCCATTTTCAGAGGCCTAAGTTCAGAGAGCATTGCTGGGCAACTGTGAGGGGCTTCTAGTCCCCTCAAAGTTAGGTTTTTCCAGTAAAATTAAGGTAATAAACTCCAACTTCTTTTTTGTTGAAAGCTTTGCTTCGTAGCTGCTCCAAAGTCACTTAATTTCCTGTATAAACAGTTGGGTGACTTAAAGTACACATCAAACTATTGGCTTTATTTCCAAGAAGTCGCATGGTACAACTCCTCTCAATCCAGAGAATATGCAAATAATCAAATCTCGTAGTATTTCCCACATATATTTAAAGACTGTTATTCCCAACAATGAGCATTGATAATGTTGCAATTTAGGTACTGATTATAAAAACTGAAATTGTTCTTTACTAATGAAGACAAAAGAAATATCAAAAATACTGTGCCTGTCAAATGTTAGGCTTGCTTGTATATTGTTATGAGTGTGCGATGAAGAATGTCATAAAGGAGGCCCCGTTTCTGGTGATCCTAGTAGGGAGTTGAGATAAATACATTTAAGATTAAATTTGTCAATAAGCCATTGTGATATATTGCAGTAAAATCTTCATTTAGAATAAGCCTGTTAGCTTAATGTCTGCTGTTGAGAAAATGTTAGATCTGTTATAAAGGATATAATAAAAGTATTTAAAAATGCATAATACAGAATAAGAGGTTGCATATTTCAGGTAATGTTGAGGAAGAGTATCTTGAGTATTGTGAATCTCTCAGATACTTAACCCCTGGTAGCTGTTAAAGCTAGGTTATTAAGTATATTCAAGACAGACAGACAGATTTTTCATTAAAGTAATCGAGGATTATGGGGGAAAGTGGGAAAGTAGAGTTGTGGATCAGCCATGATCTCAGATTTGATGGGCTGGATGGCCTGCTTCTGTTCCATGTCTCATGGTCTTATGGTTATTGCACCTTTGTCAGGTAGAGACAGACAGTGTTTGGAACTTTAAAGTTCTGAAATGAAATAGTTCAGTATTTGAAAGTTTGATATTTGTCACTTAATGCTTCATTGTATTGATTATTGAAAAGATTCTAAAAATACAGTATGAAGTGGGAGTGGAAGCATACTAGTTATTATTGTTATCTTTATCAGGTTAGCATAGATTGAGTTTCCCAACATGAATAGCATTGAATTCTTGATTCTATTTTCTCTAGAAACCTTCGGGAGCTACGATTAGAAACTCTGCGGCTCGAAATAGATAGTGATGTACTGGAACAGAGGTTGCAGCAGCTTCGACAAGCCATGCGTAAGGAAAAGGAGGAACGGGAGTAAGTGTTAAGAGTTACCGCTTCACTTATTTTTGTTTAAATTTGTGAATGAGGTGGACAGGTTTTCAATGATAATTGCTTTTGTATCACATGTTCAATGTTTTTAAAAAAAATTCCCAAGAGGCTTTATTTGAGCATTAGCAGACAAAATCTTATCTGGGTCACCAAATAATATTAGGTTGGTTGACCAAAATTATAGTCAGAGATGGATTTTTTTTGAAGTGTTTTAAGAGAATGGAGAATTAAAAGAAAGGTGCAGGAGAAGGTCATTCGATGTCTTAGTCCTGCCCCATCATTCAATATGGTCATGGCTGATAATCAAGCTCAATATCCTAATTGCCCAACCACCACCCACTCCTTCACTGTATTCCTTGATCCCTTTAGCCACAATAGCTATATCTGCCTCATTCTTGAAGACACGCACTGTTTTGGCGTCAGTCACTTTCTACGGTAGTGAATTTCACAAGCTCACCACTATCTGAGTGAAGAAATTTTTCCTCAACTCAGTTGGAAAAGTTTTATCCCTTATCCTTAAACCATGACCCCTGGTTCTGGACTGCTCCACCAATGAAACTTCCTGCATCCAATCTGTCTTGTTGTTTTAGAATTTTACTGGTTTCAATCGAACCACCCTCATTCTTCTAAATTCCAGAGTATATAATCCTAACTGACTCAATCTCTCCCCAAATGTCAGTCCTGCCATCCCAGGAATCAATTTGGTAGACCTTTGCTGCAATCCCTCTCTAGTCAGAACATCCTTCCTCAGATAAGGAGACCAGAACTGTACACATCATTCCAAGTGTGGCCTCACTAATGCGCTGTATATTTTCATGATGTGGAGATGCCAATGTTGGACTGGGGTGGACAGAATCCGAAGTCATATGACACCTGTCTTCACCTGCCAAAGGAGCAGTGCTCAGAAAGCTTGTGATTTCAAATAAATCTGTTGGATTATAACCTGGTGTCGTGTGGGTTCTGACTCTACATATTTTCAGTAAGACATCCTTGTTCTTATACTCAAATTCTCTCATTATGAAGGCAAACTGTACATTGGTCTGCATTACTACCTGCTGCAAGGACAACTTTACTTTCAATGACTAGTGCACAAAGACACCCAGGTATCTTTGAACAACCCCGTCTTAATTTACAACCATTCAAATAATAATCCGCCTTTCTATTTTTGCTCTCAAAATGGATAACCTCACATTTATCTATATTATGCTGCATCTGCCATGCATTTGCCCACTCTCTCAGTCTGCCCAAATTGCACTGCAATATCTCTGCATCCTTCTCACAGTTCACCCTTTACCTAGCTTTTTGTCATCTACAAATTTTGAGATATTATTTTTAGTTGACTCATCTAAATCAATAATATATATTGTGAATAGCTGAGGTCTTAGTACCTATCCTTGCAGTGGCCCTCTAGTCACTGCCTGCTCTTCAGAAAAAGACTAATTCATTCCTATTCTGTTTCCTGTCTGCTGACCAATTTTCTATCCATCTCAATACATTACTCCCAATCCCATGCACATTAATCTCTTATGTGTGACTCTGTCAAAAGCCTTCTGAAAGTTCAAATAAACCACATCCACTGGCTCCCCCGAACAACTCTACTAGTTATTATCCTGTAGATTTTTGTAAGCTTCTGTAGATTTGTTGAGCATGATTTCCCTTTTGTAAATCCATGGTGACTGTGTCTGATTCTACCATTGTTTTCTCAGTGCGTTGCTATAAAATCTTTGATTATGGCCTCTAGCATCTTCCCCACTACCAACATCAGACTCTATTTTCTGTCCACCTCCCTTTTTAAATTACATTTTAAGTCATGTTAGCTATCCTCCAATCTGTAGGAACTATTCTGGAGTCTAAAGAATCTTGGAAGATAACCACCAAAGCATCCGCTGTTTCTAAGGTCACTTCCTCATGTAATTTAGGAAGTAGATTATCAGACCTTGGGGATTTATCAGCCTTCAATCCCATCAATTATACCAACACCTTTTCTCTACTAATACAGATTTGCTTCAATTACTCACTCTCACTAAACCATGTGTTTCCCATCCTTTCTGGTATGTTATTTGTGCCTTCCTTTCTGAAGACAGAGTGAAGTATGAATTTAGTTCATCAACCATTTCTTTATTCCCCATTATAAATTTCCCAATTTCTGACTATAAGGGACATACAGTAGTTTCACCAACCTTTTTCTCTTTACATACCTATAGAAACTTTTACAGTCACTTCTTGGATTCCGCACCAGCTTATTCTTGTACTCTTTTTTTTTTTTTTTAACTATTTAATCAATCCCTTGATCTTCCTTTGTTGTCTTCTAAACTGTTCCTAATCTTCAGGCCTGTTGTGTTTTTCTTTTCTTGCCAATGTCTCTTTTCTTTTTGCATCTAATTCTATCTCTACCTTCTCTCATAAGCCATGGTTTGGTCACTGTTCTCTTTGCACTCTTGTGCCAGACAGTAATATGCAATAGTTTACCCATTCATCCTTTGAATGTTTGCCATTGCCTATCCACTGTCATTACTTTTAGCAACATTTCCCAGTCCACTAAAGCCAACTCATATCTCATAGCATTGTAGATTCCCTTAGGATTCAGGTCCCTACTCTCAGAAACAGCGGCTTCACTCTCCATCTTGATGATGAATTCTACTATATAATGGTAACTCATCCCCAAGGCATCTCTCACAATTACGTTGCCAATTATTGCTTTCTTATTGCATAGACAAAAAGGTTTTGGAAGGTGTTACAACTTGGGTTGGAGGGATCCACTGACCTTTCTTGTCTTACTGCTCCACTGGTCACATCAAAATTTAAATTCCATTAAATTGATGATATGGCCAGAAATATATCAAACACTGTTGTTCAGTTCAGTTTTAAGAACAAGCTAGGCAGATTTCTTTAGTTAACAACAAATAACTGCTCTACCACCAAAAACAAAATTCGTCAAACAAAGATGCAAGAATCATTGACAAATAGTTTGAATTATGTAAATATATACATTTACCTTCTTCAAGGAAGCTGACACAGACACCAGAGTCGAAACAAGAAAATGAAAACTCTGCAGAGGGTTAATTGTACTATTATGGCCCAGACCAGATCCCTTCAAAATATTTTAACAAGGTAGCCTAGACCCTAAATTTTTCATATTTTAGAGACAAATGTAAAGTATCTGTTCCAGACGCAATGCGACTGGTCAAACTACTCGATGTTAAGCAAGACAATTTATTTAAACAGGGCAGTTAAAGTACAACCAAAGAAAGAGGAATTTAGAGTAGCTTAACACTACTAAAAACTTAACAATAATAGATACAGTAACTACTACTAATTAACTGTCCCAATATAGTAACTTACCATAAACACACCCCTTGACAAGAAAGGAAGATTCAGACACAGGTTCTCACATGCAGTTCTCCAATCCAGGAAGGAAAAAATATCAAGAGTAAATTCACAGAGAGGTGCCAGGAGACATTCAGTGAAGCTTCCAACTCTGTTGAGAGTCTAGTAGCTTATGATGCTACTGAAAAAGACCAAAACCCAGAAATCTTAATTCGTGAGAGCTGGCCACACCCATTTGGGCTCTTTTTTAAAAATAAAACACAAGGCCTCCCAAGCAATTTATGTTACCTCAGACTGCTTGTCATCTCCGCCTTTTGACCTCTCTTCAAAAAAAGGGACAAAATAACCTCTTAAAAGCTGCAGCATTGTCACAGTATAGTACTTTGGCAGAGGGATATTTAAGTTCATGAGAAATGGTTAAGTCACAGAATGTGCGATGTAGTGCTGTGATTCCAAAATTGTGCTGTACTTTCAAGGTGCTGGCACTAGGTTGTCTTCCTGGAACAGTTGTGATTGGTTGAATTCCTTTTGCTGGATTTTGTGCAGTAGATGCTATCAAATCCTTTCCAGGAATCTTTCATGAATGGTAGAGATGACATCTGTTAGACTTTCCACTCACATACTTTGCTGAGAGATAACTAAATATGTTAGGCAAACATCAAATTTAAGATGACATCATAATTGATAAAACTAATGACAGGTCATTTTAACAGAATGTGTAGAATGGCAGACAATAACTAGAAGGATTAATCTGAAGCTAGAAATTGCAGTATGAGAGGTAGCTAGATAGAATTGTAAAACAACATGGACAGCGAGTGTTTCTCAGTTCCTTAAAAAGAAGAGCAAATAAAGGGGTTCTGAAGAAATGTGTTTGGACCCTAAATATTAACTCTGTTTCCCTCTCCAAAGGTGCTGCCAGGCCTGCTGAGTTTCTGCAATATTTCCTGTTTTAATTTCAAATAAAGTGAGTGTGGTCTTCTCAAGAGTGAAAATGGAGATTCACTAGATTGATATCTGGAATAAGTGTCATCTTGGAAGAAAAATTGGATTGACTGGTCTTGTTTTCACTGGTGTTTAGAAGAGTGAAGGGTGGCATGATTGAAATATATAGGATCCTGAATGGTCTTGATGACTTGGATGTGGAAAGGATATTTCCTGTTGTGGTTGAATCTAGAACCAGGGGCTAATGTTTTAAAATACCTTTGTAGAGTACAGATGAGCAGAAAAATTTAAGGTTTTGAGACTTTGGACTTTCTGCCTCAGAAGGATTTGGAGATGGGGTCATTGAATAGTTTTAAGTTGCAAGCTGGTAGATTTCTGTTAGGCAATGGAGTTAAAGGTTATCAAGAGCAAAAATAGAAATTGCTGGAAAAACTTAGGTCTGGCGGCATCTGTGGAGAGGGATCTGAGTTAATGTTTCAGGTTGAGTGATCTTTCCTCAGAACTGTTCTGACTCAACCCGAAATGTTAACTCTGATCTCTCTCCACAGATGCTGCCAGACCTGCTGAGCTTTTCCAGTAGTTGCTGTTTTTGTCTTTGATTTACAGGATCCATAGTCCTTTTGTTTTTTTTAGTGTCAAGTGCAGATGGGAATCTGGAATGCAAACTACAAACAGGTCAGTGATAATCTTATTGAATGTCAGAGCAGGCTGGAGGTGCCAAATGGTCTACTACTAATACCACAGTGACTATGTTGATTCTTAATCAATTGAATGTTAACATTTTAAAAGTACACGCTTCTCCAAAGTATGATGACCATGCCTGTGGAAGTAAAATATGCTATTGAATCCAACAGAAACGTTATCTCCTCTGTCTCTGAAATAAAACTACAAACTGAACTTGTTCTTACTGCTTCAACAAGTTAAACCATTCAAGATGATTTTACAAATTATGAAATTTAACTTCGGAAAATGCTCACTGAGTCAAAAAAAAACTTTTCATAGGGATTATCCTTTCAATTTGGGGACTGCCTGTAAGTAATTTTAATTAATTGCCATGCTTAGTAAATTTGTGGGTACATCTTGTATTTGCATTTGGGAACCACCTATAAAAATGTTTATTGGTTCAGGATTGGATTATATTGTCAACTCGCTCGAAGGCAATTTTAAATGTTCTTGTGATTTTCTGTATTTTGATTTCTTGTAGTTAAATTAAAAGGGCTGTTTTTTAATATTCACCTCTGTACAGTGTAAAATCTGATCATAATAAATGTTAATAGACATCTATAAAATTGTTACTTGCTCCAGATGTCTCTGTAAAGGGACTTAGTATTTAGAGTTTTGTTCTTTCTTAATATCACCTCATAATCTGAATTACTTGCCTCACTGTGTAGGGTTTGATAATAAGTAAAATGTTTGCCAAAGTTTATACCATAGTTTTACCAGACCATAGGGCTGCTCTTTTATGAGAGAGAGACAACTGATGGTGGTTTAACCTGAGGGTCCCCAAGTCTCAGGCAAGGGGAGTCCTTCATATTAACTTTACTGGTAATTTCACCTATGCAGTTGGCATCACTTTGTGTTGCAAACCAAGCATCCAACTAAGTGAATCCACTTAACGTGCCCCCCCACTTCCACTGCGCTCGCCAGCTGTTTTATCCTATCCTATTGCTTGCAAGATAAAATAGTTACTGGTATTGAATCATTATAGTTTTTAGAGAGTGTTACAATTTTGTTATTCATTTTGGGTATTGTAGGCGATCAGGACCATATCATTGGAAATCTGGACAGATGGGGAGTCTTGTAAATCATGCACAGGTAGTGCTGAGAAATAAAGAAAATGTTAATCAGAAGGTAAGGAGATACATCAGATTAAAAGAGAAATAAAATTGTCTACCATAAGATGATATGAATTAATTTCTTCAGCTGGGTTTTGTAACATTTGATGCAAAGTTTGAGAAATTCAACAGGGAAATTGTAATAATGGTTATTGAGATAGCCTTATTGGGAATAACTATGGAAATATACTATCTATTAGCCCCAATAGCCAAATGTTTCTATATCAATGCTAGCTCACCTTTCTGTCCAATCCAATTCATCCCAAGTCTGCCATGTTTATTCCTATGATAGAAATGTAACTACCCCTGGATGGTTGTTGTGGAGACTGCGTGGTAAAGCAGGTTATTGGCTTGCTCACCAAGCTGGCTGGTTATTGTGTTGACGTTTCGTCACCATGCTAGATGACATTACCACTGCAGCCTCCGATGAAGCAATGTTGTTCTACTGTGCTTGGCACTTGCGTGATTCTGTCTGTTAAGTTGGATTGCGTCTTTTCCAGTTCTGTTCTGCATGGATTTGTGTATGGGGTCTAATTCCACATGTTTGCTAATTGCATTACGGGTTGAAAACCAGGCCTCTAGGAATTCCAGCTTGTGTCTGTGGTTGGCTTGAGTTAGGATGGTCACGTTGTCCCAGTTAAATTGATGACCTTCATTGTCCAAGTGTACTGAGACGAAGGAATGTTTGTCGTGTTGTTTTGCTGCTAGCTGGTGTTCATGTATCCTCATGGCTAGTTTCCTTCCGGTCTGGCTGATGTAATATTTGTTGCAGTCGTTGCAAGGTATTTTGTAAACTACGTTGGTTCTGCATGTCATGCGTGTGAGGTCTTTGGTCCTTGTAGGCGTTTGTCGTAGAGTAGCTGTGGGTTCGTGTGCTACCATGATTCCTAGTGGTCGTGGGAATCTCATTGTCATATCTGATATATTCTTGATATAGGGTAGTGTGGCCAGTGTATCGGGGTGTACTGTATCCTTTTGCCATTGTCAATCGAGTATGCACCTGTAGTTGTTGGGATATCCGTTGTTTGCAAAGACCTTGTGTAGGTGCTGTTCCTCCTTCCAGGGTAGTTCTGGTGTGTTGCATTGAGTTATGACCTGCTTGAATAGTGTCCTCACACAGCTCTGTTTGTGGACATTGGGGTGATTGCTGTGGAAATTGGTGGTAAAGCAATTGCATTGTATTATACAGTTGTTTCAATCCTTTCCCATCATTATTATCACCAATATTCAGCAACACTTTCAACTCTATTACATTGCTTCTTCTATCCATCTCTACACCACTCACCTTGTTTCACTTCCATTCTGATGGCCCAAAATATCCAGTTTCTGGATCACTGGAGGCCAGGCATAAATGGAAGTGTGTTCGGATTGTGGGATAGTCTTATTGCGTGGACCTTTGTGGTATTGTCCAGGATGTCTAAATTTCTGACAGGATCAGAATAACTGGTTATTAGAACAAGATGAACTTTGAATGTCATGGCTACAATTGGACGAAGCAGTGGAATAAAAGACTGCTGCAAAATTAATGACTTTGGAGATTAATGTGACCATTGTAACTCATTCTCATGTCTGAAAGGTTTGCTTCAATCTACTCCAAGTAGGTCTGCTCATTTTATGAAGGGGATGCTGAGCAGGTTTAGGAAGATCTTTGAATAATTGCTGTTTATTTGTTTACGATTAGAACTTTGTCGTTGCCAACTTTTTCTTCCAGTTCGGATTGTTATACCTTTTAAAGGATATGTTAACATAAGCAGATAGTTGTGCAGAAATTGATGTGCACAGACATAGTCACTTTTTTCTGCTCTTCTGCAAAGTAATCCTTTGAATGTTATGTTTATTCTGTCACAGATAATTTCTGGAAAGACAAAAATCAGAATACTGAAAGATCAACGTGGAGGTATGGTTATTGTCTTTATTTAGTTTGTATTTATGCAGACTATTGGCATATAAAATGGTCTCTCGTTCTGCTTATTACAGAGCCTAGGAAACATGCCATCATCGATACAGCAGTTTGTGAAAGTGAAAAGCTAAAAGTTAAGGGGAAATTATGTGGACAATGTGAGATCAGAAGTCCTGTGCTGGTATGTAAGACAAGAGATACATTATCAAATAAATCCTTTATTTCACATTGTTTGACAATAATAGTTAAGTCAGTGGACACGTGAAAACTTATTACATGGTTGTGATGCTTCATTTTAATAATGGAAAAAGCTGATAAAATTCACGCACAAATTTTGATGTTTGTAAAGGATTAATTGACCTTATTGATCAAAATAAGTCTGAACTCCAAGCAAACTAAAGTAAGTACCTTTTAACGATTTTGCTTTAGAAATGTAATTATTGTCTCTGGTAGCCTGTCCTTGTGTATTACATGTGATTAATACCACCGTGGTGTAACATATATTTTAAATATATGTTTTAAACAATGTATGTGACTAGAAATAAATTCAATCTAACTAGTTTATAGTCAGAATGAGACTATCAGAAATTGAATAAAACAATAAATTATGAACTGATTTATGGGACATCTAATTATTGAGAAATGTGTATTGGATGTTGGCTGTGAAGTTGCCCAAATTAAATCCAGGCAAATAGTTTGAGATCACAGATACCCTAGCATATTGTTTTTATGCCAAACTGACAACAGTTTTATCCTTCTTAATATTGCCAACGAGTTAACTAATCTAGCAGTGTTTTTTTTTTCTCTAACATTCAAATGTAGTCAGTTTATCATAAAATCATAAGAAATAGGACCAGGAATCAGCCATTCAGACTCTCAAACCCGCTCTGTTATTCAATAAAATAGTACTTGATTTGATTGTGGCTGTAACTCCACTTTCCTGCATAAGCACCAATAACCCTTAACTCCCTTGTAGATCAAAAATCGATTTAACTCAACCTTGAATACGTTCACAGACAGCTGTGAAGGCTGGATCACTGATAGAGAACAATCCCCTGAGAGAAGAAATTTCCCCTTAATTTTAAATTGAATGGGAGATTGCTTGTTTTTAAGACTGTGTGCACTAGATCTAGATTCACCTACAAGGAGAAACATCATTTAAGCATTTATCCTGTGAAGACCTCTCAAATGTTATATGGTTCAGTTAGATTTTTGTAATGCTGAGAAATGATATGTGTTGACACAGTTTTTGTCTTGCACTCTCAAGACATTGGCAAGAAATACCACTGTAAAGAGAGAATAGCATTATATTGTATGAGAGGAGAGTGCTGATTGTTTGGAAAATGGACCCTGATAGAGGCACTGTCATGGAAAATGCACAGTTACGTAATGACTAGAGTTAACTGTCAAGATTTGTTTAAGTTTTAAATGAGGCAGGTTGACTCTGGTTGAACAAGGCATTGGCCTGAGAAATGGTCCAGAAAATAGTTGTCTCATATTTTATTGAATTGAGACAGTCCCAGTTCTTTGTCTGCATAGACAAGTTGGACCAAAGGGCCTGTTTCCATGCTATACATCTCCATGACTATGACTTTTGTCCACATTTGCTCATTCCACTAGGCTGAATGGGTTTGGATTTGGGACAGGATAGGATAGGGTAGGATGGGACAAGATAGGATAGGATAACCTCAAGTTACTCTTTTTAAACCTGCTACCTCCTCCTTTCACGGCTATCTGTAAAATTAAGGCAATCTTGAATGTACCACTCATGGAAGCCACGAACTTAGCAAATCACGCAGTTGAGTTCCTGTGTACTGGTAAATATAGCTTCCAGTACACACAGGTGTGCTGTCTGACAATCTGAAAGGATATTGTGTTTCATATTATGCACCTGTCTTTTGGCCATATAACCTATATAACTAGCATCACCTTGGCACTGAAATTCATATGCCTTTCTACTTCTTTTTATGATAAGCAGAATGTATATTTTGGCTTGATGTCGATGTGCTGTTAGTGGCAAACACCACTTGTGTTGCTATTGCTTAGTTCGTGTGAAACAGGTAACTTCACCTCTTGTTAAAACTTGAGACACCATGAGACTCGTGGTGAGACAGATGACTTGTGGTTTAACCTGAGTGTCACCACTCCTCAGCTGAGGTAAGAGATTGAGAAGGAGAGTCCCTCCTCTTAACCTCAGTGTATGCTGGAATTGATCCTACACTGTTGGTCCACTCTGCATTGCAAACTAGCTATGCAGATAACTGAGCTAACTGACGTTGATTTCCCATGAAAACTAACAAAGGTGTTAGCTTGATCTGGGCCTTGTTGGGATCCCATAGCAACACCATCCAATTGAGCATACATTGTGTCATTGAAACTGAACTCAACTGTGTGATTTGCTAAGTTCGTAATTTGAATGGATACTGATTCAACAATGGTGATGCATCTATGTTGGCATGATATATATAGTGCTGCAGTGTAGATGTCAATAGTTTCCATGAGTGGTACATTCAAGATTGCCTTAATTTTACAGATAGCTGTGAAAGGAGGAGGTAGCAAGTTTAAAAAGAGTAAGTCAAGGCTATCCTATCCTATCTTGTCCTATCATACTCTATCATATCCTGTCTCAAATCCAAACCCATTCAGTCTAGTGAAATGAGCAAATTTAGACAAAAGTCATAGATTCAAGGAGATGTATAGCATGGAAACAGACCCTTCGGTCCAACTCCTCTATGCTGACCAGATATCCTAAATAAATCTAGTCCCATTTGCCAGCATTTGGCCCTTATCCTTCTAAACCTTTCCTATTCATATACCCATCCAGATGCCTTTTAAATGTTGTAATTGTACCAGCCACCACCACTTCCTCTGGCAGCTCATTCCATACACATTATCAACCTCTGCATGAAAAAGTTGCCCCTTTGAAACCTTTCCCCTCGACCTTAAACCTATGGCCTCTAGTTTTAGACTCCCCCACCCTGGGGAAAAGACCTTGTCTATTTACTTTGTCAATGCCCTTTATGATTTTGTAAACCTCTATCTCCAACCTAATCAGCCTTTCCCTATATCTCAAACCATCCAACCCTGGTAACATCCTTGTAAATCTTTCTTAACCCTTTCAAGTTTCACAACATCCTTCCAAAGGATGGAGACCTGAATTGCATGCGGTATTCCAAAAGTGGCGTAACCATTGCACCGTACAGCTGCAACATGATCTCCCAACTCCTATACTCAATGTATTGACCAATAAAGGCAAACACAATTCTATTAGTTTCAAAATAGTTATGGAAAAAGATAAAAGTTAAAGCTTTTAATCAGAGTAAAGCAAATTTTAATGGTATGAGACAAGAACTTGCAAAAGTTGTTTGGAGTAGACTGTTCGCATGTAAAGGGACGTCTGACAAGTGGGAGGCATTCAAGAGTGGATGACGACAGTTCAGAGGCATTTTGTTCCTATTAGAGTGAAGGGTAAGGCTGGTAAGATTAAAGAACAATGGATGAACAAAGATATTGAGGTTCAGGTCAAGAATAAAAGAGAATCTTTTTTCAGATATAGACAACTTGGTTCAATTGAATCTTTTAATCAATATAAAGATTGTAGGGGCATTCTTAAGAAAGAAGTCAAGGAGGCAAAGAGAGGATATGAGATAGCATTGGCAGGTAAAGTTAAGAATAATCCAGAGATTCTACAAATACATTAAGAGCAAGGGGGTAACTAGAGAGAGGAAATTCTGAGGAAGGGTCACCGGACCCAAAATGTTAACTCTGATTTTTCCTTCACAGATGCTGGCAGACCTGCTGAGCTTTTCTAGCGTTTTTTTTTTGTAACAAGAGGGAGGGTTGGTCCTCTTAAAGATCAAGGAGGTCATGATTGTGTTGAACTCCAGGAAATGGAAGAGATACTAAATAAATATTTTGCGTCACTTTTTACTGTGGAGAAAGAAATAGAGTCCAGAGAATGCAGACAAATAAACTTTTGATGTTTTAAAGACAGGTTACATTACAGAAGAGTAAGTTCAGGAGGTCTTAGAGTTTGTAAAGGTGGATAAATCACTAGGACCTGATCTAATATATCCCAGAATGTTGTTGGAAGTAAAGGAGGAAATTACAAGACCCGTTGCAGAAATATTTGCATCAACTATAACTATGGGTGAGGTGCCTGATGATCGGAGGGTGGCTAATGTTGTACCTTTGTTTAAGGAAAGTCGTAAGGAGAAACTAGGGAACCATCGTCCTGTGAATCTGACTTTAGTTGTGGGTGAATTGTTGGAGGTGATTATAAAGGATAGGGTTTGTGGACATTTAGAAAGGCAAAAAGTGATTCATGATAGTCAGCATGGTTTTATGCGAAGAAAATTGAGTCTCACAAACTTGTTTGAGTTTTTTGAGGAAGTTACCAAACAGGTTGTTGATGACAGAGCAGTAGACATTGTTTATTTGGTTTTTATTAAAGCCATTGACAAGGTTCCACATGGTAGACTAATTAGTAAAGTTAGGTCACATGGGATTCAGGGGCAGCTTGCCAATTGGATACATAATTGGTTTAACAGCAGGAGACAGAGTAATGATGGAGGATTGCTTTAGGGACTGGAGGCCTGTGACCGGCGGTATTCCACGGGGATCGGTTCTGGGTCCTCTTTTGTTTATCATTTATATAAATGATTTGGATGAGAATATAGAAGGTATGGTTAGTTAGTTTGCAGATGGCACCATTGGTGGCATTGTAGACAACGAAGAAGGTTTTCTAAGATTACAAAGGGAGCTTGATCAAATGAGTCAATGGGCTGAAAAATGGCATGGAGTTCAAACTAGATGAATGCAAGGTATTGCATTTTGGTACAACAAACAAAGCTAGAGCTTATACAATTAATGGTAGGGCCTTGGGTAGTGTTGTAGAACAGAGAGACTTAGGGTGCAGGCACATAATTCTTTAAAGTTGGCGTCACATGTAGACAGAATGGTTAAAAAGGCATTTGGCACACTTGCCTTCATTGCTCAGTCCTTTGAGTGTAGGAGTTGGGACGATGTGTTGAGGTTATATAGGATATTGTTGAGGCCTCTTCTGGAAAACTGTGCTCAGTTCTGGTCACCAGTTATAGGAAGGATATTGTCAACTGGAGATGGTTCGGAAGAGATTTACCAGGATGTTGCTGGATTTGGAAGGCTTGAGTTATAAGGAAAGGCTGGATAGGCTGGGACTTTTTTCACTGGAGCGTACGAGGTTTAGAGGTTACCTGATGGAAGTTTATAAAATAATGAGAGGTATAGATAGAGTTGATGGTAGTTGGCTTTTCCCTAAGATGGGGAATTTCAAGACCAGGGGACATATTTTTAAGGTGAGAGGAGAGAGACTTAAAAAAGACAGATATATGAGGCAAATTTCTTCGACACAGAGAGGTTTGTATGTGGAATGAACTTCCTGAATAAGTGGTGGATGTGGGTACACTTACAATGTTTAAAAGACATTTGGAAGGATACATGAATAATAAAACGTTTGGAGTGATATAGGCTAGGAGTAGGCAGGTGGGACTAGTTTAGTTTGGGATTATGTTTGGCATGGACTGGTTGGACCAAAGGGTCTGTTTCCATTGTGTATGACTCTAACACCAAACGCCACCGTCACTATCCTGCGACTCCGCTTTCAAGAAACAATGGACCTGTACTCCAAGGTCTCTTCGTTCAGCATCACTCCCCAGGACCGCACCATTAAGCGTATAAGTCCTGCCCTGATTTGCCTTTTTTAAAATGCAACACCTCACATTTATCTAAATTAAACTCTATCAGCCACCCCTCAGCCCATTGGCCCATCTGATCAAGATCCCGTTGTACTCTGAGGTAACCTTCGCTGTCCACTACACCTCCAAATTTGGTGTCATTGCAAACTTAACCATACCTCCTATGTTCACATCCAAATCATTTATATAAATGACGAAAAGCAGTGGACCTAGCACTGATCCTTGTGGCGCACTGCTGGTCGCAGGCCTCCAATCTGAAATGCAACCGTCCATGACCACCCTTTGACGTCTACCTTTTGAGCCAGTTCTGTATCCAAATGGCTAGTTCTCCCTCTACTCTATGTGATCTAATCTTGCTAACCAGTCTTACCATGAGGACCCTTGTCGAACGCCTTACTGAAGACCATACAGATTGCATCCACTGCACTGCCCGCATTAATTCTCTTTGTTACTTGTTCAAAAAACTCAATTAATTTAGTCAGACATGATTTCCCACACACAAAGCTATGTTGACTATCCCTAATAAGTCCTTGCCTTTCCAAATACGACACTCTATCTTCAAATTCTTCTCCACACTAAACACTGATGCAAAATACTCATTTAGTGTCTCCCTTATCTCCTGTGGTCCCACACATATAGGCAGCCTTGCTGATCTATAAGGGGCCCTATTGTCTTCCTAGTTAATATATTTGTAAAATCCCTTTGGATTCTCCTTAACCCTATTTGCCAAAGCTATCTCATGTCCCCTTTTTGCCCCCTTGACTTCCCCCTTCAGTATACTCTTGCTGCCCTTATACTCTTGCAGGGATTTACTTGATCTCTGCTGTCTGTACCTGACATATGCTTCCTTCCTTTTCTTGACCAAAACCTCAATTTCTCTGGTCATCCAGCATTCCCTACACCTACCAGCCTTGACCTTCACCCTAACAGGAACATACTGTCTCTGGATTCGCTATCTCATTTTTGAAGGCTTCCCATTTTTTAGCTACCTTTTACCTGCAAACATCCACTCCCAATCAACTTTTGAAAGCTCTTGCCTAATACTGTCAAAATTGGCCTTTCTCCTATTTAGAACTTTAACTTTTAGATCCAGTCTATCCTTTTCCATCACTGGTTTAAAAATAATAGAATTACGGTCACTGGCCCCAAAGTGCTCCCCCATTGACACCTCTGTCACCTGCACTGCCTTATTTCAAAGGAGTAGGTTAAGTTTTTTTGCACCTTCTCTAATAGATATATCCATGTACTGAATCAGAAAATTTTCTTGTACATACTTAACAAATTCCTCTCCATCCAAGCCCTTAACGTTATGGCAGTCCCAATCTATATTTGGAAATCAAATGTGACATCATAGAGCAGCAGGTTGGCGATGGGTTGCTGAGAATTTTGCTCTTTCATCTTTTAACCTTTTGTAATTGTAAGGTTTTATGACTGATAAACGCTAATAGTGTTGATTGTAGTGATAGGACTTGTTGATTATAAATTAATTTAAAAAAAGAAAATCATTAGCGTATAAGTTAGCAGGATGTGAGATTCAGGCCAAGCATATCTGCACTGCCTACAGCTTGAGGAGCTTGACATGAGAATCATTGAGGTAGAGGCCAAAATGTAGACATTGTGACCAATCAGGAAGGGGAGAATTACCTGGATGCATTCTTCCGGATGGCAAGCCAACTCTTTGGGAACAATTCTTCTGATTTTATCAGGGCCACAAGGATATGAGGGAGAGTAAGATGGGTATGGAGACCCAGAAATTAAGATGAAAGAGACTTAGTCTTTGCAATCGTTCAATGGTTCAAATTTCTTGCAGCCTGTTTGGATGAAACCAATGGCTGTGTGATGGATGAGCAAATTGTGTGTATCTCCTAACCAGACTAAACAATTCTCTGAAGGCAAAAGGGACAATCTAGATGGCTGTGTTGCATGTTCCAGTGTTTACAATATCTGCTCTGGGTTGAAGTGGAATCATATGTAATGGTGGTGGTGAAAGGGGTTGGGGGAAGGAGTATGGGAAATCACTGGCTGTGGTCCACTTAAGTAAAGCTAGGAAAGAGATGGTGATGATCGTATAAACAGCTTAAAAAAAATGCCAAAGATGGTAATTTCTGGTTACAACCTGAAACATGACCAAATTGGTAGAGGGTAAATAATAGTAGAGTTAAATGTGTGGATCAAAATAGCTGTCAGAAAAATAGACTGTGATTCATGGGGTACTGGCACTAGTATTGTGAAAGCTGTACCATTAAGATGGTCTTCACCTAAACCGTATTGAGACTAGTGTTCTGGTGAGTCATAGAATTTGACTTATCAAGAGGAATTGAAACTAAATAATGGGGTTGGGTGATCACGTTTAGAAAGATGTGAAAAATTAAATATAGCAGAGAGCAAAGTAGCATTAAGGAATATCACTGCCTTCTTGAGTGTGGCAGAAAGGACAGAATAATCAAATCTAAAAATGCATCACCAGATAATGTTAGAGGTTACAAAAATGACAAAACACACAGCTAAAAGTTCCGTATCAGCATATATCACTTGTGACAAAATGGATGAATTGACAACCCAAATTAAAATGATGTGATGGCCATTACAGATCTGTGTCTGCACAATGACAAAGACCTGAATATTCATACATTCGTGATATTTAGGAAGGACAAGTAGTTGGTAAAAAGTGGGCAGGTTAATTAAGGACAATATTGCTTCAAGAATGAAAGATGATCTTAGTTCTAGAGATCACAATGTAGAATCAGTTTGGGCAGAAATACGAACTCAAAGTAAGAAGTCAGTTGTCGGAGCTGTTTATAGGCCTCCTGCAGACTATAGGATGTGATATTCAGAAGGAGATAATGGGTGCTTATGAGAAACGTACATGAATAATCAAAATCACTTTTAATCTACAAATAGGTTGGATTAATCAGATTGGCAAAGGTAGCCTGGATGATGAGTTTGTGGAGCTTTAAGGGATATTTTCTTAAAGCAGGCAACCATAGAGCAGGCTGTACTAGATCTGGTAGTATGCAATGAGACAGGATTAATTAACAACCCCATTGTGAATGTATCCAGACATAACAGTGATCATATTATGATTGAGTTCCACATCAATTGAGGGAATAAAGAATGGATTTAAGACCAGTACTTTAAACTTGAAATCGGCTGAATGGAGGTGGGAAATTAGGGGTAGGTTAGAAAATGGAGAGTGTGCATTAATAAGTCATTTTCAGGTTGACAAGATCAGTGAGTGAAGTGCTGGAGTCTGTGATTGACAGTTTATCTCAATGGCTTGGATGAAAGGACCAAATATATGGTTGATTGGAAAGTAAGTTGTGAAGAAGACATATGGAGTCTATAAAGGTACGTAGATGGATTACACGAGTATCAAAAATTTGGCAATATAATGCAGTAAAATGTGAACTAGTCCACTTTGGCAGGAAGAATTGAAAAGCGTTATATGATTTAAATGGACAGGGATCACAGAACTCTGAGATATAAAGGGATCTGGATGTTCCAAACATTTAGTGTGCATGCATAATAAGTAAGAAAGAAAATGGAATTCCATAATTTATTGCAGTGGCAATGGAACATAGGGTAAGGATGCTTTGCTGCAGTTGTACAGGGTTTTGGTGAGATCACATGTGCAATACTGTATATAGTTTTGGTCTCCTTATTCAAGAAATAATATAAGCTGTTCAGAGGAGGCTCACTTGACTAATACCTGGGATGGATGTGAGGGAGGAGGGAAGGTTGTCTGGGAGAGATAGGTTGAGCCTGTATCCATTAGAGTTTAGAAGAAAGAAGGGTGATCTTATTTGAAACCTACAAGGTCCTGAGGAGACATTGAAAGCATGTTTCTTCTTGCCAAAGTTCTAGAATCAAGAGATATACTTTAAAAACAATGTATCACCTGTTTACATGGAGTTAAGGACAATTGCTTTTCTCTGAAGGTGAGAATCTTTGGATCTCTTTGCCCCAAATCACAATTTACAGAGTAGAGATGAAACTTATATTGCCCTCAAAATTTTGTAAAAGTTTAAAATCCTCTTTGCTATGTGGCTAATGGCTTGGGGTTGAACTACATAAAATTGATAACACAAAGCTGACCTTTAAAAAAGGACCAGGCAGCGAATTTGCACTCATAATTTCACTTGTTTTGCACTCAGTTTTATGCTTCAGCACATATTATTAATGTTCTTAGGGAAAGTTGCTGTAACCCACCAAGGGGAGGGAGGGGGGTGGCAGAGAGTGGGGAGAAATTTCAGTGCAACTCATCCATTGTCCTGTTTCAAAATATTTATATCTGCCTAACTTTAAATGTGGAGTATTTTTGGAAGAATTAATTAACATTGTTTCATTTTACAAAATTCTATTGAATGCTTGGGGTATTATGTTCTCATAGTCTTATTTTTATTTTTAATTTTTTTACTCTGTTGTTTTAGTGATGTTTTTCAAAACTAAATGTGTAATAAGGGCTAATTTTAAGAAACTGCTGACAGGCTGAACCCCTCCTTACTGGAAGTGCATATCATGAAATCACATGCATTTCCCACAATTGCTATCCATTTATTATAATATATGGAAAATTTTGAGTGTGCTCATAATTCCTGATATGTGCTCTTAGTGATTTTAGGAGCTCTACTGCATTATATTGCCAAATTTTTTGATACTCATGTAATCCATCTGTGTACCTTTACAGACTCCAGGAACTTGCTTTTGTAAAACGGGCTTAAAGCAGGTCAGACAGCGTCAGAGGAGCAGGGAAGTCGACGTTTCAGGTCGTTGACTTTCCTGCTCCTCTGATGCTGTCTGACCTGCTGTGCTCCTCCAACTCCACATTTTATTGACTCTGACTTCCAGCATCTGCAATCCTTACTAAGTCTGAAAGCAGAGATAGTAGTTTCTGAAGAAGGGTCTAGGCCCGAAATGTCAGCCTTCCTGCTCCTCTGATGCTGCTTGGCCTGCTGTGTTCATCCAGCTCTACACCTTGTTATCTCATATCTCCTAAAGCAGTTCAGTTTCCGTTCTGATTTTTGGCTACGTCTGCGCTCAAGAAATAACTGTAAATATATTCACAGGAAGAAAGATGTCTTTTTTATTCAAATCATTGGACACATCAGTTAGTGTTGACTTTTAAAGTATTTTTTCACTTTTTAAAGGTTTGCGTGGAGTGTGGAGAAGATTACTGTTCTAGCTGCTTTGCTAAATTCCATCAGAAGGGGGCGCTGAAGCTTCACAGAGTTTCTCCTTTTCAGGTACCACCAAACTCTTATATTACATTTTCATAACGTGGTGTTTCTTTATATGTTGTAGCTTGGAGTCCTTAAAACTATTTTTGAATTGTTTTTCATTTTTAATTTTATCTGATTTTAAGATGTAGCTAACCATTCTGAAGTTGGTAACTTTTTTTTAAGGAATTGTTTTTGACACACTACCTTCACAAGCTGGGATTATTGTTGAACAATTTTATGTTGACTGTAAATAAACAAAATCCTGACAGTCAGACTTCTGATTAAGCTGATATTTGAAGGTATATTCAAGTTTGTACTTGAAGACAGAGGCGTATCGACATACATTGGCTGCATCTTTCATGTGAATCAATCATCTCTTTTGAAAAGCCGGCTGAATTAGTTGAACTTTACATTACAGTCAATAGAACAGGAAACCAAACATGTGTATGATGGATGGCATAGCCGGCATCAAGAGTTTTATATTACTACTGAAAGTTAAAATTACCATTAGTGAGTCAAGGTCAAGTATGGTCTTTAGACTAACTGTTGTTAAGAGGCTGATTGGGCTGGCGCATGCAGTGTACCTCTGAGTCTAAGTAAAATTGTAACACCATAAGGTATAGAAACTAAACCAGGCCATTCAGCCCATCAATTTGTTATGGCATTCATGGCTGATCTGCTAATCATTAACTCTACGTTTCTATCTCTTCCCCATCACCCTTTATTCCCTGACTGATTAAAAATCTGGCTATTTGAGCCTTGAAAATACTTAATAATCCAGCCTCTTTACTGTGATAAAGAATTCCACAGATTCAGTACCCTCTGAGGAAAAAAATATCCTTCCCTCTGTTTTAAATGTCCAAGCCATAATTCTGAGATTATGCCCTCTGGTCCTAGACTCTCTCAAGAGGGAAAACAAATTTTCTGTGCCTACCCTGTCAAGTTCCTTAAGAATCTTGTGTGTTTCTATAAGTTCACCTCTCATTCTTCTATATTCTAATGACGACATGCCCAAACCACTCAACCTCTCTATTGAGACAGTCCCTTCATACCTGGTATAAGCCTGTGATCCTGCCTCCAATGCCAGTATATCTTTCCTGAGATAAAAAACCCAAAACTGTTTGTAGTATTTCAGCTGTGGTCTGACTAACGCGTTACCTAGTTTTAGCAAAACCTACCTACTGTTAGAGATAGTAGGAACTGCTGGTGCTGGAGTCTGAGATAACAAGGTGTGGAGTTGGATGAACACAGCAGTCCAGGCAGCATCAGAGGAGCAGGAAAGCTGTTGATTTGGGTCGGGACCCTTCTTCAGAATCTAGTTATCTCAGACTCCAGCATTGGCAGTTTGTACTATCTGAGTCAGTTTTAACCCCACTGTGAAGCCTCTTCTAAGGTTGCCTACCTTGAAGAAGTTACCCTCCTCCCTCTGGAAAGACCTCAATGGATCTCTCTCCCACTGCAACTCTCTGGTAATCTATTTGGCCCTGAAACTGCTCGACCATGTACTGAAGCAAACCGGGTATTACAGCCACATTGCTTTTCTCAATACCTGCCTACGAACCGGATCATCCCCAATGGACTCCGATCTACATTCAGGCCTTCCCAATTCGGCCCTAACCATGACGACCGCTACTTACAGAACATTCAGATCCTCCAAAAACGTTTTTCTCTGCGACTTCTCAAGCATACACTTGCAGCAATGTGCTGGCATCTCCTGAGCCTACAATCAAGCCAACCCCAGCTCAGAGCCTCCCTGTTCCAAACCTGCAAAGGACCTCTCCTGTTTTTCATTCTTCGCAGGATCCACTACCTACTGTTATATTGCATTCCTTTTGAGATGAAGGCCAACATTCCATTTACCTTCCCTGTTTTTTTTGTGATTTATGGATGAGGATTCCAAAATCTCTCTGTTCCATATCTTTCTGCAGTCTTTCTCATTTAAATAATATTCAGCTGCTCTATTCATCCTACAAAAATGCATAACCTCACATGTCCCTGCATTGTATTCCATCTGTCAAATTTTTTACCCATTTACTGAGCCTATATACAGTATAGGTCTATACCTCTACAGACTTTGTATCATCCTCACCTCCTTGCCTATCCACCTATTTTTGTGTCAACACAAACCTGGCTATAATACATTCACTTTCCTCTTCCAAGTTGTTAACATTTTTATAGATAATTGTGACCCCATCACTGATTGCTGCACCACTAGATACAAGTTGCCATGCTGAAGATGTCCACACCTCCCAATTTGCTTTGTTCTAATTGTTAGCCAATCCTCTATCCATGCTAATATACTACTTCCAACACCATAGACTCTTATATTAAGTAGCCTAATATGTGGTGCTTTATTGACTGCCTTCTGAAAATTCAAATATAATACATGCACTACTTCTTCCCCTTTATCAATCCTGCTTGTTAATACCTCAAATACTTCTAGTAAATTTGTATGTTGTAAATGCCATGTTTAAAAAGTGGGACATAGCTTATTATTTGATCAGATGGACAACTGGATTTTGGATGACTTCAAGATTTATGGGGTAAGGATGTGACTACGAGCCTGGAGCGCTTTGAAATAGCTAAGTCCATATGTGCCTTCATTACATATGAGGGGATATGACAGGGTCACAATCAGGTAATCTTTTTAAGGTGGAAATAGGCTGTTTGAGTGAAGTCATGAATGTGTGGTTGGAAGCACACCTTGGAATCAAGCATGACTTTAAGATTGCCGACAGACTGGCTTAATTTCAGATTGATGCCAGAGACAGGGACAGCATAGTTGCAAAGGGATTGAGTTTAGATCATTACAAGTAAAACATGATTTATATACTCCAACATGTATCTAATCTGCCTCTCTTTAAAATTTCATGTATTTGAATGCATTACAGTGTTAGAAAATGCCCTTATTTTCTCTCATTTTGCCCTCCTGTCTCCACAGAGGCATCAGTAAAGCGAGCATTACATTTATCTTAGTTTTTTGAAACTGTTTTTTTGTGACAGCTTAAAAGTAATACATAATGCTGCAACTGCTGAGAATCCAAAATAAAACAAAACATTTGAGAAGCAACTTCAGATAGATCTATACCTGACATGTTAATTGATTTGCATTCTCTCAATAGATATTACCTGGTCCTCAGGCTGTCTCCAGCATTTTTGTTTGCAACTATGGCTTCTCCCTGCTGCATCTTTTTCTTTACATTCTGCTCTTGTTTATAGAAAAGTCTGTTCCACTTTGCTGGCAGCTACAGCAATTGTCAGTAAACTAATCAACCATCAATATTTTTTCTCTGAGCAAAGTCCAACTGAATTCACATTTCTGAATATACACTTCAATATATTTTGTAACTACTTAATTCAGAAAGCTTTGATTAAAGAATATGGAAAGATACAAGTTTTATTTTTGACACTCAAAGTGTGGTTCACTATCTACTGATTCCCTGCAAACATTGAGATTATTCTAATCTGTTTACAGCATTAGGGTCATGTTTGATCCCAAAATGAGCTTTCAACTTCACATTCATGTCATTGCTAAGACCATCTATTTCCACCTCAGTGAGATTACTCTGTTTTAGCCCCTCATTTGCGCCTTCATTACCTCTGAATTCAGCTATTCCAATGCACCCCAGGCAGCATTCTCATATTGTGCCCCCTGTAAAGCTTGAGTCATCCAAAACTCAATTGTCTGTTTTTGCTTCTAAGTAAGTCTATTTTCCCCATCATGTTGGCTCACTGCCTTACATTGGTCCTGGTCAAGTAACGTCTTGACTTTAAACTTCTTATCCTTGCTTTCAAATCCTGAATAGCCTCTCCCTGCTCGTTTCTACAAACTTCTGAGATAGATGCGCCCCTCTAATTCTAGCCACCTGAACAATATTAGTTTTAATTGCCCTACCATTGATGTCTGTGTCTTTGATTACTGAGGCCTCAATCTCTGAAGCTGCCTCCCTATACTTCTCTACCTCATTATGTTGCTTTTCTCCCCAAGGCACTCTTTAAAACACACTGCTTTGAATGACAATTTGATAGTCTGATGTAATGTTTCCTTATAATATGCTCATGATAAATTTTGCACCTCTCTAGTGCATTGATGTGTTTCACTGTGGTGAAGGTGCTATACAAATACAAGTTGCTCTAGTGTATTTCTGTAATTTGTTTCCTTGTCTGTATGTCTTTTTATTTTGTTATTTATATGTTGTTACTCAAGTTTTTATATCAGCTTGTATTGCGTGAACACAGAAGGATCTCTGAGGGGCATGTGTCTTTTATTTTCATGCCAAGAAAGGACACAATGGATCGTAGTATACTGATGTATGACTTGGAGAACGGGAGAGAAACAGTCTTTGTATAGACCTGGTAGACTTGAGGGCTATTAATACCTTGGATAGCGTTGCAGTTCTGTTTTGTGGTTGAATCTGAAGGGTGATTTTGAGCCACAGCTGGTGAAATGTAGGTAAGGGCCAACCTTTATGAAGTTTGATGAAATTGAAGTATATGATATATGTTAGTTAATAGTCCAAAAAAAAACTCCACTTTTTTCAGAAGGATATGTACTCCCAACCATGCTCAATTTTGTGTACTTTTGTCAAAAGAATGTCACGTTAGAACGCACAATACCAATATTCCTTTTGGAGATGAAATGCTGTTCAAACAAAATTAAGGGACAGCGTTTGGCTAATTGGGAGGGCATAATTAGGTATGATGTTTCCAAATACTTAAAGTACTGGTGGTGGATTTAGAGTTACTAGAGTGATTTAATTTAAAATTGATTTTAATCTAGTAATGATTTAGAGGAAATTTATGCAGATTTTATTCTTGTATAGGTGGCTGTAGACTGCATGTTGTGCTTTAATCAGCAATCACCTGAAGAGATTTGTTAGATGATAATTATAGGTGAAATTCTGTGTTTTTTTAATCTCTCGTACTGCTGCTGTTCATATTATTTGCAACTCATTTTGTCATTAATAGAAAATGTCTGTGCCAGCATAAAATGTGGCCATATTTTGTTGTCTATGACAGTGTGCATGATGTTCTTTTTAATGACTTTCATGCATAAAGTGTTAGGGAATAAGCTGCTACCCATTTCCAGCAGGCAATAGCAAAAGCATCATGTATTTTCAAAATAAGAAAGCCTATTTAAGTTTGCAGATGACTGCTAATAGTGGCGGATTCTGCATTTGCAATTAAAGTGCAGCAATTGTTATACATGTACAGATTCAAATCTTGCGTCGGTGTGACTTATAATACAAATATAACATATTTGCACGGTATAATTTGTGATTATGTAATTTAATTAATATTTTATTTTTCATGCAAACACACCTCTCATAGGGGTTTTGATAAACGTCAGCAAAACCTCAATCTTAAATTTTCTCTGACATTTTCTCCTGCTCTGTGTTTCACTCAGTTTTTTAGTTATATGTAGATTACAAATAAAACTGTTTAACTAATCTTCATCCTAATTCAGGAAAACACGCCCTGCACACTTCCATTGTTCTCAAACTACACCCAATGCATTTATGACATAGATAAAAGGTACTGCAGATGCTGGAGAATCCGAGATAACAAGCATGGGGCTGGATGAACACAGCAGGTCAAGCAGCATCATAGGAGCAGGAAAACTTGACGTTTCGGGCCTAGACCCTTCATCAGAAGGGTC
>JAHRHZ010000017.1:9636002-9701738 GCA_024137785.1 Ginglymostoma cirratum | reverse complement strand
AGCAGAAGTATATTCCAGTGATAAGGAAGAACTGTAGGAAAAGAGAGAGCCAGCCATGGATGATGTCTAAGGAAATAAAGGAAAGTATCAGATTGAAAAAAAAAACGTACAAAAAAGCAAAGAGGAGTGGAAAACTAGTAGACTGAGAAATCTTTAAAGGCCAACAGAAAGCCACAAAAAAAAGTTATAAAGAAAAGTAAGATAGATTATGAGAGTAAACTAGCTCAGAGTATAAAAATAGGCAGCAAAAGTTTCTATAAATATGTAAATCGTAAAAGAGTGGCGAAAGTAAACATTGGTCCTTTAGAGGATGAGAAGGCCAATTTAATAACTGGGAATGAGGAAATAGCCGAGACATTAAACAGTTAGTTTGTGTCAGTCTTCACAGTAGAAGACACAAATAACATGCCGAAAACTAATGGCAAGAAGGTTATAGCAGGCGAGGACCTATAAGCTATCATTATCACTAAGGAGGCAGTGCTGGGCAAGCTAATGGGGCTAAAGGTAGACAAGTCTCCTGGCCCTGACGAAATGCATCCCAGGGTACTAAAAGAGGTGATGGGGAAAATAGCAAATACACTAGTAATTATTCACCAAAATTCACTGGAGTCTGGGGTGGTTCCCGCAGATTGGAAAACAGCCAATGTGACTCCATTGTTTAAAAAAGGAAGTAGGGAAAAAGCAGGTAACTATAGGTCAGTTAGTTTAACTTTGGTAGTGGGGAAAATGCTTGAATCTCTCATTAAGGAAGAAATAGCAAGACATCTGGATATAAATTGTCCCATTGGGAGCACGCAGCATGGGTTTATGAAGGGTAGGCCATGTTTAACTAATTTGGTGGAATTCTTTGAGGACATTACTTGCATGGTGGACAATGGGGAACCTGTGGATGTGATGTATCTGGATTTCCAGAAGGCATTTGATAAGGTGCCACACCAAAGGCTGCTACATAAGATAAAGTTGCACGGTATTACAGGTAACGTATTGGCATGGATAGAGGATTGGCTGACCAGTAGAAAGCAAAGAGTAGGGGTAAATGGGTGTTTTTCTGGTTGGCGGTCAGTGACTAGTGGTGTGCCTCAGGGATCAGTGTTGGGACCGCAATTGTTTACAATTTACATAGATGATTTGGAGTTGGGGACTAAGTGTGGTATGTCAAAATTTGCAGGTGACACTAAGGTGAGTGGTAGAGCAAAATGTGCAGAAGACACTGAAAGTCTGCAGAGGGATATAGATAGTCTAAGTGAGTGAGCAAAGGTCTGGCAGAGTGAGTACAATGTTGATAATTGTGAGGTCATCCATTTTGGTAGGAATAACAGGAAAATGGACTATGTTTTAAATGGTAAAAAATTGCAGCACGCTGCTGTGCAGAGGGACTTGGGTGTCCTTGTGCATGAATCGCTAAAAAGTAGGATTGCAGGTGCAGCAGGTAATTAAAAAGGCAAATGGAATTTTGTCTGCCATTGCTCGAGGGATGGAGTTTAAAAACAGGGAGGCTATGCTGCAGCTTGTAAAGGGTCCTGGTGAAGCCACACCTGGAGTACTGTGTGCAGTTTTGGTCTCCTTACTTGAGAAGAGATATACTAGCACTGGAGGGGGTGCAGAGGAGATTCACTCGGTTGATTCCAGAGTTGAAAGGGTTGGATTATGAGGAGAGACTGAGTAGAATGGGATTATACTCATTGGAATTCAGAAGAAAGAGGGGAGATCTTATAGAAACGTATAAGATTATGAAGGGACTAGATAAGGTAGAGGCAGGGAGGTTGTTTCCGCTAGCAGGTGAAACTAGGACTAGAGGGCATCGCCTCAAAATAAAGGCAAGCAGATGTCGGACTGAGGTCGGGAGGAACTTCTTCACCCAAAGGGTTGTGAATCTGTGGAATTCCCTGCCCAGTGAAGCAGTTGAAGCTACCTCGCTGAATGTTTTTAAGGCAAGGCTAGATAAATTTTTGAACAGTAAAGGAATTAAGGGTTATGGTGAGTGAGCGGGTAAGTGGAGCTGAGTCTCAAAAAGATCAGCCATGATCTTATTAAATGGCGGGGCAGGCTCGAGGGGCCAGATGGCCTATTTCTGCTCCTATTTCTTATGTTCTTATGCATGCTTATGTCCAGTATCATTTTGTACACTGTGTATTTTAGTGTTTTAACGTAAAGTTGAATATTTTTAAACGGCTGTAAAGAAGGTGCTGTGGTAATGACATTTGGGCATAGTAACAAAATAATTCGCAGAATCAGAGTTGTAACAATGCAGAAGAAGGCATCATGTCTGCCTGACTCTCTGAATGAGTATCATGATTTTTATGCCTTTTTCCTGTCTTTTCTTCCTAACTCTGTACATTTTCTATTCAACCAGGAGTGGCATGGTGGCTCAGTGGTTAGCACTGCTGCCTCACAGTGCGAAGAACCTGGGTTCGATTCTACCCTTGGGCAACTGTCTGTGTGGGGTTTGCATGTTCTCCCTGTGTCTGTGTGGGTTTCCGCTGGCTGCTCTGGTTTCCTCCCACCGTTCAAAAATGTGCAAGTTAGGTGGATTGGCCACGCTAAATTACCCATAGTGTTCAGGGATATGTAGGTTAGGTGCATTAGCCATAGGAAATGCAGGGTTACAGGGATGGTTCTGGGTGGGATGCTCTTTGGAGGGTAGTTTGGGCCAAATGGCCTGATTCCACGTTGTAGGGATTCTAAAGAATCATCCAATACCCTCTTGAATGCCTCTATTGAACCTGCTTCCACCGCTTTTCTGGCAGTGCATTCCAGAGCCTAAATTAGATTTTTTTTTTGCATTTGCCTCTTTTATAAATCACTCTTAAGTCTGTGTTTCTCGTTGTAATCCTTCTAAGTGTGGGAATAATTTCTTCCGATCTACTCTGTCCAGAACACTCATTATTTTGAAAACATTGGTCAATTCTCCTTCGAGTATTCTTCCCACTGCAGAAAGTAAATACTACTTTAATTTTCCTAAGGTTACTGAATTTTATTTAATAGAAACCCTACCGTACGGAAACAGGTCTTTTGGCCCAACAGGTCCACACCAACCCTCAGTATCCCAACCAGACCCAACCCCAGACACTATGGACAATTTAACATGACCAATCCATATAGCCTACGCATCTGTGGATTGTGGGAGGAAACCCACGCAGACATGGAGAGAATGTGCAAACTCCACACAGACAGTCACCTGAGGGTGGAATTGAACCTGGGTCCCTGGTGCTGTGAGGCAGAGGTGCTAACCACTAAGCCACTGTGCTGCCCTATATTTTGTAACCAAAAAAATCTGGACTAATTATTCACAGTGAACTTAAATTTTCATTCTGTTATTGACTTTTCTTGATGAAGAAGGTCCAAATATTTTAGTTTCAGTAATGTTTTGTAAGTTTTGTCTGGAATATGTGCAGGAGGTCTCGTGGCACAGTGGATAGTAGCTCTATCTGTGAGCCAGGAGCTTCGAGTTCAAGTCCAATTGGAGGATTTGCTGGCTAAGGAATGTGTGTACATAACATGGCCATGTGTTGGTTGAGTATCAATCCTGTCTAATATACCCCAAAGGCAGGCTGTAGGTCTGGGAGAGTGTCCCGATTGTCCATGTTATGTTTAAAAAAAAAAGTAGATTGCTTAATATTAGGATCCATAGCTCCAGGCTACAACATATAAAAGTGTACGTTGCCACAGCAGCTCCTTGGCACTGATCGGCGCAGTTGACTGTGGATTTGATTGGTGCAAAAACCACGGTATTTGGCCACTATTTCTACTGGGGTTGTTTTGGGACTTGCCTTGTTACTCTATACATGGTAGAGGCCATGTTATTGTGGGTTAGACTTGCCTTTGAGGGCAGAGAACTGAAGAAGTGATGAGCATATGGCATGAAGCGAATGTTGAAGTGTACCGTGATGCTGTTTATGTTATAGTATTTCAAGTTATCTTTTAGCACAAAGCGACATTAACTTCATGTAGATATTTTCAATCACGAGATCTATTGTGTTGTTAGTTTTAGGTCATTTTGTTCTATCATGTTTGCAAATGTTTTTTGGAGAAGGTTTGGAATATTTATGGGAAATAACTGAATAGCAAATGACTTAAAAACCTTGGAGGGAATGATGATCTAACATGGCTCTTATTAAGCTGCCTCTTTTTAAGAATTTTTCTTATTCAACAATGTCATTCATTTTTATAATATTGACAGGCAGAGGAACATGCATCAAACAATTCATTGCATTTAGTCAGCCAATTTAAAAAACAAATTGAATCCGACCCACCTGTGAATACTAAGCAGTTTCTGAAGAAACGATTTTCAGTAAGAAAATCTTCATCCCAAATGGCCACTCAACAACATGCTGAGGTAAGTTGTTTGAATTCAAGACTTTATGGAGGAAGAATCTCATTTTGCTGTATATTTGCAAGTATTTTTACTTAGAGCCTAGTTTATACTGGATGCACAAAATTTTATATATTGTACAAATATTTATTTATTTCTGATTACAGACGCCTGTTGTGACTTCCAATGGGAATATTAGAAACAGAACAGGTTCTTTGTATGTGGCTTTATCCTGATATATGCAATACATGTCACATTTTGCAGATACAGTAGGAAATTATACATGTGGTAGGATTAGTGAAATGTTTCCTCTCTTCTCTCCCAACCCTCCAGAAAGGCAGCATTGCATTTAAAGGCATCTTGTCAAATATTGAGTATAAATGTGTCTTTATGAATTGTATCCCATAGGTGACACTATTTGAAATTCACCTGTGATTAGATCTGCTTCACAGAAGTGATTATGATGTGTTTGTGATGATGAGTTACATGAGCAAGATTGCTTGTGAACAGATTTTGTATACAACATAAATGGACAGTGCATATGTTTCACGTGCTGGGTTCTGTGATTACAGGTGTATTCAACTCGTACTGTGTAATTGCCTGATTAATGCAATTGCCCCTCAAAGGGCCTTTCATTGTTCATACGTGGATCATATTTATTCTGGAAAAAAAAATCCACTCTGGGTATGGTGGCAGACATTTTGCATTTCCATTGCACATTTGTAATTTGGATGAGGATGGAAGACATCACAAGTAACTTTTTACAGAATTTCTCTCATGCTCAGCCTGTTCATCTGGGTGCCTACCCCAAAAAAATCTTCATGTTCCTTTTTTCCGTCCATTACCTGCAGATCCCATTAGTTGTCAGCATCATATTCCAATGCGTTATTTTCAGGTTTTTTTTCATCTTTCAACATTACCCCCTGAATTCTGAGCCTACAAGTTAGTTATGCCAACTATTGTGTTGCATTGTCCTTCGGTTGAAGCCAGACTCGTCATGATGATGCCCCTAACTCCGTAATGAATCTGTGCCTCCCTTACACTCCATCATCTCCCATCCTTGTATTGATTTGCTTCCTTTGCATCCCAAGATGCTGCCTCCAACTCTACAGTTGACTTCCCCAACCTGTCTACCTCAGCAGTGGCCCCTGATAATCCCCCGTGACATTCAATAAACAGATCCTCAGGAGTGACCATGGCCTGCGCCCTGACTGACTTGGTAACCCAGCCTGACTCTAAGAGTGACCAAATCCCTGACTGATCTCTGCACAACTCCCTCACTCTTACTGTGAATTCTCAGACTGGTTACACTGGACCTGAAGGACTGACCTTGGCCTGACTCCTAGACTGTAATGATATAGGATCTATGACCCTGACCCCCTCAAGCACCCAACTGATCATGTCAAACCCCCGGGGACTGGGATTTAAGTCTGGCATGGCAGTCAGACTGACAACTAGACCCCCAAGACTTTTAGATATGGCCAGTTGGTTGAAGCACATGCAGTGTGTTTGCTGCATAAATGGCTGGCACATGTTACAAATTTAACACTGATGGAGCATGGTACTACGCAGCAACCTAACCAGCTCCTTAACTGATCACTGCTGGTAACCATGACAAGCTGTCTGGCTTTGTATTTGTGCTATAAGGCAAAGCAAGATAGAATGACTCCAAGCCTATAAATTCTGAATGAGGCAGCGATGTACAAACAGGCCCAGGAAAGCAAGGCAGAGATGTAGTGAGTGTCCACATAAATGCAAAATGGGTGATAGCAAACTATAAAATCCCTGAAATCTACCTTGTTCCCACAATGAGATATGTGTGCATCCTAAGGGGGGAAAATGCTTAAAACACAATAATACTTGGAAATGAATATATTGGTCATACTAGAGCTTCATTTTGAAGTATACAAGAAAGCTCAGACCAGTATTTATCATTTGCAGGTTTCACTGTTTTTGTTTCCCTTCTGGGATGGTAGAAGCATTACAATACTTGGTGTTGGTGTGCTCAGAATTGCAGTTTTGAAGCGGAGAACTGCGTTATAAGTGAGCAGGAAATGTGGCCTGATGATGTGGGGAAGGTAGTTGCGAGTGTGATGCCAGTATCTTTGGATAAAGGATGTAGGTGGTCACCGCTCATCAAGTGTGTTCCAAGATTATTGAGGAATTCTGGCTAAGATGGAGGCCTGGAAGAGAAAACAACGAGCTGGCATCATCAGGTATCCGCTCAGACTTTCATGTCAGAAATTGTCACTGTCTAGTCTCTACCTACTACTTGGGAGAATAACAAACTAGATGTAAATGAAGTGAGATTAGGCAATAATGAGATGGTGATAGTTGCAAATAGGCCTCGCCCCCTGCTCATCATTAGGATTTTCATCTCACTGTTTGAACATTGGGTGGAAAATTGGACTTTTATTTTCTCGATGTCAAGATAATCATTTTTTTGCTATTGCTATATTTTCCCAACTGACTTGCCATTGCTCACATCATTCAGTGGCTGGAAGGGTTCCACCTTTGGACTTTCCTGAAACCTCAAAGTAGATTTTCTTCCTGTGATGCTCTTTCAGCTTTTTCTCTCCCACTCTGAGTACCACTTCTAGCTTCTTTCTTTTCTTCATTCTCTTGTTACACCATACCTGACTTCAAATTCCCTGGATGCAAATGTTCTTCCTCCTTCCCATCTCTTAAAGCACTTCTCTCCCAGTTTCTGAAGAATTTCTGCTTAGCGTACAATGACAATAATGAAATGCAGAAACAGATAGGGGTTTGGGAGAAGGGCCCAGTTTGTGCCCTTTTAACAAACGTACATTATTTTTCACTAGTATGCAAATTGTATGCACCAGACATGCAGAGTTGGTAGGTATTTGTTTAAAATCTTGATAATTTTAAATAGCAGGAACTAATTTACTACCGTTCCCTACAAATCAGCTGAAAAGTTGAGAATTTCATTGCATTTTCTAAAGAAATCTAGTGAAGTTTTGCATAATATAAAAATAACTTCAACGACTTCAATCAAATTCACTAGCAATAAATTGTTTGAGTCTTCCCACATTTGGAGAATAAATTGCTCATGAATCAGAATTGCTCCTGAAATTCTTATGACTTGATTAAAATCTAGATGAATCATTTCAAAATCTCAGTCAAATCTTATATTCTGCACGATTGACCTGTATGATGACAGCAACATTGTCATCAAATTATTCCCTGCTGTTACAGTTTGAAGTTCTCCTAGTATTTATAAATGTTATAGCGATAGGTTTTATTTGTATATTTTCAAGATCACAAGGTGCTCAATTGGGCGTAGTATCTTAAAATAGCAAAGAGAAGGAGAAGATTTCAGGGAGGGAATTTCATTGGTTAGGGTGGTGAAAGCATGGCAACCACCTGTGGTGCAATTAAAATTGGGATTTCTTGACTGGCCGGAATGGGAGGAGCACAAATATGGTGCAGTGTCGGAAGGCTAAAGATCGATGTGAAAACAAGGATGTCTCTTGCAACAATGAAATATTACCTAACCGGAATTCAGTATGAATTAGGGAGTGCAGGATAATGGTTGTTGGATCTATGAGCAAGTTAGAAAAGGCAGATATTTGGATGGCCTTGCCCTGATAGAAAATAGAATGTGGGAAGTCAGTCAGGAGTACATTGGAATGATCAAGTTTAGAGATAATAAAAGGATGGATAAATGTTTTAACAATAGGTGATGTGAGGCAGGTACAAGTCATGGAATTGAAAACAGGCAGTTGTAGTGATGATTTGAATATGTTTTTGGAAACTTGCAACAGTTAAGTATGACAACAGGTTTGCTGTTGGAACTGTATCACTTTTCTTTTACTGTATGGGTCACAGATCTAGAACTCTCTTCTTCAGAACACTGTAGGTACACCCAAACCACATAATTGCAACAGTTCATGAAGACTCACCACCCCCTCTCAATGGCTAGCAGGAATGGGCAACAAATACAAATACATGCTTGGTCATCAACACACTCATGAAAGAATAATAGCAATAGTGAGTTGCCAACAGTTTAGTTTAGTATTAGACAGGAGGAGGGGTGGGACAGTTGTTTCTAATGTGGGAATCATCCTTATTGCTCTTGAACTGAATGACTTGATCGGTCATTTCGGAGTGCGGTTAAGAATCAATCACATTATTGTATAGGCCAGACCAGAAAGGATGGCAGATGTCTTTCTCCAAAGGACATTAGTGAACCAGATGGGTATTTACGATAATTAGCAATGGTTACGTGGTTGCCATTAGTCTAACTTTTTAATTCCAGAATTTTTTCATTATCAAATTTGAATTTCACAACCTGTTGCTGTGAACGTTATAGTTTTCAAATTTTGAATTACTAACCCTGTAACATTACCTGTACATGCTATTCTTCCCATGCTGGTGATTCTCTGGCTACAATTAAATAGGTCAGAATATTGGACAGACAAAATTAGGAGTACATTTTCTGATGCTATACAAGTGTTTCAGTAATGTACGAGTCACAAAGTCAGACCTTCAGCTTCTTTCATGACTGTAATTCTATTATTGCTATCGAGCAGTCCAACTATTATTTTTAATATTTAATTATACTCAAAATTCCTATCTCAGATTTTAAAAGTTGAAAAATCTATTTGCCTTTTTTTTTAAACTTAAAGGTGACCTTCCAATCATGTCTCAGTAGCAGTTTCAGCATGAACGTTTTTGTATAGCTATATTGGACATCATTAATTAAGGTTACGTTGTTTTTAAAGAAGCAACTTGGACTTTGCCGTTTGCAAGCTGAGCTTCAGACATTCTCCAGGACAATTCATAGCTGTGGAGATATTGGTAGTCTTAATCTTTTATGACAAAGAGCCCTTCTAGGCAATTGCAGGCAACATCAATCACTTCACTTTTGTATAACTGCTTAAAGTTTAACAAAAGATGTCATGTTTGCCCTTCGTAACATCTTCCTAAATTCCAAATGGAAAGCTTCCAGCAACTTGTAAGGTTGTTATGATCCCAGCTGATGGTAATATTTGACAAGTCAGATTGCAGAGTGAAATCTGATTTGATGTATATTTTTTATTTTTGGAACTATGCATCATTAACAAAGAACAAACATCTATTATAAGCCCCATGAAAGAGATGCATAATTAATGCATTTGACATAAATCGTCCAGATTCTGATATCATTAATTCTGAAAATGTTAACCACCTTACCTCTTTGCATTTTCACATAATTATGAAATGTTCTAGCCTCAAGTAATTGACTATTATAAGCTAAAACTTGGAAATTGAAGCTGACAAAGCTTTAATACCCAAGTTATATATGTTCTTTTTCCTTAATTTGTAAATGTTTAATGCAACACTGCATAAGTATTAGGAGGCTCCTGTGGCACAGTGGTAATTTCCCTACCTCTGAGCCAAGATTAATAACATCTCTGATCAGATTGATTTTAAAATATCTATAAGTTTGACAGTTTGGAATAAGTTAAATATTAACACATTGTAATATTTTACGATTTCTTATGTTCTGTAGGTTCTTAACAGAGAGCAAGAGGATGGTGAATCAGCTGTTTGTGAGCAAAGCATCAGAGCAGAACATGTGAGCAGTAACTCATTATTAAATGGCAACTTTGATGAGGAAGAGTCATTGCAATCTTTCCAAGAAGCACTAAAAGAATGGAAGGAGAGAAAACCTAGTGAGGCACATGCGTCACCCAAAATGTTTTCAGGTAAAAATAATCATAGCATGTCTAATTTAAGAACTCAACCAATTTACGGAAAACAGCTTACAATGTGATTTAGCAACCAAGTAAAACATTATTTTGTATAAATCCTCAAAAGTGAAAACGCTGTTAAACTTGAACAATGGCATGATATTAACCTGAAATATGGATATGAAAATAACTTTGTAAATGAATGAAGTTAGGAACTTTGGTATGCCACTGTCAACAAAAGTTTTGTTTTCATGCTCTATAAATTACATTTAACAGTCACCTTAGTCTTTGTGATAGCTTTCTCCTGCATGCAGCGAATTATATCACTTTCTTTCTCTGTTGCTCGCTTTCTCTCTCAAGTCCTACCATATACAGCGGTGCTGGAAGTATGCTCCACAATCTAGTCTACCATATTTCTCTCTTGTAAATGTGTTGACTGCCATTTGACTGGCTTAATAGGCCTTGCATCAACATTCAAAAGTAGATGGAGAGGCCTTTTTCAGAATCAATTCAATGATGATCAAGAAACACTGTCCTGATGATCAAGCAGCATTTAGGCTGAATTTGTATAAGTAAACTGTTTTATTGTCGGGCAATTTGGCTTTATTTTCAGGCATGACTCTGGTGAAAACAAGGTTACTAACTCTGGTATTCAAGTGACCTCAGGTCCTGAAATCAGCAGACATTGTCCCAGAAAGGATGATTCCTGTATTAAAGCCTGGATTGCAGTGAACAACAATGCCAGGAGCAGCACTGGGCATCCTAGAAGTGAGGTCCCAATCTGGTGAAGCTGTGTGTGCTAAACATCAGAAGCAATATGTAATAGACAAAGAAAAGCCATCCCATAATCAATGATTCAGATCAAAGTTCTGCTATTTCCAGTTGTGAATGATGGTGATCAATAAACGTTTAACCAAAACAGGGAGGAGAATGCTTTAGAGATAGGATGGTGCTTTAAATGCTTAAAGTATTAGCAAAGATCTGTAGCTCGGGTTGTGGATGAGGTTGTTGACTTGCTCGCTGAGCTGGCTTGTTTTTGTTCAGACATTTCGTCACTATGCTAGGTGACCTCATCAGTGGGGCCTCCGATGAAGCGATGTTATTCTACGCCTTGGAATTTATGCTGTCTCATCCATTATGGTGAGTACTGTCATTTCCAGTTTTGATCTGTATGGATTAGTATCTCTACATTCAGACAATGAAGGCCATCAGTTTAACTGGGACAAAGTAACCATAGTAGCCCAAGCCAAACACAAACACGCATGGGAATTCCTAGAGGCATGGTTCTCCACCCATAATGCAATCAACAAACATATAGAATTGGACCCCATATATAAACCCATACAGATCAAAACCGGAAATGACAGTACTTAGCATAATGGACCAGACAGTATAAATTCTGGAGATAACAAGGTGTAGAGCTGGATGAGCACAGCAGGCGAAGCAGCATCAGGGTATAAATTCCAAGCGGAGTAGAATAATTTCGCTTCATCAGAGGCTCCACTGATGATGTCACCTAACATGGTGACGAAACGTCTGAACAAAAACAAGCCAGCTCGGCGAGCAAGTCAACAACCTCATGCTTTAAGTGCATTTACATCCCAAGTGGCTGAACATGTCAGGCAGAAGTGGAGCGTAAATGTGCTTGAATTGATTAAGCATCCCTATTTCTGTGTTGTTTATCAGATGTAATTCTGTACAAAAACAATATAAATGATAATTACAAGATAGTGAGCACTAAATGCCATATATATTCACATAAAGTCACTTTTTTAGAATAATCTTGTGTGCCATAAATCATGGAGGAGTGGCGCCCACTTTTACATCGGCAATGTTGTTGAGAGGTTTCCTTGCGTGTTTAATTGAGCCCCAAATGAAATCCAAAAAAGATTGCTGCGATAGGCTAAACTTGCAAAATAATACTAAAGAATTATTATGAACTATCATTCATAAAGTGATCCCTTAAAAATTGCATAAATAAAAACAAGACTTAAATGTATAACTGTTATAAGTATTTAGTTACCAGATAATATTCCTTGTTGTGGTTTATTACTATCTGGGGTTATATTTTACTCAGGAAACATATGAGTTGTTCAAGACTCCATAAACATTTAATATTTGTAATATTATAAGTAACTTGGACTCAATAACACTATCCTGCTCTTAGCCTGTCTTCTTCATGCCTCTGTGTTTTATGTGCATAACTGTGCTTTCTCCTTCATGCTTATTACAATAATAGAAGCGATGCTAAGTAAATTTTAGATCCCCCATTAGGATAAGTTATGTCTTATTTGTTTCACCCAAACAAAAGTAGAACCTAGGAAATATGTAATTTGTGGAGCGGTGTCAGCAAACTGTTGCCACTGGAAAAGCTGTATCTTGATGACATTGCCTATAACTATAGGTAGTGAAGATTTTCATATACAACTATGAGCATTTTCTTTCTGCAAGGCTAGTAACGTTGCTTCTGGAGAACATATTATTGGCCGTTGATTGGCGATAAAACCTTCACTGATTATCATAGCAAGTCAGTGTGCTTTGTTGTACAATTAATTGCAAAACAGTCCTTTGCTATTGGAATTGTGCAGACAGACCAATAAATTATATTTAAAAAGTCACTGTATAGCTGTTCACTCCTTTTAGTACTTGAATTTAATAATTTTATGTAAGGCCACATGCGTTCTAAGTGTTAAAAATGAATGCCAGATTTGAGAAGCCCAACTAAATCATCGAGATTATTGTAAATTATTGAGGTGATGCTTAAATGAAGACTTTTAGGTATTGGCTTAAATGTGCCTATAGAATGACAACAGAAGTTGTCATAAAATGGATGACTCGCTTCTTTTACAGTGACATACCTGTCAGTAGTTTGTTGATACTTTACAATGCCCTGTACGGAACCTGGCATAAATCATTCTCAATGAAATACCAATAATTTGAAATAATCCATACCGCAGAAGCATGCTTTCATCCTTGAAGTGACAGATGTTATCGTGAAATGCCCAGGAGCAAGGATTATGGAAATGTTACATGATTAAAGCAGCACATTACTTCTCTGAGCTGATGGTGGCATTTGGAAGCTGTCAGTTGTCATAGACATTGATGCTGTTGTCTAAACTATATAAAAGTAGGGGAAATTCTCTCCTGCCATTTTAATTTAAACTTCATAGCATTTACTATTAGAAATTAAAATGATGTAAACTTGTCTGATCCTTTAGATAACTTATGATGACAATAGATTTTTAACATCATAACCTGATCCATCACAGAAAACAGCCATTCAACCCATTGTGTGCTGTTTGTTGACTAAGTAATTCAATTGCTCCCACTGACCAAGATGAAAAAGCACAAGAATTTGGAATTTATCCATTCATACGTTACTGAGGTCAAATTTCAGTAGAAGTGCAACAAACGCATAATGACCGAGAACTGGCTTGAGCAGAGTATCTGCTGGTGTACCCTAATAGTTAAACTTCTTCCTGCACCCCTCAGCTCAGAAATGTTTTATGCCAACAGTGTGAATTGGTAATATGTTGAGGGCAACAAGATATCTGGGATCAATGGGGTATCTCCTCAACCAAAGAGATTTAACAATTGAGAAAGATACAGGAAAGACTGAGGAGGATGAATGAGGATGACATAAAGGAACCAAATCAAATACAAAATGAAAGAAAAGGAAAGGGAGATTGGCAAAAACAAAAGTAACGGAAAAGTGAAAAGTGAGAAAAAACTACTACATAAATTCTCCAACAACAATTCTTTATCTGATTTAAACCAGATTGATCAGATGTGTTAAGGCATCTGTGGAGCAGGTGGGACTTGAACCTGGGCCATCTGGCTCAGAGGTGGGGAAATTAGCATTGTGCCAGTAGGATCCCATGCAACATTTTTAACGAAAGATTTATCAGCAGTAATTAATAATTATCACATTGGATAATTTTGTAGTTAGCTATTGGACATACCATGCTTTAGCAAATTTTCATGGACAATTATTACGTGTAATTGCAGAAGCATTATGAAAAATAGAGTCTAAGGGAGAGATCCAATTGTTCTGAAGCTAATGTGCTGTTATGCTGATTCACAATTTACTCGGTATTGTTTCCTTCCCACATCAGTTTAGTGAATTATCTCTTTAGGTTACTTGAGTATTACTTTAAAAAAACAAATCAGAGTACAGAGTATCATTACTAACTTGACCTGCTGTGAAAAGAGGTTGACTGAAAAGAAAAAAAAAAATCACCGGTGATGCCGGTAAATTGCATGTTGCCAGCTTAAGAGAGCTCAGGGATAGTAAGAACTGCTGACGCTGGAGTCAGAGATAACACATGTGGAGCTGGAGGAACACAGAAGGCCAGGTGGCGTCAAAGGAGTTGGAAAGTTGACATTTTGGGTCGGGACCCTTTTCTGAAGGGTCCGGACCCAAAACATCAACTTTCCTTCTCCTCTGATGCTGACTGGTCTGCTGTGTTTCTCCAGCTGTACACTGTGTTATCTTATAACTTAAGAGAGCTAGTGTGCCTCTGCACCCAGATGGTGACATTTTGCCTTCACACACTGCAGTGATATCTTTACATTGAGCGTCCTCCCAGATGCTGTGACCTGGTGATCCATTTCTTCCACCTTGTGTGCAACTTCAAATATGACATGCAGTTCCTGCTTTTCGACCGCAAGAATCTTCAGGTATCCCTCAGGATACCTCTTTCTTTTACCAGGGCTTGATCAATGACTGGAAAGTGGTTGACTTGCACCACATCTTCCCACCATCAACAGTAGTGGAAATCCAGAGAGCTCCTGCTCTGGAATCCATACCTTCAAAGCAGGTTCAAGTTGCTGACAGAAGGGAGGCCTGTTGTCACAGGGGTGACCAGAGCCAGAGAAATGCTGGGAAGCTGAGGCCTGGTTTGGATGTTACCACAGGAGTTGGTGAGCAGATCCACTATGGACGTCCAACTTGCAGCCAAAGCCATCTGCTGCCTGAAAATAGCTCAGATCCTGCATACAGCACCAGTTAGACAATGCTTGATTGTGCAGTTGTCTCCTGTTTGCATGTAGCCCTGCAGGAGCCTCCCTCAGGACCCTGAGCCACCTCACGCAAATGCAAAACCACCTCCATGTCCTTCTGCATGATCAGCTTCTTGGTTTGCAGAATGGTGGGGTCTGTGGACCGTGTGCATATTTGTTGTGGGCAGCTGCATCGGATTTTTAGTTGTTTAAAAAGAAAACCTTTTGTTTATTTTTGTTGTGTTTCAGCCCCACGCTCCTGTTATTGGGGTATCCTGTGTGGAGGAAGGCAAGTATATCAGAGGATTTCCTCATGGATGGAGGGGGCTGGGGAAGTGCCATATTTTACCCTCCAATTCCTTTTTAGTATAGTGCCCTTCCTCGCTCCCTGTCTTTCCCTCACTTCTTTGCTGGCATTGCGCTGCCCCTTGTAAATTGTGCTTGTAAATTTTTCTTTTAATTAGAAACCCTAGTGATTTAGTGGTTGTGGAGAAAAATGGTTAGCTCTGTCTAATAGCATCTCTGGATAATAAAAAAATGAGCTGGAGAGGGCTGTTATGATACAATAGTAATATTCCTACTTTTGAGTCAGAAGGCTGGGTTTAAATCCCACCTGCTCCAGAGATGTATAATTCCATCGCCTGAATGGGTTCATGAGAGAGTATCTGTGCTGAGGTTTAAGTGTATTTGGAGCTTGGGCTTCACCTGCATTGAACTATTGTCTTAGACACACATTCAGTATCCTATGCAGCTCACTGGTCAGAGTCTGGTTTTAGTTTTCTCTGGCTCCTAATCTCATTCAAGTGAGTTTGATTCATGTGCTGTCATGTAGGTTTTGTATTCAATAATTCATATGGAGTTGAGTTTGAAAGATTATGAATATCTGGATTATTTTAAGAGGTAAATTAAATGATATTGGAATTTTTTTTTACTGAGACGTTTCTTTGGAGTCATATGTCTTGTGATAACCGCTTGCTTACTGGAGGTTACCTGTCTGGATATATGACTGTCATGTTTGAGTTTCTACTATGGTTATTGTTGGGAATAACTGGAGAGAAGCCTTCTGGCAGAAAGAAGCTTCCCAGCTGATCATTCCTGTTTCTGGTAAATAAACCTTGTTGTTAATCCAGTGTGGTCCAGTCTTTGAAAGAAATTGTTGATGCTTCCTAAATGATTGCAAAGGCCATCAGTGACAACATCATCTGTTCAACGTACATCTTTGTACACCAGAATATCAGATCAACTGCCATCTAGTCATCTCTAATCTGATCCATTTGCCTTAAAGAACCAAGCCTTATTGGCTAAAGAACAATTATAATTTTGGATTTATCTCTGCAGAAGGAAATCAGTTTTGTTTTATCCCCCATTCCCTTTACCATACGTGCATGTGTGTTGTGGATTGTTTAGAGGGGTAAATGTTCATATTTTTTCATCTTACAAGCTAAGTGTTAAAGCTTTGTGGAATAAGTTTTGTCTTGTAATAAATTAATAATGGTTATGCCTATTAAAATAAAATCTGGTTGGATCTCTCTACTCTAAGTCTAATGTAGAGAAAGCATGTGATTGGACATAATTATTACATTTATATTGGGACTTGTGGGACAAGAAAAATATAGCGCACTCCTCCTATAATTGTCATAACAGTGAGAATCTTGAGTTTCAGCAGGCTAAATAATTCCAGAGCAACTCAACCTTTCCTTGTTTGATCAAAGTAGGGATTCTTTAATTAAGGGATATTGAGTCTCTATTGCTACCTGTACAAAATGAGCGATGATTGTGCTATATACCAAATGGGCTGAAACCTGTAGCTATCATGGACTGTATAGCTCAGTTACTTGCTGTGCGAACCCACTGATTCTTGGTGTAGCTCATATTGTTTTTTATTAGTAAACATTTCCATGAACTGAGTGACTACTTTGTGTGTATTCCTGTCAGTTTCCACAGGGACATCACATGTTCAAGACAACTTGCAAAATCTAAAAACACCAATTGAAATTCAATTTAAAGAACACAATATAAGCTACTTGGAGAAACTGCTACTGAAAAAGTACAGAAGGTATCTTCAGTTTGTTCAACTTGATTTTTCACTTTTTTGCCATTGCAAACAAGGAAAAAAATTTATAATGTCAAAAAAAAGTGATTTCTTGGGATCATGTAATCTAAAGCAACTCTTGGTCCTAATTGAAGCAATAATGTCAAGTACAAAAACAGAAATTGCTGGAAATGCTCAATGTGTCTGGCAGCATCTGTGAAGAGAAGTAAGAGTTAACACTTTGGGTCCTTTCAGTTATTATGATGCAATAATATGTTGCCTTTTAAGTAAATATAGAACTTTCAGACAAACAAATTGTTTGACAAGTATTCTATTAGGGATTTTACTTGGTAAACATGTATTAAGTTGAAATGTAACATAGTGGTAACAGTTAATTTTAAACATTTCTGTTTTTACTAGAATTATCTGTTTTTAAACATCATCCAGACTGACTTCAAAAATGACAAGCATGTTTTTCTCTGCGCTGGTCTGGTTCCAAAAGATTGGATTTACAGTTGTTTAGTGAGCAGCAAGTTAAATTGGGTGTTCACAGCTTAATGTTGAAGCAGATAATGTTCAGATCAAAATGCAAAATTAAATATTGTATAAACACACTTGTCTGGAAAATTTAGGTAGCAATGGGGGTGAAAAGTATTTTAAATTTAATGTTGAGTTGGAATGTGTATTCATTTTTAAGAGTTATATTTCTGATTTGTATAGGTTTGTTAGGTTCTGCTGAAGTTGTGGACATAATGTTCTGTTTGGTCTACTTGCTTTCTAACTGATCAGGTGGGAAGCCCAGGAATCATATTTAAATGATAGCTTCAAGCTTTTGATGTTCTAATGGTTTCCACTATATCTGATTACTGGGTTTGCTCCCTGAGCTTGAATATTTGTTTTGTAGGTTTTAAAAAGAATAATTACTTGATACTTTTTTTTTGTCTTTTAGGACTCCAGTAGAATTTTTTCAGGCTTCCTGTACGAATGACTTAAGGCCCTTGTCGTCTTCATCTTGTGAAGAAGAGAGTGATCAAAAAGATGAAGAGCTCCTACTAACAGGTTAGTTTTATCAACATGCTTCACAACTGAAGATCATCTAACCCTTCAAAAATCATTCAATTTATATCAAACCTGCCATAAATTGTGTTTACCTACAATTATATTTCACAACTTGTGAAATATGAAACCCCTAGCTCTTTACTCAATATTTTTGGAGATTGTATAACTTTCTGGATGAGGTGATAAATTTAGCAATAATCATTATGGTATCTTCGTTACTGTTTCCTTATGGACTTGAACTATATGCAAGTTTCAAACCACTGTCCTTGTCTATTCAGCACACATGTTTGGTGGGTAGAATGTGGACAACAGTAGTGATTTCAGAAAAGCAAAATACTGTGGATGCTGGAGATCTGAAGTAACCCCAGTGCTGAAAAATCTCAGCAAGTCTGGCAGCACCTATAGAGAGAGAAACAGAATAGATATTTTGAGTCCAATAATGCTTCAGAATACAGTGATTTCATTCCTGATGTTCAGTGAAAGCTTTGGTTAGCTAACTCTTGAATGGAACTGGCCTGTTCTGCCCACTCCCCACCCCAATTTCCTGCTTCTTCAGGGTATTATTTTATGTATTTATCTTTGCTTCTTTGTCAACCATGTAAGGTTTTAATAGAAGCTGTTATGGGAATGTATGTTTTGATCTTTCAGAATTTCCTCAATTCTAGAACAGTCCCTGTGCATTGAAAAGTAACAAATATTTAGAAAGGAGGGGAGAGAAAACAGGGAACTGTTTGCCCTGAGTTTAATTGTTGTTAATTTTTTGTTACTAAATTAAGTGTTTAATTGTCAGTGTTAGAATTTAGAATTAGGGATGTAGTATCCAGGCATAGTCAAAGCATACGTACAATAGGTACATTGTGTTTGATCAAACTATCCTATTTTAAAAGATTAAGACTAGATAAGGCAGTATGTTTGGATTTTCAAAAAGCATTCCATGCTGTGCCATGAATGGTTATTATACACAATTTTTTTTCTTTATTCATTCATTGGATAAGGGCATCGCTGACCAGGCAGCATTCATTGCCCATCCCTAATTGCCCAGAGGGCAGCTCAGAGTCAACCACATTGCTGTGGGTCTGGAGTCACATGTAGACCAGACCAGGCAAGGATAGCAGTTTCTTTCCCTAAAGGACATTAGTGAACCAGGCGAGTTTTTCTGACAATTGACAATGGATTCATGGTCATCATTAGATTCTTAATTCCAGATTTTTTAAAATTGAATTTAAATTCCACCACGGAGGGTTTCGAACCTGGGTCCCCAGAACATTATCTGGGTCTCTGGATTAACAGTCCAGTGATTATACCACCCGACCATTGTCTCCCCCAGTGCTTATGGGATTTGGGGTAAAATATTAGCTTATGTTGCAGATGTTTATACATTGGAAAATATGTGTATAGAAATAAATGGGTCATTTTCCAACTTGCTGACAGTACCTTGTGAAATACTGCAAGGTTTGGACCTCCACTAATTATAATCTGTATCAAGAACATGGATGAAGGTGCCTAATGTAACTTTTATAAATTTGCTGCTGGTAAAAAGGCAGATGGAGAAAAAAAGCAGTGAGGAGGATGCAAAAAAGCAGTGAAGGATTTGGACAGAGCAAATGAATGGGCAAATACGTGGACAAGTGTAAGGTATCCACTTTTGTAGGAGTGATTGTAAAGCAGGATATTTTTTACATGGTGAGTAAAGGAAATGCTGATATTCTGAAAGGCCTTAAGTGTTCTCGTATATGTTTCACAGAAAATTAAGATGTAGGGCAGCCAGCAACTAGAAAATGAATGGTATTCTACCCTTTATAATAAAGGGATTAGAAAACAGAAACAATTAATTATCCCAATTATATAGGGCCTTGATGAGATCACACTTGGCACAATTGTAGTCTTGTTTAAGGAAGTGCACATTTGCATGATGGAGTGCAACAAACATTGACTGTTTATTCCTTGGCTATGAATTAGAAATTGAGTAGACTGGACCTGTGTTCCCTTCAATTTAGAATAATTAGACGTGGTCTAATTGAAGCAGCTAAAATTCTGACAGGATTTTACAAGGCAAATGCTTGGAGGATGCTCTGCTGGCTGGAGAACCTAGAATTAGAATTCATTCTCAGAATAAGGGACCAGCCATTTAAGAGTGAGTTGAAGAGAGATTTCTGCACTTGGAGTTATGAGCCTATGCATCTGTGGAGAGCAGCGAATGTTCAGTCATAGACTATATTCAAGACACAGCTCAATAGATTGAGACTATTAAAGAAATTCGGGATATAATGAAATGGAAGGTCAGCTGTGATAATGGCTGAATATGCTTAAAGGGAGAACGGTCTACTCCTCCTAATTCTTCTATTCTGTTTGGCCACTCCTTTTTTTTTGTCATTTCTTATTTTTGATGATTCTGTGAAACTGAAACTTTAGCTTTGAAACAGCTGACACAGTCATAGGTTCTAAAATGACAGAATTCACGTTTTTGTCGAAAGAGTAAATGCAAGGAGTGTTAAAAACAGGAATGGACTGAGGTGAATCCCAGCCCCTCATTTTTAGAGTAGACCGCTGTGATAAAGATAAAGGAGAGCAAGGAAAAGTGATGGGGGTTTGGTGTGGGTGGGTCTTGAAGACAGAGAGAAGAGACACATTGATAATGGCAACTTGGAAAAGATTAAAAACATTGAAAGTTTTAAAGCTATTTCTGTGCCACCTTCACTGATATCATCATATATCCTTGTCTTTTCTTCATGGCAGCTGAAGAGATTGAAGAACGTGAAAACTATATTGCTCTTTTTAAAGTGGATGAACCCTCTGAGGACACAGAGGCAGTCCCGTCAATTTTGAGAATTATCGAATTAGAAGAGGTAAGTATGTGTATAGCAAATAAATTAAAGGTCTGAGACTACAAGCAACTAAACTCAGAATTTTCCCCTGTGAAGACCTCCAAGTGTGAAGGTCAGATTTGTATTTCGAAGCTGTCAAAAATCTTGATGAATTTACACAGTGGCTTTGGGAATCCAGTCATAGATATGCAGCAAAGATTGTAGAAGTAGAGCTCTAACCTCAAGTTAAATATTTCTCAATACAACATTATGATAAATATGGCCTGTAATTTTTAAAAATATTTATAATAATATTGCAAGGTGTTGATTGCCATGTAAGATTAAAACAAATCTAATAATATCCTAATTAGAAATTGTAAACTGTCTATTACTTGTGTAGAAGCTGAGAGGTATTAAAGTCCATTTACTTACATTCCCTAAAGGCTCCAAAATAAGCTACCAAATTTATATCTTCAAAAATAATTGGTGCAAATTCCTGGTATACCATTTGAATTTTTGTGTTGATTGGCAGCTAAAGACATTATACAGTTTGTTAGGGCCTCATCCAAAAGCATGAGATTTTGATGATCTTTAGCAAATTGTGTGGGGAGAGGGGACAGACTGACTGCAGTTATAGTGGTGTTGAAATACTCTTTGACTGACAGGTGGGAAAGAGATGTGGACTTATGACATTTTACTTATGTGAGAATGTGTTATTTATCAGTTAGAGTTAATACTGTTGTTTCTGTTAAATTTCAAATCCAGCCAGCACTGGCTCCTTGAAACCTATCTCTAGAATTCCCTTTTCACACTAGATACCAGCCAGCTTATATGTGGGCCTCTCTCTGCCTTGAAGCATATGCTTAAATATTAATGACTTGGTAATAAAGAATTATTCTGGAAGGAATAAGTGGCTTTGAGAGGTGAGCTGAGCAACATCCTGTAGCATACTACCAAGTGAAAACCTATAAAAAGGTTTGCTAATCTAAAAAAAAAGTTGTAATACATGTGTTTTTAAATTGGTGCTTTAAAGATCAGAAAAGCTTACTCATAATTCTACAAGTACTGATCTCCAATGCGAACTTTTTTTTTAAATTAAGTAAGTAATATCCATTTCTCTCAAAACCTCAACAGTCATACCCTATTATGGAGTATGACCCTTTGTAGACACTTTGACATGTAAGAATATGGGAAATTCAATGAAAATAACTGAAAAGCAAAGTTGTAAAATATTTGCATGCCGTTCCAATAATGTTCCCAATGATTGAAGAGCCCAGACCTGTGGGTTGCAGTGTAACGATACGAGATAGGCCATATAGGACTGAAATGAAGAGAAACTTCTACACCCAGAGAGCAATGGGACTGTGAAATTCTGTACCAAGTAAAGTGTTGAGGCCAAAACATTGAATGTTTTCAAGAATGAGTATGATATAGTTTTTGGGTAAAAGGGATCAAAGGGTCATGGGACAAAGCAGGAACAAGGTACTGAACTGGATGAATAGATTTGATTGTATAGAATGGCAGTGTAGACTCAAAGAGCCGAATGGCCAACCCTTGCTCCTGTTTTCTAAGTTCTGTGTTTCTATGCTTAGTGAAAAGGTACATCGAAAAACCTCATTAGTGTTATAGCATTTTAAGTTTTCTACAGATGACCCAACTTGTGTTTATAGTGAGGCTTTACCAAAGTTCACTTGAAGTAATGGCTTTCCATCGCATAAAGTATGATGCATGTAAGTTTTCTGTGCATTTTTGTCACATGTTCTTTGTGCTACTGCTGATTGATCTCTTCTGTTTATTGGAGATAAACATTAAAAAAAACATAAAATACAATATTCCAAAAAGAAAACAGCAAAACTATTCTAATTACCTTCAAATAATTAACTTAATCATAGGACTTCACTTTCAACTGAAAAACAACAATGAATAGCATTGTGTCGTCATGCTTTAAAGTTGAAATTTCTGAGGTATTGTGTGTTTGTAATTGTTAGTCTAGTTTTTAAGGTTTGTATGGAAAATGGAATTGTTCTATTAGTTCAGTAGCAAATTTTAAGGTTAAGGCTTTGACACGTTGAGCAGACCGGAAAGAGATTTACTTTTCTTTGGAATATACGTTTCCTGACGTGGGAATGCTGATAATGCCCTGATAAAGGAACAGTGTGCCATCACTTAGCAAGCACGTCCCTTCCCTAATCTAGCCCAGGGCATAAATTCATGACGAATCTTTGGAGGTCTGAAGAAATGGGTTGATCATTTGAGAAATACGGTAAATTCAAATTTTGATTGTATTATAAGACAACATAGGCATATTCATGAATAGAGTGTGGGAAGTGTGGGATTCTGGTAGACTATGCAGTGAATCAAATTGTCTTTATTACTAGACTGACAATGACATATACGAAGAAACTTCCAGTTACCTCGTTGAAGAAGCTGATGGCAATGAGCAAGAAAATAGACCAAGGTAATATATTGCAATGTTAGAATGTTTTTAATACAAGTATGCAGGAACTTTCAAATAAATTGCTTTTTGTGGGGCGAATAATTTAAGTGAACTTCAAGGATTTGGAGTTTGCATTTTTCTGTTTTAAATCTGTGTGAAAGGATGGCTAGCTAACCTGGAGCATGGTTTACATCAGTAGCGCGAATTACATAAACTATAAACTAATATATTACAAACAGAATACTTTTGCACTTTTGAATGCTACCTGCTATTACGGATTGTTATTGTTATGATCACAGCTGAATGATTGTACCGTCGCTGTAACCCCACCATTCCATGGTTCCCACTGTACAGTCTGATATACATAATTTTTCTTTCTTCTGTTCTCCTCTTCTCAATCACTCAATCCTGTTAGATCTCTGCCTTCCCAATTGGGAATTCATCCATGCATTGGTTGTTCTAGCTTTGAGCCTCACCAGTACTTTTCTGCATTCCTGTTATCCAACTTCATTTGTCTTCCTTTTCTGTCATTACTGGTACATTGAAACCAAATGTTCTCTCTGTTTGATATTTGTATCTTCCATTAGGGGAACATACAAAGGTTATCTACTGCTAATTTAGTGATTATTTTGCAGATTGTCATTAGTATAATGACTCAAGCTTAACATTTCTGAGAAAACATCTAATGTATAATGTTAAATAGCAAAAATAATGAGTCTATTTTGTAAAATTGTTCAGCTGCCCACAGTCCTGACAATACCCTACAATTTAACACTAGGAACAGCATTAATTATTTTAAAGCAACGCTTCAGTTGCTAACTTTGCAGGAAGACCTGCCTTATAGAGCTATTGATGGCAGCTCTATAGTCCCACCAGCACCAGCAGGTGAACTATGTCTACACGTCGTCTCACCATGCTGAGATGCCCTGGGAGCTTGGGGTTGAAGAGGTCAGGGGGACAGTGTAAAAGTGGAAGAATGACCTATGGTGGGAGTGACATGAGCCTTTCTCCTTTGCAAGTAAAACATGGGCACTGGAGAGGTGAGCCCCTTAAGTGACCATTAGTTGGCTGAACAATGAACAGGCTGCCTAACACCACCTCCGCCTCCATAAAACTTCAGACAGTTCAGGGGCAAATAGGTGAGTGGTGGGAAGGCAACTGTTTGAATGATACATATGACCTGCTTTTAGACCCATCAGTGAAGGTATAAAATCCAGCCTAGGTTGTCACAAATGTGTAGTTACAGTTAGAGTTAGAACATTGAGGGTAATTGCATTCAAATGAACAGATAGAATGCAGTTGCCATTTTAACATCGTGAATTCTATGCTTCTTTCTATATATCCATTATAAAATCTTGCGCTCACATTTTATAATTGAAACTGTAATTAATGTAAACTTTGCCTGTAATTCCACCTTTCTGTCAATGTCAGTGGAAAAGATTGATGAAAGAACTTGCATGTGTAGGATATTGAATGTAGTTGATAGGAATATATTCAACTTTTCTCTTCCAGAAGTTATGGAAATTTCTGTGACACAATGAACTCATTATTGAAACATGAAAACATCGCAATATCAAGAAATATTGACACTTCACCCTTTCAAGCTTCAGACCGAATTGATTCTTCAGCCTTCAGTTGCACCTATACAGTAGAAGAAAATCAACAATTATCTCTCCATGACGCAGATGGAGATTTAATGGGAGTGCAGCACAATAATGAAGGTATAGATTACCTAGTCTTTTTTCATAGCGCATATACAGAAAAGAAACCTTCATGGTAACCCCAATCTCCCACAAGTAGCAAAAATTTGAACATTATTGACATGTTCACCTCCTTCACCTTGATCTGTTTCTCCCTGCCACACCCCTCACCAAGGGAAAACTTGGTATGACGAGACCAAAGTCCTACCATCTCATGGTAGTGAAGGTGTTGCAGGCTTTCTGACAAACCTCAAATGAGAGCAAGTGCCACTTTTTTTTCATCCCTTTCCCTCAGCCTGCAAGGCAAAAGAATACTTCCCTTAATTCCTTTCATCTTCAATTCTTCATTCAATCACTACACACTCTGCCCAGTCCATAGGCCTAAAGGCCGGAACCGCATACACCTTCATTTTCTTTGCAATCTCCTATCTTTCAGTTTATCCTTGTAGCTTCTTTTCTTTCTTCTGTTTCCTTCCAGTGCTTTTCTGCTTCTAATCCAAATACCTCCCTGTAACTTACTTGACCAGAATACTAGACAGCATGATTTCCTGCTTGTGGGTTTATAGGGCCATACTAGTTGTGAATTTGGAATATACAGTGCACCTTTCAGTCTAAACTTTCATGAATCACATTGCACATCTGGACAATGTCAACACATTGTTCAGAGCAGAATTTATGCCTGTAAGTAATGAAAAAGTGTTATTGACAATGCTATCAAGCAGAGATTTCAAAGTAACAACCTCACCAATGCTCAGTTTGTTCTTAAGAAGACCAGATTACCACCTTTGTGCAAATATATACAAAAATAATGGATTCCAGAAGTAGGTTAAGAGTGCCCACCCTTGATGTTAAGGCAGCCTTTGATCAAGTGTGGCACTGGGGATCCCTGGCAAATAGTGCATGTGAACGTCTATTCAAGAAAAAAGGGGAGATGGAAAGCAGGAAATTATAGACTAGCTAACAACATTTGTTAGTAGAAAAATGTAGAATCTCTTTTTGAGGAGGATATGGTGGGGAAGTTGGAATATCTCAGTTCAGTTATGTAGATGTTTAGGCAACATAGTTTTATGAAGGAGTAATCATGTTTGAATAACTTGAAAGTTTTTTGAGGAATTAACAAGCAATAGGGATAAGGGGGAGCTTGTGGATGTGCTGTTCTTGGATCTCTAGAAGCTTTTAATAAAGTGACACCTCAAAGGTTGGTCAGTTTAATGAAAGATGGTTTGATTGGAGTTTTTGGTGTCAAGGATGTTGCCCTGTGTAACACTTTCATACAGCTTTGCACCATACACAATACCAGTAATTATACTATTAGAATTTACAATGCTCTTTTTCTGCAAAGAAAAGCTCAGGTAACACAGTGAAATATTTTGAGTTACTTGTTCAACTCTTGCAGACATGAATATTCTTTAGCAGTGTTTTTAACATTACCTGATACTTTCCCAAACTTGGATAATGTTAGCGCATTGGAATTAATTCAAAGTGAGAATGATCAAAATAATAAATTGAACTTTGAAACTTTAGGCAGAACATTGGCTTAATATTGGTTAATGTCAAGTTTAGAGGGCGATGTGTTCTATAATGACTGTTTTAGTTGGGAACTCTCTAACTACAGTTTTGAAGCTCCAGCGTTGAAAAGTGTGGCATGTTGATATATTTTAATTTGAATCCATATTTCAAACATTCAGACATGGCTGTGGAAAACAAATTCGACATTGATTCACGTTCATTGTTTCTTTGGTGCAGTGAATTTAATATGGCAGCAAAAACTCGGGAAATAGCAAAATCTGAATTTTATGTGATGGTCATTGCAGTCTGTTCAATCTATGAACAATCCAAGTGCAGTTTTGGTCACTATCTTGAGAATTGGTGGATGTTATTCACTACAGCTTTGTACTGGTTTCTTCAGTATTTTTCATGAGATATGAGCATTGTTGGCAAGGCCAACATTTGTTGACCATTCCTAATTGCCCTTAAACTGAGTGGCTGTCTAGCTTTTTCAGAGGACCGTTGAGAATCATCTGCTTTGTTGTGGGCTTGGAGTCAAGTATTGACCAGACTGGGTAGAAGTGGTGGATTTCCGTCTATAAAGAAAAAGTACTGAATCAGATGGGCTTTCAGACAGTCAAAGTTTGATCTTCAATTGGGACACTGAAGTTAGAGACAGCTAGGGTTGAATTAGCATTGTTGCCCTTGCCCTTATGGATGGTAGAAATCACAGGGAAGAGGCATTGAAGTACCCTTGGTAGGTTTCTTTGTGCATTGATTGAACATTCTTCAGTTATAGGATGCCCAGTTGTGGAAAAGAAAACATTACAACTTATGGCACAACAGTATAATTGCAGCTGCAGTCCTCCAGGATAATATTCCATCACTGTCCTCACTTAAACATTGCAGAAAGTGGGAAAAACACGAAGCGATCAAAGTAGAAGGGCTTGCTATAGACTAACCTACCTGGACTGCTACGTGCAGTACTGGTCACCGTACTTACAGAAGAATGCTACTGCATTAGAAGCAGCGCCAAGAAGGTTGACTGGACTCTTATCTGGAATGAACAGATTGGCAACTTTCCTCACAAGACAATGTAACACCTTTATTTTAAAAGAGAAGGAGAGAAAAAAAAACTGGTAACTGTAGGCCAATAGCTTAATGTCTGTTATTAGAAAAATAGTGTTCCTTATAAAGAATGTAATGGCAGAACGTTTAAAAATACACACCATGATCAAATAGGGCCAGAATGGATCCATGAAGGGGAAATTGTGCCTGAAAAATTTATTAGAATTCTTGGAGGTGGTGACAAGCAAGATTGATAAAGGGGAGTAATGGGTGTAATACATTTGGATATTCAGAAACTGTTTGACAAGATGCCACATATTGGGCTACTTAATAAAATAAAAGTTCATGGTACTGGAGGTGGTATGTTCGTGTGGATTGAAGAATGGCTAACTAACAGATGACAGAGAGTTGGAATAAGCGTAAATTTTCAGGATGGTAATCTGTAACTAGCAGTATGCTTCTGGATCAGTGCTGGGGCCACAGTTATTTACAATGCATGTTGATAACTTGGATGAGGAAAGTGAATGTACTGTCACCTCGTTGTGGATGAAGATGACACACAGTATCTGCAGAGCGATATGAACAGATTATATGAGTGGACAAAATTTGTTAGGTGGAATATAATGTAGAAAAAGATGAGATTTTACACTTTAGCTGGAAGAATAGAGGAGCTAAATATTATTTAATCTCAAAACACTACATCCAAGTTTAGCAGGTAATAGGTATAGCAACTGGAACGTTAGCCCTTAATTTGAAGGTAATGGAGGTTTTGCTAAAAATATACATGGTACATATAGTCCAATCACAGCTGAAATAATGTAAACATTTTTGGGCCCCTACTTTGAGGAAAGATATACTGGAATGAAAGGCAGTTCAGAGAGGCTGTCTAGGCTGATACCAGAGGATGAGTAGATTTGGCTTACACTCATTGGAATGTAGAAGAATGAATAATGAAGGATCATATTGAAAGATGCATGATTATTAGAAGACTTGACAGAGTAGATTCGGAAATGTTGCTTCCCCTTGTGGGAGGGTCTAGCACCAGAATAAGGATTCACACATTTAAGACAGATAAGGGGAAGTTTCATCCCTAAGGATTTTGAATTTGTGGAATTCTTTACCACAGAGGGCTGTTGAGGCTGGGACATTGTGTATTTCCAAGTCTGAGATAGATAGACAAATTTTTAATCTGTAAAGGAATCAAAAGTTATAGGGTAAAGGCAGGAAAGTGGAGTTGAGGGTTATCAGATCAGCCATGATCTCATTGACTGGCAAAGCAGTCTTGGTGGGCTGCTTGGCCTACTTCTGCTGCAATAACTTTTGGTCACGTGGCTACTGCAGGAATGTGCAGCATAGCTTAAATGGAACTGTTTCATTGTTATGCAGACTACTTTTTCAGGGGCAATAGTAGTGGTGTTCGATAAGTTAAATATTCAGCAGCACAGGAAGCCACTTTGAAAGGTATGTCAGGTAAGCAAGCTTAGAGTGGGACGCCAGGCACAAGATGGGTAGGGTGGCAGATAGGTGATTGCTTAGATTAGGTTAAGGTAAGTGGGAAGTGTATGCTACAGCAGGAGGGGTCGTGTCGGGTTCTTGGGGATAAGGTGGTGTTGGGTATAGCAGCGGAGAAGGAGACCGTCACTTCCAGTGGAGAGCAAGAGTGCTTGCTCCAGAACAGGGGATGGAGGTATGATGGGATGCAGTGGCTAGTGGGTGTCACGTCCAATTTGAATGTGTTGGGTGGTAGGAGGAGGTGGGGCGGCAGTGTCAGGTCTTGGGAGGGGTAGTTGAATATTTACTCTAAGTTGGGTGGTCAGTTTAAAAGTTTCCCAGGAATTAGATTAAGTGTTTAGTTGTCTAACTTTTCCTGGGTAACTCTTAATTACAGTGGAACTCTCTGAATTCTATGATTTTAATAGATACTTTTGGAAGAGTCCAACACAGGGGAATTGCCTTCAATTTCCTGGACAATTTCCTTGGTGTCTGCTACTTTGGGGATTTTGTAGGATCCAATGAACAACTCCTATATACACTGCAGAAAGGACAATTTGGGCCATTAAGACTGCAATATCCCGAACAAAATAGAAAATTTCCAACCAACCTGTTCAGAGCTATTAGTATACATCTCTAGAGCAGGAGGGAACTGCTCCCAGGCCCCCAAGCTCAGAAGTAAGGACACCAGCAATGAGCCACGAATCCTACCAATATGGATTTGTTGTTAGTCACAAATAAGCTGGTGTTAACCTCATAGATTAACTACAATATTTTCTATCCAGTGGATTTGTGTATTTCATGGCAGAGTTGATGGTCAACTACTGATAACAGTTTTTTCACCTTCAGATACACAAATAGCAATTGGAACACTTTTTAAGTAGTATATGCTGCCTCCTGACTAGACCAGAAAAGAGAACACGTTATTTTCAAATAGCTGTTTTGTGCTTTTTACATGTTGGTGAAGTATTCAACAGTTGTAATTCTCAAGTTTTTGATTTGCGCTGGACTTCTCCATCCAGCTAATAGCCTTCGGTCTTGGTCTTCCTTTTTTCCAGCCAATTCCTCAACTGTGTGACCTTTCAACCTCTGTTAAAACCAATGCCCAATTGCATTTCTTTTCATTTTGAATTTGTAAACCCTGGTTATTGATGTTTTTGCTTAATGTATAATTTTCTTCAATCACAGTTGATACAATTTTGCCACAGGCTGTGTAAAGTTTTAAAATAGTTAATATAATTTGATATTGACAAAGCTGATGTTAATCTGATGCATGAGTACATTTTCCTTTTTCTGAAAAAAAGTGCTGCAGACATTGGAAAATTGAAATAAGATACTTGAAATACTCAGAAGTGCAGATAGCATCCATGGAGAGTGAAACATTTTAAACTCAATAATTTTTCTTTGGAGCTGAATTTTAGAAGTTATTTACTATATAATATTTTTTCAGAACTAATTTAGTACTCCTCCATTGTTTCAAAGATTAAAATTGTGTCTTTATGGCACTTTGCATTGTTGACTTAGCATGTTTCTCTCTTTTTACATGTTTTTCTCTCAAATATTATTACTTATGATGTACAAGGTTTTTCACCTAACTTTACAGATTATTCAATGGACCAGAAAGATTCAGTTCCACGCAGCAAGACGTCTTTGTCTCAGATTGGAGTAATGAAAGGAAATCATTGTGGTGGAAGAATAGATGCAGTCTCTAATGACTGTGGTAGTAATTCATACAGGAGTCACAAATTTGTAAGCCAAAGCCTTGAGAGAACAAATGTTATCACTTCTGTATTGCCATCTCCAAGGACTTCGGTGTTTTCAAGTATTGCAGTTGAGGACCCTTTTTCTACATTGAATGTTTCTGAGGAATTTGACCATAAGCTGCAGATTGACAGTTTGGAAGAGAGCAAGAACACTGGTCTCACTGCAAAGCCATCTGATGTAAGAGTTTAACATTTCTTAAAACAAAGTCTTGAACTGTACTAAATCAATCCCTTAAGCCATAATGGAAATTTTCTGTGTTTAATTGTCAAACTAAATAGCTAAACATAAATAGAGTTGGTATCTTTATGGAATACTGCACAGCTAAGCTGATCTTTTCTCCCCCCATGGGTTCAAACCACAATACTGCTCAGATATTAGGAGTATTATTCCATTATTGCAAATGTGAGGAGTGACTTAGAGCATATGAATATTAGATGCTTATAAATGTTTCAGCCAAGTGATATTAAAACTAACTAAGTTAGAGATATGGCAAGAAAGTAATAGTAAGTATTAGTGGATGAAGTTTGAATTGAGAGAATGCGAGTTCTGTTCCTCAGTAACTGTGCTAGACCCTATTTTCCTTTTAGTTTATTTAAATCAACTGGTCATACACGGGAAACAAAATCAATGCTTGGCATCAATTTGGGGAACACAGAAAGATATAGATGCTTCAGCAGAAGACGCATCATTAGCAATTTGATGAAGGCAGATGTGACATGTATTTGCGAGAAAAGGGCACAGCAATAAGAATTCAAGAATTCTAAGGCTTCACATACATAGAAGTTGAGTTCATACAGAAAAAAAAACATAAATAAAATGAGGTTCTGGACTTCATAGATGCGCTGTTAATAACAAGAATAGGGAGTGATTTTTGTGTAAGGTATCAGTGATGCCAAAGTTAGAAAGGTGCATGCATTTCTGCACGTTCTACAGCAAGCTTTCTTAACTACGAAAATAATGTGAAAAATTCATTAGAACAATGCTAGGCATAAGAGGCTTCATTCAGAAAGAAACAGTCAATAAAATAAGGTTTTCTCATTGAAACAAAGAAGAAAAATCTCTACAACTGAAAGGTTTCAAATTTTTTTATATAGGACAACTAGTGAGAGATTGTTTCCTGTGCTGGTGAATTGGAGATGCAGATTCAACATTATTAAACAAATGATCTTGGAATGAAAAGTTATTAGAACATGGATTTTACTGTGTGTTCATTTAAATGAACTTAATAAATTACAATTCAGCTGAATAAATTTATAAAATAAATGACAAAACATCCAGGAAAATAAGAAAAATAGGTATTGAGGAAATAGTTCCATCTGAAGAACTAGTGCAAGAGCAATGGTCAAATGTTCTGTCGTGTATCTTGCTCTTTTTTTAATCTAAAGATAAAACAATGCTTGTTCCATCTTAAGTTTCTACCTAACCTTTTCAATGTGTTACATTTGACATGCTGTCATCTTCTTACCCCGTCTTCATAAGTTAGAAGAAATATTGATTTTGTTGTGTAGCTATTATATAAGGGATCTTTGTTTTATTTATTTTGTTCTATCCTCTTGTGTACTCTAGTAGTCGCAATTGATGACAGTATTAGACCATAATAACTTGACAAAACAGAAAATGTGCAATTCTGCAGAGCATTGCTTAGAATCCTGCTCAAATCCAGCATATGCCCCTCACTCAATTATGATATATCCCCCCCCACCCTCAATGGTTTTAAAAATATTTTAGTAGGCAATGAACGTTTCTAGATTTTTCAAACAAGGCACCACAAGCAGTGGTCCTAAATTTGTAAAAGACTTAAGATTGTATGTGTTTTGTTTTCTTTTTTAATTTCCTATTAGATAATTTTCTACGATTAGCTATCTTATTCTTACTCCTGGATGTTTTATTCCAGCATAAACAAAAGTCTGTACTTACCAATCAGCATAATGAGGGGGGATCTCATAGAGACTTATAAAATTCTAACAGGAGTATACAGGGTAGATACAAAAAGGGTGTTCCTGCTGGTGGGTGTATCTAGACCCAGGGGTCACTGTCTGAGGATTCGGGGTAGACCATTTAGAATGGAGATGAGGAGACGTTTCTTCACCCAAAGAGTGGTGAACCTGTGGAATTCATTACCACGGGAAGTAGTTGATGTCAAAACATTGAATGTATTCAAGATGTAGCCAGATGTAGCACTTGGGGCGAATGGGATATAAGGTTATGGGGAGAAAGCAGGATTAGGCTGTTGAATTGGATGATCAGCCATGGTAGTGATGAATGGCAGAACAGGCTTGAAGGGCTGAATGACCTCCCCCTGCTCCTATCTTCTATGTTTCAATAAGGAAATGATTCTTCATGATTTCTACTTTTAATAGCATTAAGATGCCCTACTCCCATCAAAACCCATGTTGGAGAAACACACAGGGTCGCGTCTTCTGAGAAGTGGCAATTCTAATCAGCTTGCCACTGAACTACTTTTTCCTTATCCTGTCCCTACAATTCCAGCCCATGCATCTGATTTGGGTCTCATGAAATATGAAGCATCCTGATTTTAGAGCTTTATGTTGAATTACAGGATCAGATTGGAGGTCAATCTACAACTTTTATAGCAGTATTCCAGGGTTTAAATATTCCAAAGGAACTTTGACAAACAAAGGAGGGAGGATGAGGAACAGGTAAGTGGCTGAGAAGGTGGTGGGTCAGTTGTGTTGGGAGGGGATGTTTTATGGTTCCCTAGTGGTTAAAGCAGGTTTTAATCCCATCTTTTCCTAGGTAGCTGTCTGGGTGAGTTGCAACCTTTAGAAGTCTGCGATTCTAATTCAGTTTTAGACTTTTTTTGGAGCATTCCAGGCATTGGGTAATTGCCCTTTGGACTTTTAAACTTACTCACTACTCAGGGATTGTCTAGAGTGTCAGGACTGCTGAGCGGTCCTGTAGCACATCATTCAGGAAACATTGCTGTATCAACTGTCTTCCAATTGGAAGATCGAGGCCATAGTCTTTCTGAAGGCAAAATGTAATACTTCTAGGTTTTTGGATTTGTATAATTATTTTGCCTGATGTACATAAAATACAATTTTTCTTTAAAGATTGCTGATGATTACATCTGTTGGATAAATAATGTTTGGGCAGAGTCCTGTTGAAATAAGATTTAATACTGTTTCAATTATCTCTTGCGTTGGAATCTGGATAATGATCGATTTAATAATGAGAGCGTTTCCAAAATACAATTAAGAACATTCACAGTAGATCTTTGGGGTGCACTGATCTGATGTCCACAGAATGCATGGAACAGCATTTAAGTAGAAATATTGCAGCTTTTATTTTAGGACTGAGAAAAAATTTCTCTTCCTTGGCAAGCATTGAAATCAGTGGTTCACAAGGAACTGTGCCAGGGCCACTGTTGTTCACTGTTTGCATAAACAATTTGAATCGTAACCTCAATCTTAAACATTGTAGATGCTGTCAAACTGTGGGATGAATCTAGAATATACAAACACGTTAATACAATAGCAGAATGACCATGCAATTAACTTCAGTAGTTAGAGGCAGCACATTTTGTATTCAAGAACAAAAACAAATTAAGAAGAAATTTCTTCAGAGCATTTTGAATATTGAATTCACTTCCATGAGGCCCAGTCAAAGCAAGTACATGAGTTCAAGGGGAAACTAAATCTGCACAGAAGGCAAAAAAAAGGGATTTATGCAGGGTTAGATGAAGAGGGTGGGAGATAATGTTTTCTGTAAGCTTTGTGGCTATGCAGCCGCTGGAGGCTCTGCACATGCAAGTCAGGGTTTTGATGCATTGGCTTCTGTTTGACTGCTGTCTTGCATGGACCTTGGAGATCTGGAGTGGAAAGAAATATTACAGTGGTCATTGGTAGGAGGTTTATGTGCAGAATGCCCTATCTTTGTATTGTCAGTACTTTTCAGATTACAGTGTTGAAATGGAACTTTGGAATTTTCTTTTGTGGAACAAATACTAAATTTGAGCCGTGCCTCAGAATTTTACCCACAAAGAGTTAAATTATGCAAATCATATAAGGTCTTCTGGAAAAAACAAACTCAATGAGCTGAGTTGTTGTTTAATTTCTCTTTGGATTTCCACTTCGTAGCTTTTAAAAAAAAAAGTTTGCAAGATTTCTTGTTTGAGGTGGTCGTTACCTAACACTTATGACCCAAACCAGAATGTTATTCAGGTTCTGCCTGTCTTGCCTGTTTAATATCAAAACCTAAGTAACTGCAATTTTTTAATTCTTGGAACCAACTTATGAATCTTTTCTCCATCTTCTCTGAAGCCTTTTTATACTTCGTAAGTATGGTGTCTGGAACTGGACTCCCTATTCTAATTCTAACCATTGCTTTATACAAATCAAATTTAATGTAAGTTCCTTGATTTTGTACACTCTGCCCTTCCTTAATAAAGCCTAGAATACTATATGATTTATTAACAGGTACCTCATCCTGTCCTGTCCCCTTCAATGGCTTGGACAATTTTTACTAATGTCTCCCTACATTCACCCTACCAAAATGCATCACTTCACACTTCACAGCATTAATTTTCATCTGTCATTTGTCTATTTCACCAAACTGTATGTGTTTTAAAGTTTCTTACAATCCTCTTCACTGTTCATAATACTTTCAAATTTTGCATTGTCCATAAATTTTGAATTGTACTCTGCAGAACAAGATCTAAGTCAATACATATCAGGATCCTAACACCAACCCTGGGAAATTCAAATTTCAACATTCCTCCAATTTGTAAAACAGTCATTAACCATGACTTAGAAATAGTAGGAACTTCTGATGCTGGAGTCTGCGATAACAAGGTGTGGAGCTGGATGAACACAGCAGGCCAGGCAGCATCAGACGAGCAGGAAAACTGATGTTTCGGATCTGGACCCTTCTTCAGAAATGGGGGAGGGGAAGGGGGCTCTGAAATAGAGAGGGGGGAGGCGGTGATAGAAGATGGATAGTGGAGCAGATAGTGGAGAAAAGACGGACCGGTCAAGGAGGTGGGGCTGAAGCTCGTAGGTGAGTGTAGGTAGGAAGTGGGGATGGGGGTTGGTCAGTGAGGTGGGAGAACTTAACCATGACTTTCAGTTTCCTATCACTCAGATTATTTTGTATTCATGTTGCTACCATCCCTTTTATTACATAAGCTCTAAATTTGCACACATCTAAATTGTAGCACATATTCAACTTAAAAAGTCAACAAGACCATGCTCGTTCCTTAATTATTCATGTCTATTTTGTCCTAAATTATTATTTCCATTGAAGCTTTTCTGCCTCCAAAGTTAAAGTGACTAGCCTGTGGTTGTTGAACTTATCTCTACATCTGACTCATGAACAAGTGTGCAACATTTGCATTTCTGTAGTCCTCTGACACCAGATAAATGTCTAAGGAACATTGAAACATTATGGCCAGCACCCCTGTAACTTCCACTCTAATTCCATCAGTACCCTTGGATGCATCTCAGCTAATCCTGGCCTCTTTTCAACTTTGTGTATAGACAGTCTATTCAATATTACTCCCTTATCTATTTTAACCATACCCTTCAGTAAACTGCCTCCGCTTTCAATGTAATTTGGTAACAAATTCCTCTTTGTTAAAGACAGATGCAAAAAATTATTCAATTAATGTCTCAGCTGTGCCCTCTGTCTCCATGCCTAAATCCCTCTTTTGGCTGTCAAAGTCCTTTTTAAATATGGCTGTAGAAGAATTCTGGGCTTTTTTTAAAAACTGACAGTCGCTCTTGTACATTCTCTTTGCTTCTCTTGTTTGTTTTTTCAATTCCATTATGAACATTTATATATTTAGCATGGGTTCTTGGTTGTGTTATCCATTTAACATCTGTCATAAACACACTTTCTGATTCATTTTCATCTCTATATCTTGTTACCCGGCGAGTTCTGGATTTGCTGTCTCTACCTTTTTTCCTTGATGTGAATATACCTTGACCTTGTCCAAAGAAAAGCAGCCTTTTGTGCAGTTATAACCATAACTACCATTCTTTTGATTCCAATTTATCCGTACTTGATTCATTCTTGCCCCAAATTAATTATTCTTGCTCTGCATTGTCCTTACCATAGTCGACATTAGCCTTATAGAATGATCATTGTCACCTAAATATTCTCCTCCTGATATTTAGTCCACCTCCTTCCCAAAAAACAGTGATTTCTCTTTTTAGAGTGGAAACATACTACTGAAGAAAATTGCCTTGAGCGTACTGTGGGAAGTTTTTGCCCCCTTTTTTTCCCTTTTACCAGCTGAAGGGGGAAACCAATAATTATATTGCATGAGAGAAGATTGCTGATTGGTTGGCTAGTGAGTCCTGACTGGTCGAGGCATTGCCATGGAGAATGCATGCATTGATGTTAAATGAGTTAATTACCTAGCTTTGCTTACATTTTAAACTAACTCCTTCATTTTTTTTTTAAAGTGTTCAGTTGCATTTTAGCAAATTGTTCTGGTGAGTGCAAGGAGAAAAGCTTCATCAGAATATATCTGCGAAGTAGCATTTCTGTGTTATAACCTGTATATCTTAGATAAATATTTGACAATAGAAAATATAACATTCACTTCTTATGGCTTGTGTATTAATGGAATTGCAAAGTAATTGATGATTGCTGGTTATATTGAAGTTTAATATGTTTGGAGCAGACTCCTGGCACTGACGTGATCATCCTGAAACTTGTACATTTTTATAATGTAACATAAATGTTTTTCCAATATCATATTTTAATCTTAGGAATTGCTTAAGATCGCCAATTGCCAAGATTTTGACACTGGCCAGTATCTGGGATTGGAAGGTTTCTTCACCTTGCAGATGGATCCTGCTCAAATTGCTACAGAGCCCTTTCCAAGACGAGTGATCAATGACAATAAACAAATGTCAGAAACACTGATCAAAGGTATGGTCATTCCTTCTTATCTGTTCCTGCGGACCCCCATGAGTAATGAAATTCATTTTTAACTCATTAAAACTAGCTTAAAAATCACAGATACACGACTGTTGCCCCACAGATTTTTTTTGTTTTATTTTGGCGTAGATAGGTAAATTTGCAATTTGTGATTTCGCGAGCACAGAGGATTTATTGTATGATGTTCTGTACTTATACAAGCTCAGGGCAGACATCAAACTGGGCTGTATCTACCAGTTATTGTATTTTACAAAGTGTAATGAGTATTTTAAAAAGTTATTTATCACTATAAACTGAAGCAACTCTTATTTGGAATGCTGCCATCATTCAGAAAATGTAGAAAATAAGTACAGCGATGTAATTGGTCAGAGTATTTTTTTCCAAACTGATTTTGAACTCAGTCATGTTGATTGAAAGGATGTCTTTCTGAGGGTCCCACATCATAGATGACAGTCTTCAAATAATTCAATTCACTCTACTTGATATCAAGATACAGCAAAGCCATGGATCCTGACAAAATCTCCATTATGATATGAAGACTGTACTGTTCCCCTATCTATTTCAATACAGCAGCAATACTGGCATCCATCCAACAATATTGAAAATTTCACAGGTGTGACCTGTCTAGATAAAGAAAAATTCAATCCACTCTTAATCATCAGCAAGTGCTGGAAGGTGTTATGAATGGTGCAATTTCACAAGACTGATGCAGTGATAATTGCTGCTCTGTTTGGGTTATCGGTCCCTAGATTGTATTGTGGTCTTGGCCAAACGTGAATAAAAGAGCTGAATTCCAGAATTGAGGCAGGTCACTCCTGCTGTTCATCTCAAGGCACTGTGTGGCATGATGGAGCCTCTGGAAACAGTGGAATCGGGATGGGAGCGGGGAAGCCTCTGCTCTGGTTGGGGTCATATCTGACACAGAAGAAGATGTTTGTGGTTTTTGGAGACCAATCACCTTAGCTCCAGGCCATTGCTACAGGAGTTTCTCAAGCTACTGTTACAACATTTTTGACTTCAGCAATGTCCTTCCCTCCATTATAAGATGGGAGTGGGGACAAGGAATGTGATCTCCCTACAATACAGATAACATGTTATAAAGCCATTCACAAAGAATAGCTTTTTGACTTATTTGTTATTTACAACCTTGTTACCTTCAACTCCAGCCATTTAGTATATAATAATCTCAATGCAGTGTAAAACATACCACACTGTGGAAACAATATTGTTGAGGTTGGTTGGCTTGCTGAGCTGGTTTGTTGTTCCGCAGACGTTTTGTTACTGTGCTTGGTAACATCCTCAGTGTGGCCTCTGATGAAGCATTGGTATGTTTTCCTGCCTGGCTTTTAAACTCTGGGGTCCGTTGTGATGGATTGCCTCACTTTGGGGTTTCCTCCGTAGTAGAATGTGTATGGGGTCGAATTCAATGTGTTTATTAATAGCATGCTTCGTGGAGTGCCATGCTTCCAGGAATTCTCGTGCTTGTCTCTGCCTAGCCTGTCCCAGGATCTTTGTGTTGTCCCAGTCAAAGTCATGGTTCTCCTTGTCCATGTGGATTGAGATGAGTGAGTATTGGTCGTGTCTTTTTGTAGCCAGTTGGTGTTCACGTATTCTTGTTATTAGTTTCCTTCCCGCTTGTCCGATGTAGTGTTTCTCACAGTCTCTGCAGCGGATCTTGTAGATGACATTGGTCCTGTCCGTGGTGGGGAGTGGGTCTTTAGTTCGGGTGAGCACTTGTTGTAGGGTTGATGTGGGCTTGTGTGCCACTCTGATGCCCAGCGGTTGTAGAAGTCTTGTGGTGAGTTCTGACGTGTTCCTGATGTAGGGTAGTGTGATGTAGAATCTTTCTGATGCTGTTCCTGTAGACATCTCCTGAACCAGTTCTTTGGATATCCATTATCCTTGAACACTTGGAAGAGGTATTCCTCCTCCTCTTGGTGTAGTTCCGTGTTGCTGCAGTGTATTGTTGCCCTTTTAAGTAATGTTTGCATGCAGCTTCTTTTGTGTGTGCTGGGATGGTTACTATTGAAGTTCAATACCTGGTCTGTGTGTGGGGCTTTTCAGTGTACTTTTGTTTGCAGTTCCCCATTTGTCTTGCGCTCTACCGTGACGTCCAGGAATGGGAGTTGTTTGTTCTTCTCCTCCTCTCTGGTGAATTTTATTCCGGTGAGGGTGTTTTTTATGAGTTTGTGTGTATCTTCTAATTTGGTCCGTTTAATGATGACAAAGGTGTCGTCTACGTAGTGTATCCATAGTTTAGGTTGGATTTGCGGAAGGGCAGTCCTTTCCAGTCTTTGCATCACTGCTTCTGCTATGAGTCCGGAGATAGGCGATCCCACGTGTGTCCCGTTGATTTGCTCGTATGTTTGGCCATTGAAGGTGAAGTGGATGGTCAAGAAAAGACAGACCCTGCAAGACAAGCTAACCACACTTACCCACAAAAACGACAACAGCAGAACTGACGCATGGATAAGGAACCTCTCCGACAGGAAACTAACAGACGCGGAAAAAGCCGTTCTCACCCGGGGACTGAACTACAACTACAGGGACGCCAACAAAACGGAATTGCTAGCTACACTGAAAGCCACACTCCACACCAACAATATCAACGAAGAAACACAACAAACTATAAGACAGACAGTAGTCCCGACATTAACCAGAAAGAGGGAGCTCAACACCCTCAACACACGGGAAAGACAAGCCCTGGACAGATTAAAGAAGGACAAGTACATCACTATATTACCTGCAGACAAAGGGCGCATGACAGTGATAATGAATAAGAAGGCCTACATCTCCAAAGCACAAGCACTGCTCGCCGACGAGAACACATACCGGCCAGTACAAACTGACCCGACACCACAACTAGGCAACAAAATCCTACACACGCTACAAAGACTTAAACAAACAGGACAGATCAACAAAACAGACTTCTTAAGAATGAAACCCGAAAGAACCAACACGTCCCGATTCTACGGCCTCCCTAAGGTGCACAAACCGGAAGTCCCCCTCGGACTCATAGTCTCCCTACCCGGCACTCCATCGCACAGATTAGCCAGAGAACTAAAAAGAACACTCAAGCACCTAGTCAACAAATCACTCCACTCCATCCATTCAGCCCAAGAATTTCTCAACTCCATCAAAGATATAATGATAGAGAACGAAGAGACCATGATATCGTTTGATGTCACCGCCCTATTCACTTCAATAGACACACCACTAGCAAGGGAAACAATGACAACACTACTTGAACAAGAACACGACCCCAGTGAAACCATCTCCAAGGACACAATGCTTAAACTACTGGACCTATGCCTGACCACCCACTTCACCTTCAGCGGCCAAACATACGAGCAAATCAACGGGACACCCATGGAACCTTAATAACACAATACTTATCTTAATAACACAATCATGATTTTGTCAGGATCCCATAGCTTTTGCTATATCCAGTACTTTCAGCTATTTCCTTGCTATCATGTAGAATTAAATTGGTTAAAGCTCTGATATTGGAACACTGAGGACGAATGGATCATTAGCTTGTCACTTCTAGAAGTCACAGATGCTTTAACATTGTTTTCTGCACTGACATGTTGGTTTCAGCCGGTTTGTGGAGCCTCCCCTTCTGGCAGTTATTTAATTATTTATCACCATTCAAAGCTAGCTGTAGCAGAATTGCAGAGCTTTGATTGTATCTGTTGGTTGTAGGAATGTTTAACTCGGTGATAGAATGCTACTTCTGTTGTTTTACATGTATACTTAGTTGTGTGTTTTAGATTGGCAGCTGTTCAGTGAGGCGAAAGGGGAGTGTGTTGATCTTGAATAGACAGAGATTGCACGTCTTGTGAGGAATCCTTACGCAGCTCATAATATTGTAAGATCCATCTGATAGATTTGCTACCACAATTTTCTTCCTTGGTAAAGATCAACAGGTTGTGATTAGTCTAATATAATAGAGGAAAACCACCCGGTAGTCGAACAAGATGAGGCTCTTGTCTTAAACGAGATTTAGTTTATTGCATGATTGCAACCAGATAGAAGATACATTGGTATAATGAACATTGGTACTGTGACCATGAGGGAGACCTCAATATTGGTTCTACTTCTTCGCAATCCCAAACTGTTCCCCTGCAGTGGGTGCTTAATGCAATCCTGAACATTAACCCTTGCAGACAATTCTGCCCTATGGAGAAGCTGTGGGGAATAAGCAAGCTGTTTGACTTATTTTGGTGCTTATTTAGTTAATCATTTGTTTAATTACCTGGGGATGCTAACATTCCTTGAGTTTGCTTTCATGTAATTAATGTTAAGTTAACTTATTAGCTGTCTCCTGACTAATTTATTAATGACTGGCAGACCCCTAAATTAAGAGACAGCCTTACAAAATTTCTTATTTTGTTCAAAGAGGGATAATTAATAACACAACTGAGGTCTAGTTTGAAGTGAAATGGTGCTATCTTGTATTGAGCAGACTGTAAGATATGTTTAAGCTAAGTATGAGTAGTTTTAGCTTAATTATGTAAAGCTGGGTGCATTACAGTTATGACTAGCGCGGCACTGAATACAGATGCAAACAATTATTTTGTCACACCTGCTGCCATCAATGCACACCCAGTTTGTTGTCCCTGCTCGCCACCTCACCTAATGCCCCCATTAAGGTACCAACAGATTTGGGAGCAAGGTTGGCGAGTGAAGTGGCAAAGGGATCAGGAAAAGCCAATGATCTTCAGGCATTATTCTTTTATGCAAAATACCTTTCGCATCACTGGCAATGAAGTGATGGGAACTGAAACTGCATGTATGGTGACTGCACCATTTGTTGCTGATTTTGACATCTGTAAAGCTACAAAATTGAGCCCTGGCCTTTGGCATTACTGTATCCCAGCTGAAGTCAAATTTGATCATTAGTTCAATGGTGTTCTTGAGAGTTGCTACAACTTAAGGGGTGCTAATAGATTTTGTTGTAAACCTGGAAAAGATTCAAAGCATTCAGAGCACCTCTTCACTACCCGGAAATGTACATATTTCCTGATGATTTTTGAATTTTCATGAAGCTTTCCCAAGTTTTATTCAGTTTAATTTTGAGTCAAGTATACTTGTATAATTGATCAAGAGTGTTCTTATGTAACGTTTCTCTGCTTTTGAATTGTAGTCTGCTTCAATGTGTTTCAGACAGACTTGTTCCAGTGGTTGGGTTGTCATGAAGGTTGCAAATTTTAAGGTTTGCATTGCTGCTTTGGTTTCTTGGGTGAGAGCTGTGAGAAAAGACTGAGTAGACAAGGCCATTGCTCTCTGTAGTTTAGAAGTATGAGAGATGATCTCATTGAGACATAGAAGATTCTGAAGCAGCTTTAGAGGGAAGGCCTCAAGGGATTAATTTCCCTGGTTGGTGAATCTAGAACATAGGACTCAGTTTCAGTATAAGGGGTTATTACTTTATGATTTAGATGAGGAAAAAAAATTACTTCACTCAGAGTTGTGAATCTTCTGAACTCTTTATCCCAGGGAGTTGCTGGAGAACATGGGGCGACAAGGTGGCTCAGTGATTAGCGCTGCTCCCTCACAGTGCCAGGGACCTGGGTTCGATTCCACCCTTGGGCGATCGCCTGTATGGAGTTTGCATATTTCCAACCGCTAGCACCTTATAAGCAGTTATTTGAGGAAATTATTCCTGATTTTAGGCATAGTACCAAACTGTAAGTGATTGAATGGAATTTCCGTTCCCTAACTTGTAGCTTTTCCAGGTCTCAATCTCAGGAAGACAAAATGTTTAATGGCCATATGCTGATCTTTATTTCCTAATGATGGAATCTGAGGTCTTAAAATTCCATTCAATATCAACCTTATTCCTTTGCCGTCGACTCTAAAATCAGTTTAAATCTTCTACAACAAAAAGTGAACATCAATCCCAGTTGACCTCCCACAACTGTAATTCTGCACAATTGAATCATTAGTATCATCTATTAATAACGAGCTGGGTGCCATCTGGTAATTTTATACTGAAATGAATGAATGTGGGAATAACTGTAATTGTTAACATGCTTGTGAAGCCAGGCTGCTTTTGCTGTAATGTGTACAATACTTGATTTCAATTTTTTTTGCACATTTCCTCCTTTTCTTTCTATGTCAAGCATGACATATTTGTGTCTTGAGCAGCAACCATTTGATCTCACCTATCTCTGGACAATAATGAGCATAATTCAGACACCATCGCGACTTGGAATGAAATTGCCATTCCTTCAGCATTGCCTAATCAAATCTATGCACACCCACCCACCTGCACCCACTCATCATCTCCTCTAAATGGACTACAGTGGCTGAAGAAGGCAGCTGTCTACCATCTTGAAGACAATTAGGAATGGGCAATGAATGTTAGCCTAGCTTTTGACATTTACATCCTGAGAAAGGATTTTTTAAAAAATGGTATCATTGTATTTAAGACTCGGAAAAGGCTAATTCACCAGAATGAAACTAGGCTTCAAGGTTATATTATAAGGACAGGTTTCTTGTGTTTGGAAGGCTGCATGTTGCAAGTATAATGTTTAAAATGATTAAGGGGTATGGTAGATACTGACTCAGAATTTCTTCTGGAAAATCCAAAGTAGGCATAATCTTATAATGGGAGCTAAGGTATTTACAAGTCAAATCTGGAAAGATTATTTCATGCAAAAATTATTTCAAATTGCAAAGATTAGTGGAAATCTGGAACTCATTCTGTCAAAGGTTGAGGACAATGCCACACTTCAAATTTTCAAGACTAAGATTGGAACATTTTTGTTAGTAAGAATAATGGGATTATGAATGAAGATGCGTTAAATAATGAAGGAATGGTGCAAATTGCACATGATTTAATTGACAGACTGAATTGATGTTCCTACGTTATATAAGCAAATGTAGCAACTGGTTTGCAAACGGTGAGTTCTCACTAAAAAAACCACAAGGTGAATGTCTAGATTCTTTGTTTAAATCATGTTTGTCAAGGGCTAAATGGTCCTCGGGACACACTCTATTCTGCTAACTGTGATATAACTTAGTTCTATTTATTAACCCTCACTGAAGTGGCTGTCATTAAGACTTGAAGTCTCTGGTTCCTATCCCATGAAAATCCAGTGGTGGTTGCTCAGAAAATAGCAATATGAATAGTGTATTGTTTAGGGTGAAATGCATCATGGTAATTTTCAAGCAATTATTTCTCCCACCTTAAACTAAATTATGGAGAGCTCCTGGATCTCTTTAAGCATATTCACCTACCCTGTTCTCTTTGTGAGTGCTTGCTCTGTGCCTTGATGTATAGCCCAAGTCTTCGACATTCACTATGTCAGCTGTAGCTCATTTGGTAGCACTCGCTCCTCTGCTTTAGAAGTTTTAGGGCTTAAGCACAAAAAGAAGATCAAAACTGATACTTCCTCAGTACTGCATTGGAGTACTGAATTTGTCAAAAGTACCATCATTCAAATGATTCATTGAACAGAGGCTCCCTCCTCCTGCTTGATGGATTCAGACGTCTTTGCGACTACGTTTTGTAGATGATCTGTAGAGCTATCCCTAGTCATGGTCAAAATTTATCCATCAATTAGCATCATGAGAAACAGATTGCCTGTTCATGATCTAACTGCTGTTTGTGGATGCTTAATGTGTACCCACTCAATTTAATATGGAGGAAAATTCAGACAGTGATTCAATTGGCTTAATTTGTTTTCTGTGCTATAAGTTAATTGGAGATATAATATACTTGAATGTAGATTTAACTGTAACTGGTTTTAAGTTCAATATGATCTATTCTTTCTATTTTATAATCTATACAGGTATTATTTGGTAAATTATTTTAAACTTGCAGTAGCATCATATTTCATTTGATCCTGTTCCAACCTATATGACTGATTTTAATGGTCAGTATGGGGATAAGATGTCTCAATGGACATCAGCCACTCATTATACACCTCAGCTTTTGGACATTTGCTTCCCTACCTCTGGACCAGAAGGTCTGGGTTCAAGTTCTACCTGTTCCAGAGGTGTCCTAACACATTTGAACAATCTGATATAAAAATACCTACATCTCAACTTCATGTGGGTTGTCCAATAAAAGCTGATTCATATCACCCATTTTTTTTTTTGCTACCAAAAAATAAAATCAGGCTTGTCGTGTTTTGAAATAAATATTTATTTCTCTTTTTTTCTCCCAATTTTCTAGAAAATGGAGACTGGCGACCATGCAGCAGCCTCTACAAATATGCAGATAACTCCATTGTTAATGATGTAATTGATGACATTCAGAGCAGACCTTCAAGTAGGTTTGGAAGGCATACATCCACAAAAGTGACACCATGGGCATTATTATCAAAATCCACAGCAGGTAGGCTGTCAGTATTCAAATAATGAGATTTCCTTTTTTTAAAAAGGTAATCTTATCACCTTATGTGTTCTTGTTCTTGTTCCTAGTATCTTGTTCCTAAAATAATTCAATATGATTCCAGGTTTGATGCCTCACTTTGGTCAAATCATGGCTTCCACCTTACAATGCTCAGCAATTAGCTTGCATTGACAACCTAGCTCTAGCTGAATTCATTTTCTCCATGAGGTCTGTTACCTCCTTAATTTCATCCTGATCCAGGTTGTAATCTTTCAGCTTTCTTTTCAATCAGTGCTGTCTGACATTGTCAGCCGTACTCTATTCTTGAGTATTGTTTCCTTCCAAAACCAGCAGTGTTGATCCCCTTTATGAACAAACGTCACCTTAAACCCCATGTTCTGACTGCCTATCTAATGATAAAGTCATTAATGAGCTGAAAATTATTTCCAGCCAAACATCAGTGATACTGAACTCACCATGTCAGGCTTCCTTGGCTTTTTATTCCAATAATAGTCAACCTGAGTTTGATGCTTGATGACCCCAAGTTTCACTGTCCACAACCACTAAGATCATACCGCATCTTTGCTATTTTTAGGTTTGATTTCTCCGACAACTTCATGTTGCCATGCTAACCTACGAAGTGCCAGCAATGTGGCTCATTTGTTAATGCTTCCATCTGTAAATCAGAAGGTTGTGGGTTCAAGAGTTACACCAGGACCTGAGCACAAAAATAAAGGTTGATACTCCATTGCAGAATTGGAGGAGTACTTCACTGTTGTCTCTCAGATGAGATGTTAAACCAAGAACCTGTTGCCCCCTCAGGTGGACATAAAACATCCCATGGAATTATTGTGAAGAGCTGGGCAAATTTTCCCCAGTATTATAACAATATATATCCCTCAATTCATGTCAGAATTACAGACTTCATGGTTATCATAATGTTGCTATATGTAGGAACTTACATACCAGGCCTGCTGTCTGAATTTGGAGAGAGACTGCACTGGTGGAAGAGACAGTAAATCATTGAGTCAGAATAAGAGGCAATGCAATCAGGTCTCAATTGGCTTTGCTGTTGATGCTTGTGAACATATGAGTGTGCTAAGTAAGGTTGCCGAGCTGCAGATGCTGAATGCCCATGTGGAAATGAAGAAAAACAGAGAGGTAACAGTGTCAACTGGGACGATACTAAAGTAAATAAAGGTACCAATGCTGTACGCACTGCTCCAGATGTGGTCCCATCACATTAATACAGGAAATAATAAACAATCCATGGAAGGAAGAAACGGGTAAAACAAATCTAAGAGTAGGTTCTCAGATAAAACTAGAGGTTGTAAAAAGGATAAGAATAAAGACTTTGTACTTGAATGTACATAGCAAAACAAAATTGAAACAAAACAAATGAACTGAGTGTGGAAATAGAATAAACAAGTATGTTCTGGCAGCCATTACAGAGTAAGAAGTCACACGACACCAGGTTACAGTCCCACAGGTTTACTTGAAATTACAAGCCTTTGGAGCACTGCTCCTTCGTCAGGTGAAGACTTCATCTGACGAAAGAGCAGTGCTTCAAAAGCTTGTGATTTCAAATAAACCTGTTGGACTGTAACCTGGTTTTGTGTGACTTTTGACTTTGTCCACCCCAGTCCAACACCAACACCTCCAAGCTATTACAGAGACATGACTGCAGGATGACATGAACTAGAACCTGAATCTTGAATGGTATAGCATTTTTAAGAAGGACAAGAATCTGGAGGGGTGACTGTTTGTTAATGATCGCATTGGTACAATAGAAAGGAATGACCCAATATCAGGAAAGAATAATATGGAAATGATTTAGGTAGAAATGAGATATGATAAAGGCAATAAATCACTGGTGGGAGTGGCATGTAAGCCCCCTAACTAACTGTATGACATGGTGGAGCAAAATAGAGAAATGCAGAGTGATAATTGTGGAGAGTTTTAATTTATATTAATCTAGACTAAAAAATCTGAGTGACAAAGGTAGCCTCGATGAAGAGTTCATAGAATGTTTTGGGGGTAGTTTCTTAGAGCAACATGTTCTAGAGCTGATCTGAATCAAGCTGTACCAGAACTGGTATTGTGTAACACTGTAGATTAATTATTGATCTTCTTAATAGAAGCAATCATAATATGGTTGGATGTTACATTCAGTTTAAGGGAGAGAGGAGTGGATCTGAGACTGTGTCCAAATAGAATGTTATTATTTATTGCAAGGGGCATTGAATAAAACATATGAACAGGCATCCATTTAACCAGAATGTGTAGCCTAAGGGATGGTCTAGGAGGGAGGGCTTTAGATTTTAGAACATTGAAACAGATTCTGGGGTAGGTTGGACACGTACAAACTGAACAAGTTGCACCTGAGTTGGAATGAGTCTAATATGCTGGCTTGGACATTTACTCACGTGGTTGGCTAAGCTTTAAACTATTTTGGCAGGGGATGTGGCACAGAGTGAATGCAAAGTTGAAAGCAAGGTCCAATCAGCTATAGAAGGAATGTTAGGACCATCCAGTAGGTAAAGAAGACATGGGCCTGATAAGGTACGTGGGAGGTCCAGCAAACTAAATTTGTATCTATTTTAATGCAAGGAGCTTGGCTGTATAGTGGATGCACTTAGAATATGATTTTGTTGCAATCACTGACACATGGTTGAAGGAAGGGCAGACTAACAGTTTATCATTCCAGGGTATAGATGTTTCAGGCAGAATGGGGGAAAAGTAAAAGAGTTGTGGGCATTGCATTATTGAGAAAGGAAATCATCATTGCAGTATTAAAGGAGGATGTCCTGGAAGGCTCTTCAAATGAGGCCACTTGGGGAGAGCTGGGAATGAAAAAAGGCTGATCGCTTTGCTGGGTTTATGTTACAGCCTCCAAGCAGTCAGATTGAGATAGAAGGGCTAATATGTGAGCAAATCACAGCAGGAAAGGCCAGACAATTATGGTCCAGTTAGTCTGTGAGTGGTAGGGAAATTATTGGAAAAGAAAATTGAGGGACCCGATTACTCAACAATTGGAAAGACAGGGATTGATCAGGGAGAGTCAGCACAGATTTATTAGCAGAAGACCCTGTCTCAGTAATTAAATTGAGATTTTGAATAGGTGACTAAATATATTGATAAGAGTAGTGGAGTTGATGTGATTTACATGGATGTCTGTAGGGCCTTTGACAAGGTTCCACATGGAAGGCTGGTCTAAAAGGTCGGAGCCCATGGGATCCAAGGCAATTTGGCAAAATGCATCCAAAATTAGCTTGAAATCAGAAGGAGAAGCATGATGGTGCGGGGTTGTTTTTGTGATAGGAAGCTTGTGACCAGCGGTGTACCATTGGATTTGCTGTTGTGGCACTTGCTGTTTGTTATGTACTTTAACAACTTGGATGTGAATGTAGAAGATATAATTAGTAAGCTTGCAGAAGGCATGAAAATTGGTGACTTTGATAGTGAGTAGAATGGTCTCAGGCTACAGTCTGATATCAACTACAGTCTGATATTGATCAGCTGGTGAATTGGGCAGAACATTGGCAGATGGAATTAATTCCTGATAAGTGTGAGGTGAAGCATTTTGGAAGGCCTAATAAGGGAAGGACATATACAATGAATGTAAGTCCCTAGGTAGTACTGAGGAACAAAGGGGTGTTGGTGTACAAGTCAGTAGATCCCTGAAGATGTCAGCACAGGTAGAAGAAGGAATACGGGATGCTTACCTTCATTAACCATGGTACAGAATATAGGAGCAAGGAAAAGTCTTGTTACAACTTTATAAAGCATTGGTTAGGCCAGAGATGGAATACTGTGCAGTTATGAGTTGTGGACCACGTGCAGGTATAAGGGATTAATGTATTTTAGTGCTTGTTTGTCTGAATAGACATAGTCGGCCTGTTTCTGTGCTGTATGACTCAATGACACTGTGTTGCATACGCTATAGATAAATGAGAGCCAGTACACAACTGGCAGGACAGATCAAAAAAAGGCAGTGTTACCTAAATGGAGAATGGCTGCAGAATTCAAGTAGAGGGATCTAGTTATTCTAGTGCACAAATCACAAAATTAATATTGTAGGCACAGCAAGCAATCAAAAAGCAAATAAAATACTAACCTTTATAAGAGAAATTGAACTTAAAAGTATGGATGTTATGCTTCAGGTTTCAATCGTTAAGGCTTTGGTGAATCGCATCTTGAATCCTGTATATGAGAGGCTGCTAGCATGAGTATAAGTATTTTGAATCAACCTATTCAGTGTAAAGATTGATTTTTGTTTTCTTACTTTACTGACTTTGTTCAAGTAGTCAAGGAATTTGCTTGTAAATGGCCCAGCATCAAGGTGTCAATGTACAAAGTGAGATTCAGCCAGGGGCAGGTTGCTGAGTTGGTTTGTGGACTCTTGACAAGACACAGACCATTTGCTTGACAACAACTATCTGATTTGCTTCTGGGTAGCTGAACAGCTTGTGGATGTGAACGATACTGTTAGCAGCATTTAGACTGTTGAAAGGCCTATCTCTCCAGTAACATGCACAAGCCTGAAGTCAGCGTTTAGTGTCTCCGACCAGTTGCTGTAAGCTGTTGATTTTAACTAATGAATCGGAGACTTTATAATTCATAAAAGAGTTGCTCTGTGTTTCCAATGAAGAAACGGGGGAACATGAAGGAAAAGATCAGGGGAACAGAGGACTTGGGAAACAAAAGGAACATTCCATCAGATCTTGAGGATTGGAACGAATGAAGTGTATGCCTGGTATTTTATTTCCCTTCACTCAACATCCACGTTGTTTGTCTGTCTGTGCCTGTCTCTCTGTTTCGGTGGAGTTCAGGGTTTAGAGGGAGTTAGAGTATTAGTTAGAAGAACTATATGTTGACAGTTTGTAGTCTTTTTTAAACATCTAGTTAGGAACAAGCAGCTGTTCTTGTTAAGTTCAGAAACCTGATTCATGGTTTCCTGGGTCTGTCTGATGGGTAAGTTGGGAACTATGCATTTCTTCCATAAAATTTTTAACTCTTGTGACGACTCCAGGAATAGCAAGACTTCATTTCTAGTGCGCTACCCAGTGATGCATGATATCAGATATGCTGTGACACATTTCTGGTGCAGATGAGACAAGACCCTGAACCTTCTGTCCAAGAGGCAGGATCACGACCTCTGTGCCACAAGAGCTCAGTGGAATGTCTGCAGGCACACCAAAATTTAGGGTGTAATTACAACAGACAATTATGAATTTAAATGGCATGTTTGCTCAAGGGACTGCAGTACAAGAGCCAGAAGGTGTTGATTTTTAATGGGGGATTTAGGGTTGCGGCTGTTACCAAAGAGCTCTACTTGCTGCTTTTTAACTGCAATTATTCCTTTTAGTTGATACCTTACAAAAGAAGTGGGATGACCCGAGTGTTAATTATTTACGGCCTGTCTTGAAGAGTTCCATTCTTGACTGTGGCATCCAGTGCATACCTGATCCTCATGCACTTGAAATAAACCTTGAGGAAATATTCAAAGAAAGTAAAACAATGGTTTCTTTCTGAACAGAAGAAGAAATTTCTAACATCTGATACATTCACTGTAACAATTAACTAAAAGCACCATCAATTAATTATAAACTGCTAATATTCTAAATTTAACCCCGATTCATACTTTAACATAATTGAAATCCCCATGCCATAATTAAACTTTGACTACCTCCTCTTGCAGAATTGTAGGTTTTACAGGTTCTAGTCCAATATCAGTTCTAACTACCAAAGGGTTCTCTTCTCTTTCATTAAATCTTTTTTATTGTGAAATAAAGTGACAGCCCCGAATCATTATTACCTTTTAAATCTTACATTCATAACAACTATAAATTTTTCAATGTTCAGGCATGAAATTTTGGGAAATAACCTTGGAATAATAAGTTGAAGGTTATTTGTATGCTGGGTCATTTAGAATACAGGTTTTGTGGAAAGTTTATTACTAATTTCATTGGATGTGAAAATGTGATGGAAGATCATCTATTAAAAGATTAGTTAGCTGGTAGGATGAATTTAACAGGATTAAGTTTATTATATCAGTAAGGCTTTTTAGATGCAGTCATATCTTAAACATACTAAAATGTACAGCCTTCTGCAACTCATTCAATACAGAACAGAATTAAAATGAAAATTTTTAATAGTAATAGCTTTCTAGATTTAAAAAAAAACTAGAACAAGAAACTTGAATTTATGTAATGTGTTGTCACACCCTGAGGATGTTCCAAAGTGCTTTATAAACCAACAGATTCATGTGGAAATGCAATCGATGTTATTACATAGGCAAACAGAACAGATAATCTGTCCATAAAAGTTAAAGAAACAAAAAATGAATGACTGAAAATTAAATCTGCTTTTGTTAGTGTTGGCTGAAAGAGAAATATTGGCTTCGACACTAGAAGAGCTCACTTTTCTATTTTGTTGGCATCTTTCTGACGTATGACATGATAATGCAACCAATTGATTGGACTATGCTGACATTTCAGTAAAAGCAATTGTTTTTAAAACATGTAAAGTATCTGTTTTCCTCAGGATTTTGTTTTAATATTTGATTTGAGAAACCTGTCTAATATTTTAATGTGCATTTGTTAGTCAACTGTATTTCTACATTTAATAGAATGTATGATTATGCTCAGATGATCAGAACGATAAAATAATGAAAACAAATATTACATGATGAGCCCAAATTATAAAGCAAAATAGTGACAAATAGGAACAAAATTCAGCAGAGAATTTGAGATAGGTGTTGATGTTTGCACTTGTGCAGTGTTAGTACTCATTGCATCAGAGTACAAAGTTGACATTTTACGTAGTTTTGTTCTTCAGACTTCTACTCAGCTACCTTAATGGTTGTGAATTGTGGGAAGTAACAGCTGAGGACAGTGGTAACTCAGCAATTATTCCTTCGTGTTGTATATGCGAGACTAAATTAGATGTAATGTTCTTCTTTGTGGATAATGGGAAGGAGATTTGCTGCCTCAGTCCTCACCTGCTAAATTATTGACGTAAATACTATACATGCGGAAAGGAACTCGGCAGTGACAAGTCATTTTCCCAGAGGAAGAGAAAGTATTATCCCACGGCTGCTTCTATACATTTGCTTGCAAAAGACTTCAGAATTTTACAGACAGAAGTTTAAAAACAGGTCCCCCACTTGATAAATGGCACAAAAAGATTCCAGAAAAAGAGATTCTCACTGTCAAATTGGGAAATAAAAATAGAATGGGCAATAAGGTGTTATCTAATGGGCATAAAAATGAGAAAGCAATGCCAAATATTTCAGTTTATTTAGATTATTTAGATCATAGGGGAAAATAATGTAGCGTCTAGTGCATCATTCTGTTGAATTATAGCATTAAGTTGTTCAGAGAGTTAGTAAATTAAGAGCAGGAATGTGAATTAGAAAGGACATTGATAGCGTCTGAGCCAGGAAGCTAGGTTCAAGTCAGACTTGCTCCATAGGTATGTAATGACAGTCATAGAGGTCTACAGCAAGAATAAGGCCCTTTGGCCCATTGAGTCTGCACTGGTCAAAAGCAACCATCTAGATAGTCTAATCCCATTTTCCAGCATTTGGCCCATAGCCTTGTACGTCTTGGCATCGCAAGAGTACATCTAAATACTTCTTAATTGTTATGAGGGTTTCTGCCTCTACCAGTGTTACAGGCAGTGAGTTCCAGATTCCCACTGCCCTCTGAATGAAAATTATTTCCCTCACATCCCCTCTAAACCGCTTGACCCATAGCTTAAATCTATGCATTTGGTCATTGATCCCTCTTCCTGTCTAGTCTGTCTAGTCTGAAGCATCTCTGAACAGGTTGATTGGAAACATTTAGAAAGAGGTGTAACTTAGGGGAGAGTAGGAAAGACAAAAAATAGAGAAAAGGAAGCAATAAGGAAAAGACTATGTTTGTGGCAGGACTATTGTAGAAAGTAGTATGTGTAACTGGCTTCCAGTCTGTATGACTATTATTTTAAATAAAACTGTAGTTAGTGTGTTCTTGTGATGTAACTGAAATTTCTTGTGTTTTTAGGAAGTCTGGGTTGCTCTGGGAGAGTAATGGATCCCACTTCAGTAGAATCATTACATATTGCATCACAAGTTGCAACAAAACCTTTGAATTCATGGAAAAGACATGATGTTTCTCATCTAAACTCTGCTGCTCCACCCCCACTGTCGGGAGCTGCAGCTGAAATTTCTGAAGTTGAAAGCATTGATCAAGAACCCTCTTTTGAAAATGATGCTGATGAACAAACTTTAATTGAATTGGAGATGGAGCTGATGCAGTCTCATAAAGGTATACAATTCTCAAAGAAAGAATGCATACTCTAATTCTTTTCAAATACCACTTTGCACTCATATTTTCCACGTTTCACGATCAACCTGAAATGAAAATAAGTAATTTCTGATTATTTGAAAGCAGTATTTTCTGGCTATTAATGTATAACAAAAAGGTTGTAGTCGCATAAATGACATTGGTATGTCAGCCTAAACATTGTGCTCAAGTTTCAAGTTTCATGTGTGACACGAAGCCACAACCCATTTATCTGAAGCAAAGGTGACATTGATCACTTTTATCCGTCACCTTTTGTTTTGAAAAGTGATGTTACGGTCCTCCGGTCTTCTGGCAGCTTCAGTATATCTAAGAGCAATTGGAAGATTGCGACCAGAGTGTCTCAAAATTTTTGCCTTTACTTCACACAGTAGCCTAGAATACATCTTATCTTGATACTTTGTGTATTGCTGCGTTTAAAGCGCCTCCTATTCATTTTTATCCTATTTTTCAGACAAGAGGAAGAGGTGAATTGAATTATTTTGACTGTTCTGTTCTGTATGTAACAATGGTGGTTTGTAATTCATTTTCTCATTTTCTTTTCCCTTTTAAAAATAAGTAATAATATCTTTCCTGTTTGCGCAATCCAAATAAACAAGTATCGACAGTAGATTCCTTAGAGTAAAATCAATGTAGAATTTATTAACTCATTCAAAAACAGGGGAAATAGAATGTAACACACTTTCTCATACAGCTGCACATAAGGAAAATGTATGTCATAAATCAGCAATTATTTAAAATAAATGTACTAGTTCACATAAATTAGAATCCAGGAATTCACTGTGTATTTCAGTTGGCTCTGCAAATCTACCCCTTTTGCAAGAGCTCCAAAGTTGTCAAATCATAGCTGAAGGTGCATTCATTGTAAGCTAGCAAGTGGTTCACTTTGGTGAAACACAGTATTCATTCCAGAAATCAGATTTTTGAGAGAGTTTGAGATCGGAGGTAGGTATTGGCTAAGCTAGGAGCTGTTTATGATGTGTCTTCTTCTGATTTTGGAAAGCTGACTGATGAAAGAAGTCAAAGCTGTATTATTAAAAGCTGTTTAAAACCCAGCAGTTTTAATCACATGACTGAGGTTTCCGGTTCAGACGCTCAGCTAATGAGATGGATTTGATGTACCCTCATCAAAAACCATTGTGTTTTGTCCCAAGATAATATAATTGTAACAATTTGAAGTCCCTGCAGTCATTCCTGTGGTTATGGGTACTTCCCATTTCCTGTTATCTACCCAATGCTCTATCCAAGCCTTTCTTTAGTCTCCTACACCATAACCTTTTAGTTTCCACAATACCCCTTGATGTGGCACCTTGTCAGAAAATTTTCGTTATACTTGACAATTTCTCTTTACATCTGTTAAGGAGTTCTCAGTGACCAATCTTCATAGATTTTTCCTTTCTTTTTGAACTCCAGTTTATAAACTTTAATTTAATCTTGTTCTTTAAAGTACTTATTTTATGCTTAGTCCTGACTGAAAACAATAGAGTAGGTTTAAGATAATATTTTCTCTAATTGTATCCATACTTCTGATACTGTTATGACTTTGGGGGAATGCAAATTTCTACATTTTAAGGAAGAAGAATATTCTAGTGGTTTGAATTTCTGATCAAATTTGGAAACAGAAGCAACAATTAATTTCATGGCTAAACCCAACAGGCATACTATCAATGCAAATTTGCTGAATGTTTTACTTTAGAAGCTTGTTTTCAACATTTTTCTTCTGGTTTGGTTTAAGAAGTCAGAAGTCGAATTTAGTTTCAGTTTTCCTTTGAGCTTGTACTATATAGTGACTTAAAAATAATGCAGGTCAGTTACCTGAAAAGTATATGAAAGGCACCTAAAGAGGGATCATGTGGATGAAAAACATCTGAAAGAAGATGATTCCTTAATTGGTTTCTTTATTGGTTTGCACATGCTGAGAAGTGAAATATGGCAGGGAAATGTTCAATGTAATGACTTCATATGTAGTGTCACTGTCAGTGAATGCATCTGCAAATGAGATCTCCTACTTGTCAAGCTTTCTTGCTGCTAAATGCAGTACATGCCCATCACTCACCCATCAGTGATCATGGCTCCTAAAATTCGGATGCTGTACCTCAGACACTCAACAATACCACTGGTTTCATAACCAATGCCTGCACCTTCAATGCACTTCTACAGATTAAACCACAACCGTCATCCAAACACATTATAACACACTAATATTCTTTCCCCTTTCTTGCAGTGTTAAGTGGTACATATCTCTGGAAGCAGCAGAGAAGTATAAGTACATGAATAAGAAATGTTTGATGGGATGTGAGCCAAGCGCAGGCAGGTGGGACTTGTTTGGTTTGGGATTATGGTCGGCATGAACTGCTTGGACTGAAGTGTCTGTTTCTGTGCTGTTTGACTGTATGGCTCTGTGGGTCAGCCACACCTGCAGCATATGAGTTCTTTGAAGGAGACACTACTCCACGTTGTAGGAAAACCTGTGAGGACCCTGCTGTGTCTGTTGTGATTTCTTAATCACATGCCTTTTCCTGGCCACAGGTCACAAATACATTTTTACCTGTGCATGCATAGACTATTGTAATATCTCACTGTAGTTCCTAGCCCTCAAGTATCTCAGAAACCACTTGCCATTGGATGAAAATCTTGCTGTGCTGAAAATGTGGGGTTGCCAGAGTGCAGCAGTCACCCATGTTTAAAAACTCGAATTGTCATATGTGGCCAAATTAATTCTGAGACCCTGAAGCACAGCCTTGTGGACAACCCTAGCCTAGCGGTATAGCCACATCTGAGTGCCACGCTGCTGTCACAGCTCAGGAATTTGGGCACCTTGACATTGACATTGTCGCCCTAAGTGAGACACAATGTGCAGGAGAGGCCAATTAGAGGTAGCAGAAAATTAACATAAAATGCCTCAAAGATCCCATCGAAGTATCCATTCTCTGGTATTGAGTCACTGCCAACTTCTCCACCACAGACACCAGGAGTCACAGTGCAACCATAGTGACAGCTCCATCCTAAAGTCCATCACCACAAGAGCCAAGTACTTGAGGCAGTAACTCACTGAGAACCATGGTTGCAGAGAGCTCATCAAGGATGGGAAACTCTTGTTTGTGTACCTTGTCTTTCAAGAGAATTTCCCATGAAGGTGTCTCAGTGAAATTCTGTGTATACAATATTGCAACTCTTCCTGGAGTTAATAAGGGTTTGCAAGCACGCAAGCGCACACACTGAAATCAGTTGATTTGCTGTAACATCTGCTTCTTCTTACAGGTTTGACGGTTTTAAATAATGTTATTCAGTCCCTGATGACTGACTGATCATGGGTCAAAATCATTATGATATGGTGGACAGCAATGGAAAACATCATGCTGATGCAGCCTTTCATGACTCAACAGTTTGTGAATAAGTTAGTTTACTGGTGAAACATTTGGTCTACTGTATTACATTTCCCTAAAATGCTTGACACAGCCTTCAACAGTTTTCTTAGTTACAGCATTGCAGACTCAGCAGGAGCAACTACAGAAATATCAGAATAAGCTCATGACAGACCAGCAAAAACAGGTGGAGATGCATAGCACACATAAGATCTGCATATTACTCATGAGACAGTCTTTTCAGAAATAAATGTCAGCTGGTGAAAGGACTTGAGCAGCACAGAGGGGAAGCCAAACAATCACGAAAGCAGCAAGTGGAAGATGTTCCAATTTCAAAGAAAACAAAAACAAACAGTTGAAAATCTCCCCCTTACTGAGGACGAGCAGTCAGTCCTCTGTAAAGGGCTCACCTTTGTTCCCCCTCCACCCAAACATCAACGAATACTGCTTACGCTTGGACGTTGAACAGTTTTTCCGCTGTCTCCATGCTTACTTCTTTAACCGTGAGCCTAACCCTCTCCCTGCTGACTCCTTCTCCCGCCTCCAACACACCCCCTCCTCCTGGACACCTCCCCAAGGCCTCCTACCCTCCCTCGTCCTCTTCATCTCCAACTGCCGTGGTGACATCAATCACCTCAACCTCTCCACCCCTCTCACCCAGTCTAACCTCTCCCCCACAGAACGTGCAGCCCTCCGCTCCCTCTGCTCCAATCCCAACCTCACCATAAAACCTGCGGACAAGGGAGGCGCAGTTGTAATATGGCACATTGACCTCTACATCGCCAAGACCACGCCAGCTTTCTGACACCTCCTCCTACCACCCCCTTGATCATGACCCCACCCCCAACCACCAAACCATCCACAACCTCATCATTTCAGGTGACCTCCCACCCACAGCCTCCAACTTCATTGTTCCCCAACCCCACACTGCCCATTTCTACCTCCTTCCCAGAATCCCCAAATCTGATTGCCCTGGTCGACCCATTGTCTCCACCTGCTCCTGCCCCACCGAACTTATCTCCACCTGTCTTGACTCCATTTTCTCCCCCTTGGTCCAGGAACTCCCTACCTACGTCCGTGACACCACCCACACCGTCCACCTCCTCCAAAACTTCCAATTCCCTGGTCCCCAATACCTCATCTTTACCATGGATGTCCAGTCCCTACACGCCTGCATTCCTCATGCGGATGGCCTAAAGGCCCTCCGCTTCTTCCTGTCCTACAGGCCTGACCAGTACCCTCCACTGACACCCTCCTCCACTTAGCTGAACTTGTCCTCACTCTCAACAACTTTTCTTTCAATTCCTCCCACTTTCTACAGACAAAGGGGGTGGCCATGGGTACCCGCATGGGCCCAAGCTATGCTCTTTGTAGGTTACGTGGAACAATCTCTCTTCCGTAGCTACACTGGCCCTAAACCCCAATGTAACCTCCGTTACATTGATGACTGTATCGGCGCCGCCTCATGCTCCCACGAGGAGCTCGAACAGTTCATCCACTTCACCAGCACCTTCCACCCCAACCTTAAGTTCACCTGGGCCATCTCTGATACCTCTCTCCTTCCTGGACCTCTCTGTTTTCATCTCTGGCAACCACCCGGAAACCAATATCCATTTCAAGCCCATCGACTCCCACAGCTACCTAGAATACACCTCCTCCCACCCACCTTCCTGCAAAAATGCCATTCCCTATTCCCAATTCCTTCGCCTCTGCCGCATCAGCTCCCAGGATGAGGCATTCCATTCCCGTTCATCTCAGATGTCCTCGTTTTTCAAGGACCGCAACTTCCCCCCTCAGTGGTCGAGAACGCCCTCGATTGTGTCTCCCGCATTTCCCGCAACTCATCCCTCACACCCCCTCCCCGCAATAACAACCAAAACAGAATCCCCCTCGTCCTCACGTACCATCCCACCAACCTCCGGATCAAACACATCCTCCTCCGTCACTTCCGCCATCTGCAATCCAACCCCACCACCAAAGACATTTTTCCCTCACCACCCTCATCTGCTTTCCGGAGGGACCACTCTCTCCGTGACTCCCTTGTCTGCTCCACACTCCCCTCCAGCCCCTCCACTCCTGGCACTTTTCCCTGCAACCGGAGCAAGTGCTACACCTGCCCCCACACCTCCACCCTCACCCCCATCACAGGCCCCAAGAAGACTTTCCACGTCAAGCAGATGTTCACCTGCATGTCTGCTAATGTGATATACTGTATCCGCTGTTCCCTTGTGGTCTCCTCTACATTGGGGAAACCAAGCGGAGGCTTGGGGACTGCTCTGTGGAACACCGATGCTCGGTTTGCGTCAACAACCTGCACCTACCAGTCGTGAACCATTTCACCTGCCCCTCCCATTCCTCTGACGACATGTCCATCCTGGGTCTCCTGCAGTGCCTCAACGATGCCACCCGAAGGTTGCAGGAACAGCACCTCATATTTTGCATGGGAACCCTGCAGCCCGATGGTATCAATGTGGACTTCACAAGCTTCAAAATCTCCCCTCCCCCTATCACATCCCAAAACCAGCCCAGCTTGTCCCCGCCTCCCTAACCTGTCCTTCCTCCCACCTATCCCCTCCTCCCACTTCAAGCCCCACCCCCATCTCCTACCTACTAGCCCCATCCTGCCCCCTTGACCTGTCAGTCCTCCCTGGACTGACCTATCCTCTCCACAACTCCCCACCTACACTCAGCTTTACTGGCTCCATCCCTACCTCTTTGACCTGTCTGTCTCTTCTCCACCTATCTTCTCCTCTATTCATCTTCTATATCCACCTCCCCCTCTCTCCCTATTTGTTTCAGAATCCCCTTCCTCTCCCCCATTTCTGAAGAAGGGTCTAGGCCCGAAACGTCAGCTTTCCTGCTCCTCTGATGCTGCTTGGCCTGCTGTGTTCATCCAGCTCTACACCTTGTTATATCAGTTGAAACGGTCAGATGGCTTTTCAAGCAGGTTATGAAGAAGAAAATATACAGGACCAACAGAAGTTTAAAACTTGCATAGAATTAGAACAATCCAGAATGTAAAGCCAGAAAGCTTGAAAATGAACTGCAACCTCTTGAGGAGCAAAAGCACAAATGCTAAGGAGACCTGAACCACTCAAAAGCACTTGAGGAATAAGATCGGTTGATGGCTAATCTGGAACAAAGCCTGGCTGTCCATGTTGGAATAAGAAATTCTGGAACAGCAATTGCAGCCCTTGTCATTTTTTCAAGAAGTGATCACTGCTAGATTCCATTGTTGTATTGAACATCTTTAGGAGCTCTTGTGGTGTAGTGGTAATGCCCCTACTTCTGATCTAGGAGACCTGGGTTCAAATCCCATCTACTCCAGAGGTGTGTAATAACATATCTGAACAGGTTGATTAGAAAATATCTAAAAGAAATTTGTGATAACACAAACAGCAATGATGGATAGCATCATTGATTACTGTGGAAACCAATGGCACATCCGGACAAAGTCTGGATTTACCAGCAAAATACCTATATATTATTGATATTCAAGGGCTTGAATCTCCTTTTGGAAAGTAGAGGAATGTTGTATATACATCTTTCCAGGGAAAGAAATGGAGGCTGAAGCATTTGGGGAAATAAATACTGATGTTTGTAAATAGTTCACATTATAGAAGAGGAAGTGCTGGAGATCTCAGAAAACATAAAGGTGGATAAATCTCCAGCACCTAATCAAGTCTATCCCAGGATATTGTGGGAAGTTAGGGAGGAAATTGCAGGGCCTCTAGTGGAAACAGTTGTGTCATCTATATCCATGGGTGAGGTGCCAGGAGACTGAAGTGTTTCTAATGTTGTGCCTTTATTTAAGAAAGGCTGTAAGGAGAAACCTGGGAACTATAGGCCATCAGTGGTTGGTAGGTTGTTGGAGGTGATCCTGAAAGGTAGGATTTATGTACATTTGGTGAGGCAAGGAATGATTTGGAACAGTCATCATGGTTTTGTGCGACGGAAAATCGTATTTCACAAACTTGATTGAGCTTTTTGAGCAAGTAACCAAAACTATTTGAAGAAGGCAGAGCGGTAGGTGTTATCTACATGGACTTCAGTAAAAACCCTTGATAAGTTTTTGCATGGTAGGCTAATTAATAAAGTTAGCTCACATGGCATTCAGGGTGAGCTTGCTAATTGGATACAGAATTGGCTTTACTGCAGCAGACAGAGGGTGGTAGTAGAGATGACACAGTATGCAGCTGGAGGAACACAGCAGGCCAGGCAGCATCAGACGTGCAGGAAAGTTTACGTTTCAGGTTGGGACCCTTCTTCAGAAATGGGGAGGGGGAAGGGAGCTCAGAAATAAATACAGAGAGAAGGGTTGGGGCTGGGGGAATGTAGGTGGGTTGGTAATAGGTGAGTGCAGGCAGAGAGTAGTGGGGATTGGTTAGTGAAGTGGGAGGGGTAGATAGGTGGGAGAGAAGATGGACTGAGGAAGGGTCACCGGACCCAAAATGTTAACTCTGTTTTTTCCTTCACAGATGCTGCCAGACCTGCTGAGCTTCTCCAGCAACTTTGTTTTTGTTCCTGAGAAGATGGACAGGTTGTGTCAGGTCAAGGAGGTGGAGATGAGAGGGTGGATTGGACGTGGGATGAAGCCGGGCGTGGGGAGATTTTAAAATTGGTGAAATCCATTTTTAGGCCACTGGGCTGGAGGCTCCTGATGCAGAACATGAGGTGCTGCTCCTCCAGTTTGAGGCTGGTGTTATTGTGACACTGGAGGAGGCACAGGATGGACATGTCACCCAGGGAGTGGGAGGGGGAGTTAAAATGTTTTGCATCTGAAAGGTGTTGTTGTTTATCGCATACAAATGCAGATGCTCTACAAAACTGTCTCCAAGTCTTCACTTGGTCTCCCCGATGTAGAGGAGGCCACATCGGGAGCAGCGGATACAGTAGACCAAGTTGACAGATGTGCAGGTGAACCCCTGTCTAATGTGGAAGGCTTGTTTTGTGCCTTGAATGGAGGTGAGGGGGAGGTGTAGGGGCAGGTGTAGCACTTCCTGAGGTTGCAGGAATAGGTGCTGGGGGTGGTGGGGCTAGTGTGGAGTGTGGAGCAGACGAGGGAGTCGTGGAGAGAGCAGTCCCTTCGAAAGGCCAATGGGATGGTGAGGGAAATATCTCTTTGATAGTAGGGTCAGCTTGTAGGTGGCAGAAGTGGTGGACAATGATACGTTGGATGCGGAGGTTGGTGGGGTAATATGTGAGGACAAGGGGGATTCTGTCTTTGTTTTTGTTGGGGGGGATGTGAGGGCAGAAGTGTGGGAAATGCAAGAGATGCGGTTGAGGGCATTTTCGCTGTCTGCAACCATGGTTCTCAGTGAGGTTCTGCCTCAAGTACTTGGTCCTTGTAGTGATGGACTTTCGGGTGGAGCTGACACTGTGGTTGCACTGTAAGCCATTCGGCCCTTTGGGTCCACTGTTCCATTCAATATAATCATGATTGATCATTCAGCTGAATACCCTTTTTCTGCTTTCTCCCCATATCCTTTGATCTCTTTAACCCGAAGTGCTGTATCTGTCCATGTCTATCAAGCCAGATTCCATTATGGACCTATCTGATTTGTTCAAGACGAACTCAGATCATAATAGTTTAGTAACTCAATCTTCTCGGCGAGCCTACACAGGAACCACATGTTAGTGGGATTGTAGGCCCTGTAATTGTTCTATATCTCCTTTTCAAATGTGGGCTCTGCAATTACCTGTGTGCACCCTGCACCATTGGGAACCCTGCTGGCTTGTCAAAGGCATTGCTCCTGGCTAAAGTGAGGACATGAAGAGTGTTTCTAATACGGGCCTTCCACTTCTTTACAAAGTTTCTCCTCTGTGCCACTTGTGCACCATTTCCAAGATACGCTGCAACTCAATATGTAGCAATTATTTTTCCCAGCATTGATGCAGGTTCACTTATTTGTGATCTTCTATTCAAAATCAAGCGCCAATCCCTTATAAATCCAAATGTTTGCCAATAACACACAACACGTTTCCACCATGAAGTGTGTTGTTTGTGGGGTAGGGGATGAAATGATGCCTGTTATGCAGTTGAATACATGTCCACAATGGAAGATTTTGTATCAAATCAGTAGTGGAAGCTGTCTGGTGTCATCACCTCCCCACTTGTATGCTTTCAGCATGCACTCTGTGTGACCTCGCTGGTACCAGAAGTGTTCCAGATATTCACAGTCAAAGCCCACTAATGATAAGGAATCATTCAATATTCAGAAGGCAATTCGAAAAGGATTTTCAGAAAAATATGTAAAAGTCATGCAAATGTTAAAATATTAAAAAAGTTTTCAACATCAGCTATGATTAGAGACCTTGACAAAAAGACTAATATAGAAATAACATATGTTGTGCATCAAAAATGTTTTTTAATTTTTGTGAATTTAAATCAATTTCAGAATTGTTTTCTACTGTAGGCAGTGAAGGAGGGAAGTCTGACACATCATCTGCTTGTGTGCCATTGACCTCTGCAGGGGAAGCACTTGAAAAGGACTATCCAGTTCTGCAAAGGTCAGAGACAACTGTGTCAATTAATTTCTCAAAGATGTATTACAGTTGTTTGTTTCCAGTTTTTCAAGTATATCATCAAATAACTGGAATAGAAGAAATACTTGCCCAAGTTGTCTGATGACCAGATAGTCATTCTGCAGTTTAGATGTGAGTTCTGTATGGGTACTTCGTGTAGAATCCTCTTTGTAGCAAACTGAGTGAATTGCCCAGGAAACTGAAGATTCCGTTGACTATACTCAGGACCCACCCTGACCTCCCTAAGCACTCCGTCACTTACTTGGTACTCTGCTGCACTGGCACTCTTCTTAGCTGGCACCCTAGTCCCTACCTACCTGGCAGCTTGCTCTCCTGCCATTGTAACCTTTCACTTTCTTTACATGTGTACCTTTTGACAGCAACAAAGTGGCTGTCTGTAATTCTGGACCTCTCTGTTTCAGAATATGGCAGCTGACTATTGTGATAAAGGAGACGTGGTTTGCTCCCACCACCACCAACCCCCTCCCTGCCCACCCCCAAACAACAGTCCTGCAGTGGGAGGAAACTTCAGACTGCAAGTGTGGTTCCACATTCCTAAAGGACACCCGGTCAGAATTTCCTGTCAGAAATGTGTCAACCTGCAAGAGACTGCCATTCATCGGAGTATCTAGCCCATGATATCTAAAACAAGGAGACTTAAAAGTGTTGACATTTCAATTCACACTGAGTTATCTAGAAAGGAAACAAAGTTGCATCTATATTCTGTAGAAGGAGTGTTGGTTGGATGTCACAGATAGGGTGCCAACCAAGCAAACTCAAGGCCACTGAATATAAACCGTGCTTGACCAAACCAATCTTTAAGTTCATGGAAATCTTGTTGGAAGTATCTGAAGCAGATAGTCTTCTGATTTTGTTTTATTCCTTAGTTGCAATAGGATCCTAGTATGTTGTATAAGAATTACAATTAATCTCGATTATACATCAGTTTTGTTTTATTCATTCACGGGATGAGGGCGTCGCTGGCTAGACAGCATTAATTGCCCATCCCTAATTACCCAGAGGGCAGTTCAGAGCGAACCACATTTCTGTGGGTCTGGAGTCACATGTAGGCCAGACCAGGTAAGAATGGCAGTTTCCTTCCCTAAAGGACACTAGTGAACCAGGTGGGTTTTTCCTGACAATCAACAATGGATTCATGGTCATCATTAGATTCTTAATTCCAGATACTTTGTTGAATTCAAATTCCAGCATCTGCCATGGCAGGATTCAAACCCATGTCCTCAGAATGTTACCCCGACCCCTGGATTTACAGTCCAATGATAATACCACTAGGCCATTGCCTCCCCCTTGTTTCGTGTTCAGTTTTGGTAATCAAAAGAAATCAAGACTTTTTTGTGTGATAACAAGGTGTGGAGCTGGATGAACACAG